>CM061533.1:16827223-17426277 GCA_030545055.2 Neoaliturus tenellus | reverse complement strand
CACTCGGACCGAGGACGTAAGCCACTAGGGCTGTCCTCAACCTCTCTCAAAATTATGTAAATGACTTTTGTTAGCTATTGAAAAAGTTATTTGTTAGCAATGCAGTAAATGCTTAAAACTCTTGCGTGGTGAAGGTCAGACAACATTGGATGTTTGCTGTTGTCATAGTTGGGTCTCTTCGGAGGCTTCAGCGATGACAACCTAGATGCCCCAGGTGGGGCTTTATTTTTTTAAAGTTTTTTCATGACCTTGACCTAAATATAGTAGTTTTCAAAATTCCTAATGGTTAGGTATTACTAACATACAAGTCTGCTGTTGTCCATAGTTGGGTCTCATCGGAGGCTACAGCGATGGCAACCTAAATGCCCCAGGCGGGGATTTATTTTTTAAAGTTTTAGTAGATAATTTAGTAGATGTAAATGAAGTACCTCCAGCTTTGAGCCAACACTTAGAAAATTTTACTTTTTACTTTTTCTGAGACACCCAGACTTAGAGTAGAAGTGTAGTTGGTGACCTTGAACCACCCCCTGAGGGTGGACCCCCTCCACCCCCGCCCCCCGCCCCTGCGCCCCCCCCCTCCCCCACCCCTGCGCCCCCGCCCCCGCCCCTGCGCCCCCGCCCCCGCCCCTGCGCCCCCGCCCCAATGAATAGGATGTTAGTTGCCAGAAGAATTATGTATTTTTACATTTTGTTCTGCGCATGCGCAGAAGGAGTTTTTCAAGTTCACCCCCCACCCGTTATAAAAGAAGGTTGGCCAACCCAGCCTCTCATTATTGGATAAACTTTCGTTGAGTAAACATCCTAAACGCGCTTATGGTAAAAAGTGTTAAAAATGCTTCTTTGCCATATTTGTGGGGAATTTTTCCCAGATGAAGTAATTCTTCAAATCCATCAAGAATTGCACGAAGCGGAGGAGACGGCAGATGTGCAAGTCAGCGAGGGAGACTTGGACTCGCTTGACCAATTTTTAGCCGAACACCATCGAAGGCTAGACGAGTGGGATACTTACCTACAACGGATGCAGCGGAGAAGGCCCAGCGTTATCCACTTTGGAGGTGCTGGACCATCAGGAGTAGGAAGAACTACAGCGGCCATGGATACGGACACGGACACGGACACGGACACGGAAATGGACATGGAAGAGGAAGCAGATGGAAATGGAACAAGACCTCTACGTACTACAGCTTTGCCTGGTCAAAAGGTAGTACATTTTAAAATTAAAAATGAACGCCTCGAGTTGGATAATTTTTTAAACGAAGCAAAATTATTAATTGAACAGACTTTGGAAGAAGAATTGACAAGACTAAACTTTATTAAATTTGGATTGGTTTTGGACGCGTTGTTTACTAACACAGATGGAGAAACCACATTGAGAGGATTCGTAACAAAAAATCGCACTCTCATGTTAGCATCCGATGTAAATAATATTATTTCTGATTGTTTGCAAGAATTGATTACTAAATTACAAGAACATGAACGTAGAGGATCCGGATGGTGGTTAACTTCAATTGAAGGACTTGATTTAAGAGTTCAAAAACACGGATACGGCATGAGGGGTAGCAGCTATATTGCTCTACCCAAAAAAATTCAAGCTACTAAATCCTGTATAAATGTGCAAAATGTAGATAATGAATGTTTCAGATATGCTATGTTGTGTAAATATATTTTGCCAGAACAGCGTCCATGTAGAGTGAGTAGGTACTATCAAAATGTCAATAATAGATATAATTTTCAAGGACTGTCATACCCTGTAAATATTAAAGATGTTTGTAAATTTGAAAAACAAAATCCTGCTGTAAGTGTAAATATTTTTGGACTGGATGATAGCAATAATGTTTACCCCTTGAGAGTGACAAAGACCGAACGCCGAGATCATACAGATTTGTTGTTAATTACTCAAGGAGAAGTTTCGCATTATGTTTACATTAAAAATTTTGTTTGTTTGGTTCAAAAGCAGTTGACAAAAAGGAATGGACCAATAACAGTTTGTAAAAGATGTTTTTGTTTTATTTGGAAAGATTTGACCCATGGAGGATCAGAGTGGTTGACTGAACATAAAAAATTGTGTGATAACAACTATGAAGTAAAAGTTTGTTTGCCTTCTGCCAACCGATCAATAGTAAAATTTGAAAAAATTTCTCATCAGTACAGAGTTCCAGTAGTGGTGTATGCAGATTTCGAATCTATACTCATACCAGAAGATATAGCGAACGGAGAGATCGACAGAAGGACGAAATATCAAGAGCATAAAGCAAATAGTTTTTGTTTGATTTTAAAATCCACCTTGACTGAAGAACAACTACAAAATTATGGACTTTCATCGTTACCTGTATTATACCGAGGTGAAAACGCAGCAAAAATTTTTGTGGATAAATTATATGAAATCGCTCTTAAAGTGCAAACTATGTATGGTGTTAAAGAGCCGATGATACCACTGGATTATGAAGAGGAGGAACAACATGACTTGGCAAGAATTTGTTATTTGTGCAAAAACCAATTTACAGATGATAATTATAAAGTTAGAGACCATGACCATTTAACTGGACAGTATAGAGGTGCGGCTTGTAACAGATGCAATGTAAATTACAAACTACCCAAATTTATTCCTGTAGTTTTACACAACCTTAGTGGCTATGATTCACACTTCATCATTCCGGAATTGGGTAGAGACGATAGGAAAATAGAGGTGTTGGCAGAAACAACAGAAAAATTTATTAGTTTTTCAAAAACTGTTGACAAAAAAATCAAACTTCGATTTGTTGATTCATTTAGATTTATGCCATCCAGTCTTAGCAAACTGACCGATAACCTAAGGAGACACGATCTAAAGGAAACAAGTAAAATTGTCCCGCAGGACAAGATGGATTTGGTTCTACGGAAAGGGGTTTTCCCCTACGACTACATCGACAGCTCGGAACGTTACGAAGAAAGAAGACTACCGCCGAGGGAAGCATTCACCAGTAAATTGACTGGAAGTGAAATCACTATCGAAGACTACGAACATGCCTGCAATGTGTGGAATGAATTGGACATGCAAAATCTCGGACAATATTCCGATTTTTATATGAAATTGGATGTGACGCTTCTTTGCGATATAATGGAAGAATTTCGCAACACCTGTTTTGATGCCTATGGACTGGACCCGCTACATTCTTTTACTTCTCCCGGTTTGGCCTGGCAGGCTATGTTGAAATCTACCAAGTGTCGCCTTGAACTGCTTACGGATATCGATATGGTGTTAATGATTGAATCCGGTGTACGCGGAGGTTTAACCCAAGCTGTTACTCGTCATGTGAAAGCAAATAATAAATTTTTGCCAAACTACGACCAAACAAAAGATTCAATTTTTCTTGGCTATTTTGATGCAAATAATTTGTATGGTTGGGCCATGTCTAAACCGCTACCTCACGGAGACTTCAAATGGATAAACCCAGATTCAATTGAAAATATTATGGATATTCCCAAAGAAGGTGACACCGGATATATTTTTGACTGTGATTTTGAGTACCCTGAAACACTACACGATCATCATTACGACTTGCCACTGTTGGCTAAAACTGAAGTATCACCGACAGGAAGATGGCCCAAATTAATGATGACATTAAACAACAAAAATCGTTATGTGGCGCACTATTGGGTTGTACAACAAGCGTTGGAGTTAGGACTGAAAATAACAAAAATTCACCGAGTATTACAATTTTCTCAATCATGCTGGCTAAAATCCTACATCGATGGAAACACCGCAAGAAGAGCTAGAGCAACATCAGCATTTCAAAAGGACTTTTTTAAATTAATGAACAACGCTATATTTGGCAAAACATTGGAGAACAAGAGGAAACACAAAATTGTAGAATTAGTTTCAGACCCTGCAAAATTGGAAAAACTTGTACAGAAACCGAATTTTGGATCAACAATGATAATAAATGAAAACCTTGTGGCAGTAAGCATGAAGAAAACAAAAGTTGTTATGGACCGCCCGTTATACGCAGGAATGTGCATATTGGATATTTCAAAAACCCATATGTACGATTTCCATTATAACAAGATGGTTGACTACTATGGTCGTGACAATATAGGAGTAGCATACATGGATACTGACGCTTTTATCTATTGGATAAAGACTCAAGACATGTACGAAGATTTAAAAACGTTCGTACACAGGAATGACTTTGATTTTTCAGACTACCCACAAAATCATCCAAACTTCAACGAAAATAATAAAAAAGTTTTAGGCAAATTTAAAGATGAATGTAATGGACAAGTAATGGAAGAAATTGTTGCACTAATGTCGAAATTATATTCCTTCAATGTGTATAAAGGCGAACAACAAGAACCATCAACTACAAAGAAGGCCAAGGGTGTGAAAACAAATTATTTGAAAAAACACATTAATTTTGATCAATACAAAAAGTGTTTATTTGAAGATACTACCTTGAAAGCCAAATTTAACACAATCCGAAGCGAAAAACATCAAGTTTTCAGTGTGACAGAAGTAAAAAAAGCACTTTCTTCTAAGGATGACAAACGCCACATTATGGAAGACAAAATTCACACACTCCCTTTTGGCCACTACTCTATTAACCCTATCAACTAACCTATTCTTCGTCCTTCTACAACTTCGACCTTATTCCTTTTTCCTTCCGTAAAAAAATGGGGAACACGGCAAGTCCAACACCGTGTTCCCCATTTTTTTACACAAGTTTGGATGACCTTGACCTATATAAATGATGTTAATATTTAAGACAACATTCATTGTTATTATACATGTGATACATGAAACATTCAAACCTGCAATATGAAGAACTTGAAGCAAGAAATTGTCAACGAGCTTCATAAACCTGCAAGAAGAAAGTTTCCACGAAGAAATACAGTGATAAAAGGAATAAATGATTTATATCAAGCGGATTTAATCGAAATGATTCCTTATAGTAAACAAAATAGAGGATTTAAATACATATTGACTATTATTAATTGTTTTTCAAAAATGGCAGATGCTTTACCACTAAAAGATAAAAGTGGCAAAAGTGTTACAAAAGCAATGGAAACAGCTATACAAAGAGACAAACATACTATAAAACATTTACAAACTGATGATGGAAAAGAATATTTTAATAAGGAATTTGCAAATTTAATGAAAAAACACAACATTAACCATTACTCAACCAATTCAGAGGTAAAAGCATCAATAATTGAAAGATTTAACAGAACCTTAAAAGGTGCGATGTATAAGATGTTTTCCAACAGAGGATCACACGTTTGGTTTGATATGTTACCAAAACTTATAAGCGATTACAATAACAAGTTTCATAGAACTATCGGTATGAAACCAAGCCAGGTGACTAATAAAAATGAAAAACTTGTATTAAAACGTATAAAAATGAATACCAAACCAAAAGTTGAAAAACTAAAGCCTAAAAGGTTTAATGTTGGTGATAAAGTGCGAATAAGCAAATACAAAGGTGTATTCAGTAAAAGATATCTTCCAAACTGGACAAATGAGGTTTTTACTGTATTTAAGGTGCAACCTACAGTACCGGAAACTTACTTTTAAAAGATAATAAAGGACAATTGCTTGAAGGAGGGTTTTATGGACATGAAATGTTAAAATCAACAGTAGGTGATGTATATCTAGTTGAAAAGGTGTTGCAACGGAAAAAAGATAAGGTTAAAGTACGATGGTTAGGATTTAATAAGTCGGAAGATTCTTGGATACCTAAAAAGGATCTAATATAACGGTAGAGCATCATTTTGGGTTGAACCATTACAAAGGATGGAGATAATACCGCAAAAAGACAATTTTACTATTAATAATATAGATGAACTCACAGTGGATGGTTCTCAATTCAATACTGGGAAACACGGTGTTTTGTTACCAAACACGGTGCGTTGTTTGGTTACCGGTCCTTCCAATTGTGGAAAAACAAATGTAGTATTCAATTTGATTACAAACCCTAAAGGCTTACGTTTTAATAATTTATATGTATTTTCAAAGTCACTACAACAACCAAAATATCAGTTATTGGAACAAATACTCAATAATGTGCCTGAAATTAAATATTTTAGATTTAACGCAAGCGAAAGTGTCATGCAACCGCAAGAGGCTAAACCATTCTCAGTATTCATATTTGACGATGTATCTTGTGAAAATCAAAATACAATAAGGAATTACTTCGCCATGGGTCGACATAACAACATAGATAGCATTTATATTGGTCAAACTTACAGCAAAATACCGAAACAGCTCATTAGAGACAATGCAAACATGTTAATTGTATTTAAACAGGATGAAACCAACCTAAAACACATATATTATGACCATGTAAGTGCGGATATGCCATTCGAACGATTTAAAGAGTTGTGTGGAAAGGCTTGGGCTGAAAAGTATGGGTTTTTAACAATTATAAAGGAACAACCGCTAAACAATGGTCGATACAGGATAGGATTTGATAAATTTATACTAATACACTGATCATGATGTAAAACATTCATTGTTGTACAACACGTCTTGCTACAAACATGGTTAACCAAGAAAAGTTAATAAAGGAAATAAAATCACTTAGTGATTCTATTCGGGATAAAAACAGAGCATTAAAATTAGGTATTAGCGAAAGGGAGAAATTTCTTGAATCTACTTTTAAACCTATTACTGAACCCTTGAAACAATTAAACAAAAAATTTGCTAAACCCGTTTTGGAAGGAGATGCAATTGCACCTATTACAAAGTTTGAAAGAGAAAATATAAAATCAGAAGATTTTAGTGATGAAGACCTGGAATCCTCTACATATAGTGGTTTTACCGGTGAAGAACCTGAAAGAGAGCTAGAATCACCAGACTATAGTGGTATAAGAGAATTATATGAAGTAAAAGCTAAAAGAGGACATGAAGATGTATCAACTGCTAGTGAAGAGGAAAAAGAAGAAGAAGCAAGGGAAGGTCCGTCAAACATAAGCTTGTTGGGTGAAAACATTCATAACAAAGGACCTTTAGGAAGGAAATACATGATAAAAATGTTAGCTGGAATAAATCCTAATAAAAACTACCATAGTTATGGAGTAAGATTAACAGAAGAAGGTTTAATGGTTGGTAATAGCCCGGTAAACATTGATGAAGATGATAATATTATTGTTGGTAATCAAAGATATAAGGGCACAAGAGGATTATTTGAATTATTATTTGAAAAAAAGCCTTTAGAATTGTTAGTTAAAGAAGAAGATATGGAAGCATATAAACAGATTTTGGAACACACCAATGCATACAGGAGGAAGTATTTAGCTGACCAGCCAGTTTTTAGATCTAGGTCTTTAAAATATAGAGTATTTGTATCCAAGTTAATACCAACAACGAGAAGACAACCAATGCCAATAATGCCAAGAAAACCTGTAAAACGAAGGTTTGTGTCATCCACTTTGGATATAAGTGCTCCAGAACCAAGAAAAAGAAACAAATCTGTTACAGGTACAGGTTTAATGAAGAAACTATATAACACAAATGTGATTTATTACAATAATATCAATAAATTGGTGGATAGAATGAAACTAATACATGAAGCTAAAGAAGCGGGTCATACTGGATTGGAAAACGAATGGGTGGCTTTAGTGGATGAACTCCGAAACCGTGGGGTAATCTCATAAAAATGCGTTACTCCCTAGATTACTATTCAGTTGCACCATGAGTGTCGACAAGTTCGGACGTTACTCCTCGGATGGGTTATATTACGCAAATAATTTAAAAAGAGGTGCTGGTTTACCACAAACACCTGATGGAGATTATGATATAACTAATAAAAGGTTAAAAAACATAAAAGATCCCACAGATGAAAACGATGCAATAAATTTAAAAGTATTAAAAGAAAATATATCACCAACATTAAGACTACAGAAAAACACATATGACGCAGGTAATCATAGAATTGTCAATGTTGGTAAGCCAAATCAAAACGCTGATGCAATAAACAAAGGTTATTTATCATCAGAATTAAAAAATACGTTAAAATTCAATGGAAAAACGTATACTGCTGAAAATAAACGTATATCCAACGTAGATGATCCTAAAGATGCAAAAGACAGCGTAAATAGACGCTATTTACATTCATTAATACCTGAAAAGACAAAAGATGGTTTTTCTTTTTATAAATTTGTTATTAACGATATAGGTTATCCGAAAAATGAAAATGATGCTGTAAATTTAAAATATATAAAAGATCATTGTATTACACGTGATGTAGGAGTTATTGATTGTCTAGGTAATTGTTTAGCGAATGTTAAAGATGGTTCGGCACCATCAGATGGTGCAACAGTGGGTCAAATGATGGAAACCTTAAAACAAGAAACAACCTCTTTTGTAAAACAAAATCAAGTAGTATCAAAGCAAGGGGATGAATTTGTTCAAGGTAATGAAAAATTTAATTTATTAACATACAAAAATAATGCTTGGGATTGCATGGGTAAAGGGTTATCAAATATGAGATTGGGTTATACTGCTCAAGATGCAGCTGCTTTATCACAAACCGTACATCTAGATCCAGATCATTCTTTTAGATTTTTTACATGTAAAAATAAAGTAATAAAAAACTTGCATAATGGAAGAGATCCAAATGATGCTGCAACTGTAGGACAAACATTACAATATGACAGTGCAAATAAAGAGTTTATTTATAATAAGCAAAGATTTAAATTAATGGATGTAAATGATTATCAAAATATATTAATTGCAGATCCAAATTCATTTAGCGGATTTAGAAAATTGTCTGGTGAACAATTTATTCATAAAAATCATGTGTTTCGAAATGAATCAGACGGAGCATTAGTTAGTGGAAATTTTAAATATTTTAAATGTCCCGGGAGCGATGAAAATGTAACTGATAAAGACTAAGAATTTGTATAAAAACTGATACGGGTTAGAAATCGAGACTAATATTATAAAAATGGGTTACACTCTAGAATGTTATTCAGTTGCACCATGAGTGTTGACAAGTTCGGACGATATTCCTCGGATGGATTATATTACTTTAATACTTTAAAAAGAGGTGCTGGCTTACCACAAACACCTGATGGAGATTATGATATTAGTAATAAACGGTTAAAAAACATTAATGATCCCACAGATGAAAATGATGCAATAAATTTAAAAGTATTAAAAAAAGAGATATTACCAACACTGAAACTAGACAAAAACACATATAACGCGGGTAATCATAGAATTTCCAACGTCGGTAAGCCAAATCAAAACGCTGATGCAATAAACAGAGGTTATTTATCATCGGAATTGAAAAATACGTTAAAATTCGATGGAAAAACGTATAATGCTGAAAATCGACGTATATCTAACGTAGCAGACCCTGTAGATGAAAAAGACAGCATAAATAGACGCTATTTACATTCTATAATACCTGAAAAGACAAAAGATGGGTTTTCTTTTTATAAATTTGTTATTAACGATATAGGTTATCCAAAGAATGAAAATGATGCTGTAAATTTAAAATACATCAAAGATCATTGTATTACACGTGATGTAGGAATTATTGATTGCTTTGGTAATTGTTTAGCGAATGTAAAAGATGGTTCTGCACCATCAGATGGTGCAACGGTGGGGCAAATAAAGGAAACTTTAAAACAAGAAACATCTGGTTTTGTGAAACAAGACCAAGTAGTAACACGACAAGGAGATGTATTTGTACAGGGAAATAAAAAGTTTACTTTACTTGAAGAAAACAATAGTGTTTGGGATGGTAAAGGAAAGTCATTGACAAATTTAGGTATTGGTGAAAAGCCTGGTGATGCTGTTACTTATGAACAGATAATACAATTAGAGCCAACTGGAAAACAATGGTGGAATTGTGATAACAAACGATTAACAAATGTTGCAGACCCTGATTATGCTGATAACGCTGTAACTGTTAATTTTCTTGTTAAAGTAATAGGTAATTTATTATTTGATATGCATAATTATATTGCAGCCGGACAACATAAACCTATTGATGAAAAAATGAGAAGTGCATGGATTAAACAAGAAATTCTTTATAAATACTTTTTTAATCATAATACACAAAAGTTTAGATCAACAGATTGGGGTACTTTTGATATTTAATTAAATAACACCATAAATTACATCATTTATGTGCTACCTGTCATAGAGGTAACACATAGGTTACGCTTTTCGAATATAAAAGACAATCATGGCGTTTCATTACACCAGTCCATATCGAGACACTATACGGAAAGGAGGCGGTATCACGTCCACAGCGGTTTCTCTGTTAAGTAAAGCTTTAAATCGTATTCCAGTAGGATCTGTCGTAAATAGAGCAATAGACGCTTTACCATACGAATTTCACATACCGGGAGGTTATCAGTATTGCGGACCAGGAACTAAATTGAAAAAACGACTGGAAAGAGGCGATCCAGGCATAAATAAGTTAGATCAGGCTTGTAAAGAACACGATATCGCATATTCCACGTTTACCGATTCAAAGAATAGGTCAATAGCTGATAAAAAGCTAGCGAATATAGCTTGGCAACGAGTAAAGTCTAGTGACGCTAGTATTGCAGAAAAAGCAGCAGCTTTAGCGGTAACAGCAGGTATGAAGGCTAAAACAGCGGTAGGAGGTGGAAAAAGGAGGGGTAGGAATAAAAAAGGATCAACCATGAAGAAACATGGTGGTAATATTAGACTAAAAAGACGTTCTCCGAGGAAAAATAACAAAAAACCAATAATATGGTCAATGGTAAAAAACGGGGCTGGTCTATACCTAAGACCGTATCGTGCATATTAAATAAAAGAAATCAATTGGTTATACCACATAAAGCGTTGACTAATGTTGAATTATTTAAATATATTTCCTGTTTAAAAATACCATTTTTCTGCGGAGTATTTATGAAAGACAATTTACCAAAGAAAATGTGGCAAAATGAGACTGGAATTGTAAATTTGGATAATACTGAAGGCCCTGGCACCCATTGGGTTTGTTATAAGAAACTAAATAACAATGTATATTATTTTGATAGTTTCGGTAATCTACCACCACCAGAAGAACTTCAAGATTACTTTAAATCTGCTAAAAACATATATTACAACTATAAAAGAGAACAACCTGATAATACTTCAATATGCGGCCATTTATGTTTGGAATTCTTAGCTAAAAGTATCAGTCACTATTGAGATGTCTTCCTATACGGTATCATTAACAGGAAAATCGTCCACTTTACGAAGTATCCTTTTTCCAGCGTTACGCTTGCAAAAAGGAAGATTTTGGGAGGCGGCGCTATTGGATTTTACAACTTACAACTCTATTCCCAATGTTACGGAAGGTAAAAATAACTTATTGCATTATTATAAAGGAAAAGATGCCAGTGGGAAGTTTACAGACTTACAAGAGTGCAGTTTACCCACAGGTTCTTATGAAATTGATCATATTAATGAATTTTTGCAAAACAAAATGGGAAAAGACAATATAACACTAAAAGGTAATAACAATACAATGAAAGCTGAGCTTACTTCAAAATATTATATAGATTTCACTAAGCCAAACTCAATTGGTGATTTATTAGGATTTCCCAAAGATGGAGCAATTTTAGAACCAAATAAAACACATTCTGGTAAACAAACTGTAACAATATTAAAAGTCAATAGTATAGACATAACTTGTAACATTATACAAGGAGCTTACAGAGATGGAGCAAATACTCATATAATACATACTTTTTACCCCAGTGTGCCACCTGGATTTAAAATTGTTGAAAAGCCACAAAACCTTGTATATCTACCGTTGAACACCACTTTCATTTCAGACATCGTGTTGAACGTATTGGATCAAGACGGTAACTTGATAGATTTCCGAGAAGAGCCTATTACGGTTAGATTACATTTAAAATCGACACTTTAATACAAAATCATGGGTTTAATATTTAAAAGCGAACAACCTACGGGAAACCGCATTAGTAGCTCTTCAGCTGTGGAGGAGTTAACACGCGAGAACATTCGTTTCTTAGAGAGAATTGGATTACAATTAACCGATTATGGATATACTGGATATAGCGCAGGGTCCAACATTCGACGAAACCCTATGGGAAAAAGAATATCACACCCACAACCCTTACACTTCATCAAAATTAAACAATAACGATGAAATTCGTATTCCCATACAAAATCAAGACATTTACACACTACCATGTGAAAGTTACTTGTATATTGAAGGAAAAGTTACTAAAAAGGATGGTACTACTACTGGTACAACAGTTCCATTTATAAATAATCCTATGGCTTTCCTGTTTGACGAAATTAGATATGAAATATCAGGTGTAACAGTTGATTCCACTAAAAAAGTAGGTATTGCAACAACTTTAAAGGGATTAACATCTATATCACCTAATGAAACTAATTTAATACAACCTGCAGGATGGGTTTTACCTGCAAAAGACACAATCACTCCAGATACAAATGGAAATTTTGATTTTCATATTCCATTACGTTTGTTGCTTGGTTTTGCTGAAGATTATAGAAAAATTATATTAAATGTTAAACAAGAATTAGTTTTGTTGAGATCTTCTAACGATAAAGACATTATTAAAGCTCCAGACGGTACAACAGATGCAACTTTAGAATGGAAATTAACATTAGACAAAATTGTATGGAGAGTTCCGCATGTTAAATTAGCTGACGAGCATAGAATGCTACTATTAAGAAAGTTAAAGGCTGATCGTGATATTGTAATTCCTTTTAGAAGTTGGGAATTTCATGAACATCCCAGTTTGCCAACTACGGATCGCCACACTTGGACTGTTAAAACATCCAATTATGTGGAACGAGCCAGGTATATTATATTTGGTTTACAAACAGGCAGAAGAGACACCATCACCAAACATGCAGGTCAATTTGATCATTGCAACTTAAAAAATATTAAAGTTTATTTAAATTCACAATTTTTTCCATACGATAGTTTAAATGTGTCATTCGCTAATAAAAAGTACAGCATATTGTACGATATGTATGCAAGATTCCAAAGTTCATATTACGGTAAAACAAATGCACCTTTACTATCACCAGAAAAATACTTAGATGGTTACCCGATAGTTGTAATCGATTGTTCTAAACAGAATGAATCGGTAAAATCATCAAGTGTGGATATAAAAATAGAAATGGAATTTAACGCGGCTATACCGGCTAATACAACTGCATATTGTTTAATTCTACATGATAAAATCGTAACATACACACCTTTAACTGGAATTGTTAAAAATGTATTGTAAGAACCGGTTTTGTTACATTCCAATGCATTCCGCGAGTATAAAAGCAGAGCGCGCAGGCCGCTCCTCATCAGTTTGTTGCCTGTTGTTGTATGGGTAGCATCGTATTCAATATGGCTTCTCCTAGTGGTACACCTGAAAATGTGGTAGATATTGAGAAGGAGATATCTGAGTTTTTAGATCTTCAAGGTCAACGGGAAGGAGATGAACACAACGTTTGCGGACAACTTCACGCCAGTAATAATGTTGAAGAAAAAGGTAAAAGAAAAAGGAATGCGCAAAAGAGGAAAAGGGATATTGAAGATAATATTTCTCCAAACATATTGAGTGAAGTATTCTTACGAATATTTTATCCAATCTCGTCCAGTTTGGACAAAAGTGTTTTAATCGGTGTTATGAAATCAACAGGTTATTCCCCTACTGTGATTTTAACTCATGGACCCAAAATGATTTTGTTTGCGGACAGTGCTTGGGAATCGTTTATGAAACACTTGCATCTTCTAGAATGCTATTTAAGTAGTAACATGTTTGGAAGAAAGACAAGAGTAGGACTTTTGGATTCAAATGTGGAAATTGATATTGTTAAACATCGTGGTGATCATCAGCTGCGGTTTAGAGACACAACAAGACATGATAACAAGATTCAACTTAGTCGAGAGGAGTTTTTCATTTTAACTTGTGCAACCGAACCTATAACGAGATACTTGAGACAACTGGTATTTTCAAGTTCGATTATTAAAGATTATCTGGAAGACACTTTGGACAAACAACCAGACGCACCTATATTATACGGACCTGTGGATACTTCTATATTCAATAGGGTTCCTCATGAAGTACAAATGTGGAGACAATTGGAAAAATACGCTCAACTACATAAAACATCAGTAATACAAGAAGAAGAGGAAGAAGGAGGAGAAGAATCAAGTGTTAGTGATGAAAGTGAAAACAAGGAAAATGTAAAGATGGAAACTTAAATGACAATCAACTACACAGCAATGGTTAATTTTTAAAACAATATCAAACACTTTGTGGGGTTAGGCCTACTGGGGACGGTGCCCACGTTAAATATACACCAACGCGCCAACAAATGTACGGCCTGATATAAAAGTCGTACCTACCGTGGTGTGGAAATCAGTTGGTCTTTGGACTTCAGCATGAGCAGATGGGTGACCTTCACAATGGACAAGGAAGAAGAACAAGTAAAGTCCAAACCTGGTATAATTGAGTTCCAAGCATTTCGAGGTAATGACGATAGATTTATCATAAAAGAACTTGTGTTTTTCGACATCAATACAAGTGTTCCATATACATTTTTGTTCAAACCACCATGTTCTTATTCATCTTTAACTAGCAAAGCTGCTACTACCAACAGGTGGATTTCAAAATATTTCCATCATATCGATTGGTATGATGGTTTTGCAAGTTACACAGACTTGTATCACATCATGCATCAGTTTTCAAACAGGTTTACCAATATTTACACAAAAGGACTGGAAAAGAAGAGATGGATCGAAGAATTTACTCATGTTCCGGTTAATGATGTGGAATTGGATAAAAACTACAAGTATACAATGAAAAATGTTTGTATTTGTACTAAAAGTCCAGAACATGAAAAAGATAGACATTGCGCTTTAAAAAACGCCTATAAACTCGCATCTTACCTTCAAAGTGGGGAAATGGGGAGTGGTGGGGGTAACGGGGGTTATATAAGTGAGGAGCAGACCGGGACCTGGCATGAGTATTACTCGAGATTCCGAGACGACAACATCTCCCAGCAAGAAGACGAAGAAGACGATCTATAACTCGACCATGACATCTCACCAGTTCCTGCAAACTTTGGTTGAGCAGTTTAATGCTCACTCCAAATCTACCATACTACCCATCAAGAAGTGTTCCGAACTTAAAGACGAGAAGCACTACATCATCCACGCCATGAAGAAGATGGAGACTACAGTTGGAGAGGCCATCTGCTGCAGTCTTAGCGAGGCACCATTCACTCCGGGGGATGAGCCCAAGTTCCAAGTCTACCTGCCGAAACGGTTCGTCCATCTCCTCCAGAACGAGGATCTGCGCTCCATCCAACCGGGCTGTCTCTACCTGGTTTCCCACGGTTGCACGGGTAGCAATTCCACCGAGTTGACCATCCACATCGCCGACAAGCAGCAGTGTTAGATTTAAGTTTTACTGTTGTACATATGTTATTGTAATGTTTTATAAATAAATGATTAAAAAAAAAACAAAAAAAAAATAAAAGAATAAAAAAATGCAACATATCAATATGTGAAGTTTGTCACGTATTGATATGTTGCATTTTTTTTTAAACTTCGCGGGTGGCCTTGACCTTTGACCTTTGCATTTCACAGTTACCCGCACCACCACAGACTACTAGCCATCTTTTTTAGAACACGATTTGGATGACCTTGGGATTTCCCCCACTACTCTGCTATACCAGCATTGCCGTCTGCAACAGATGTCATTCCTCCTCCAACAACCATGGCGGACACACTTGCTTGCGATGCCATGTCTTCCACCGAAGATGTACCTACTACAAGTTGGAAATTGACAATCGACAACGTGCATTATTTAGAAACCATCTGCGATTGGATGAAGTCTATTCTCCTTGACAACCCAGGAATAAAGCTCAATGTCAATTTAGATTATGATTGGTCTGAAATTATAATGCAGCAAGACAATCAAGAATCAGATCACAGTGGAGGTCAACAATCACCACAGTATTTGTCAAATTTACCATTGTCATCCATATATCCTACGGACGAGATGGAAAGGGAAGAAAAGGACCATGGGGTTTAGAGTTTCTTATTTTTTAAAACCCAATTTGGATGACCTTGAGATTTCCTCCACCACTAAACTCAATCCTAAGTCCCAAGTTCACAGTCAACCTCAAGGTCGTCACACTTTAACTCTGGGAAAAACATCGAATTGTCGTACCAAGACAACTTTAACTCTGAAGAGTAGAGTAGTCTCTCTACTCTTTGACTTTTTTTTTAAAACTCCGTTTGTATGACCTTGAGATTTCCCCCACCACTTCCCATATGCCTAGAGTACGCAAGGTCTGAGAGTCAGTCGCTCGCCGACTGTCATGGGGTGCGCATCTGTATCATGCACTCCACTGTGCGGTTTTAAATTAAAGTTTTCATTTTAACCAGTTCAAGGTCAACACACTTAAACTATGGAAACAACATCAAATTGTTGTACAAAGAGTAATTTTTCTAAGTGTTGGCTCAAACCTGGAGGTACTTTGGATAAATCTTTGAAACAGTCTCAAGGTTATCACACTTTAACTCTGGGACGATATCGACTTGTAGTATTTTAGTGTTTTGACTCAAGGTCACCACACTTAAACTCTGGCAAATACACATTAAACAGTTTTACTAGTAAATTTTTCTAAGTGTTAACTCAAATCTGAAGATTCTTTGGATACATCTTTAAAGACAATCCTAAGTCCCGAGTTTACAGTCAACCTCAAGGTCATAACACTTTAACATGTACATTTAAGGTAGCACCAAAACGGTGCCCCCTTGTTTGAGATTTAAAAGTTTCCCAAGATCATCACAATTTCCCCCACCACTTCCCATATACCTAGAGTACACAGAGCCGGACAGTCAGTCGCTCGGTGACTGTCGTAGGGTGTGCATCGGTGTCGGCACTCTGTTGTTCGGTTTTCAAGGTCACATTCATGGCAAATTGGGAGACCTGGCTCGGTTCAATGACCTCTGAGGAGTGACACATGATGGTTTAGGCAGAGTCACGTCGCAAACTCCAGCTTGACTTGGCACTTTTGCTGTTTCTAGTCGCATATTCGCTCCAAGTCATCAAGGTCACGAGGACTCTGACTGAAACTCGGAGCGAAGTGTGAGAAACGGCAAAAGTGCCAAAAAATTTTAAGTTTCGGCGTGACCTTGACCTTCATGGTGACGATGACGTCATATTGATGATGTAATGGGTGGTGACGTCATCGGCACGTCATTTCTGTGACGTCATGGGTGTGACGTCATAGTGATGACGTCATTGACGGTGACGTCATCGATGATGCAATCGATGACGTCATCGGTGACGTCATCGGTGATGACGTCATCATGACTCAGCACATTCCTCAGGGGTCATTGAACTGTCCCAGGTCTCTCAATTTCCCACTACTATTGTCTTTTAGGGCTCCAATGTTAATCTTATGGAGAATAAGGATGTGTTAATATTTCACTTATTAACCAATATTTTTGGATGAAACTTGGTATTTAGCTTCATTTGGTTGAAATTCATCCATTTAAGGTAAAAAATCTTGGTTTTTGTACTTATCATGGCAGCAAACCTGCATAATCTTTTCCCATGTTAATCATATGGAGAATAGGCAAACTCTTTTATTTATGGACAGATATTGATCAAACTTACTATATGTCTTTATATGGTCGAAATAAATTTTTTCTATGCTAAAAACCTACTTTTAGTGTCCCCCATGGCAGCATACCTGCATACTCTTTCCCTATATTTATCTTAAGGAGAATAGACATTTATTTCCCTATTTATGAGCACGTGATGAAATTTTGTTTACAAGTTTAGCTGGTCAAAATTAATATTACTAATTTGGAAATTCGCTGAGTACGCAGGTCTGCTGCGACGGGGGGTATTAATATAGGCCTAACTATGTACCCTAATATGAGTAGCCTTCTCCATTGAATTTGTTTGAAACTGAAATTGGGACAGGGATCAATTTGTAAGGCCAAATTCACTCCATAGCTCTGAGGTTGTTGGTATATGGTAGACAATTTTTATAGCTTCTCTTACAGTGATGCAAAGAGTTGAGTCAAACTTGACTCGCTACAGGTCAAGTCGACAAACTTCGAAGGAGGCAGTTATTAATTTAAATTTCAAACCTTACAAGAGCAAAAAAATATATCAACAATTTAGTATTTTCAACTGTAAAATTATCTCTAGTGGCTGCAGAGAAAACTCAAAAAGGAAATCTGATCTTACTCGATATACACAGATTTATAGTTTGATACAAAATAGATCGATTTTTCATTCAACAGGGATAATGCTATATGCTATCGAATGAAAAGTTTATCATAATACTTCAATGATTGATCAAGTATCAATGTATTAAATCAGATCAGGTCTTCTTTTTGAATGCTGTACAAACACTCAAAATAAAAGTACTAATTAACTTATAACTTTACTATAGTTATTCATTTTGGAAAGCTCTTCTTATTGGAAATATACAGTATATAATTTTAATTTAAAAAAACTCAAAAAATCCAAAAAAATTGTTTAATTTTAGGATAACAAATTTATTGGATTTTTGGGGTTTCTTAATTTCAAATTAATCAGTTATTGTTTGGTAAATTACTGAGGTCATTTTCACTGATAAAGCAAAGACGGGATCAGACTTCAGATACGGTGATATAAATGATATTCAGAATCATAGTGATATAAAATGTCAACAATAATTTACTAAACAACTCAACATCACCAACAATGAATGACCTTTAAACAAATGATAAAGTACTAATTATTATTTTTTATGTGTTTTAAAATAAGTGTTGTAAAACAGCCTACATGGGAAGTCTAGCCTATTTAAATTTAAGCCTTTCCTGCCTGATCTTGTGTTTATTACTACGCACTCAACAATGCAAGTAGTGCTGCGCGCTCAACAGTGCAAGTCCCCTCATATTCCCCCACCACCACCAAATTTCGGAGGAATAGTTGACTCTGTAGCGATTCCTAACTAACTCCTCCAACAACTCCTTCTTGGCCTAACAGGGTGTGTTCTGGTCACCGAAGTCACCAAAAGTCACCAAAAGTCACTGATTTTAGTTAATGGTCACCGAAGTCACCAAAAAGTCTCTTATTTTTCTTTAAAATGGAAGAAAAGTCACACATTTTTAGTATAAATTGCCAAAATAATGCGATTGCGAGCAAAAGTTTTGCGACTTTAATAGTAGTGGTTTTTGGCCACTTTTAAAACCGACCACGTGCCCACCGAGCCACGTGCCGCGGCAGCTGGCGCCAGCTGCCATGTCACATAGCTTCCGGTGGGGGATGGAGGGTATATATGAGATGCTGTAGTTATATTTTATGCCATATAGGTTGGGGTGGAGATGGCGATAGTGTTGGCGTTAGGGTGAAGTGAATTTGCGCATAAAGTGGGGTTGAACTAAAAGTACGCATAAATTAAAAGTTAGTTCAAAATTGAAATTCGTCGGTGTTAACAAAACTACAACAGTTGAAGAAAAATTAAGAGTTAGTTCAAAATTGAAATTCAAACTTATAACTGAGATGTGGAAAATATGTCAAGGTCATCCAGAGTAAGTTTTTAAAAATCCTATCCAACTATCACCAGAAATAGTTTTAAGTTGAAGTAGTTGGTGATAGCGGGATAATTCATCAGTGCCATGGGAGAGGTGTTTATCGTTTGAAAGTTGGCGATAGAATGAGAAGCGCCGTCTAGGGAGAGGGCTTATAAAATGGCAACCTTCCCCCCACCACCCTTTCCCCCACTCCTTTAGACCAATAACCGGTCGCCGACTCTATGTGGTGAAACTGAACTAGACATGGCGGCCGCCATGGATAATTCTAACCTCAAACCTTAGTTTTGCATTGGTGAGCATGCGCCACCCCCACTCCTTTACCCCACCTGCCGTTCGGGCAGGTGTTGGGGGCAGAAATGTTAAAATATTGGGGTGGAGATGGCAATAGCGTTGGTGGTCGGTTGAACTGAATTTGCGAATAAAGTAACTAGGGTTGAACTAAAAGTGTACATAAATTAAAAGTTAGTTGAAAACTGAAATTTGACGGTGTTAACAAAACTCTTAATAGTTGAACAAAACTAAAAGTTAGTTTAAAACTGAAATTTAAATTTATAAATAGGATCTGGAAAGTATGTCAAGGTCATCCAGAGTAAGTTTTAAAAAAGCCTACCCAACTACCACCAGAAATAGTTCTAAGTTGAACTAGTTGGTGATAGTAGGATAGGTTGAAGTAACTTTTGAATTTTATTAGTGAAAATACAATTAATGTGCAACAGCAGAGTTTAAACAAGTTGAACTTTTGTGATGAATTACAGAGTTGTAAATGCAAACACCGACGACGATGAGAAGGTAAATGCAGAGTCCCCAGATGATGTATTTGAAAAGCTTGAACAAATGTAACATTTCAAGTTGGTTTTCCCGTTCCATTTCCAATCGTTTAATTTCCAATTTCAATTTATCCTCTTCCATTCTAGTTACGAAGGGAACTTCATCCATCATATCCATCATGATTGTGTTAGTGTTTGAAATTTTAGTGATGTTGATAGTTCAGAAGTCGAAGATGGAATGAGAAGTGAAAGGGAGAAATGTTAGTTAAATAAAGAAGTGGTGGGGGGAAGGATGAATTACAAAGAAGTGGTGGGGGAAAGACGTTGCTCTTCATTATTACCATCAGTAGTGTCAGATGGTGCAGGAGTTAGATTTAGTAAACTGTCTTCATCTAAACTTTCAACCTTATCACAAATAGGACAATCGTATGTTATTTCCAAATTCATTTTGATGGTTGTAAAATTATCTACAAGTTCTTGTAAAATATTAAAAATGTCTTGTAACTCTTCTTTAGAGTTTATTTCAAAACTAGAATTCATTTGGGCCAATGGAGAGTTGTTCATTATTGGAGAGTCGGTGATGGAATGAGGATCGGCGCATAGGGAGGGGGCTTATATAATGGTGACCTTGAGCAGGCGTCTAGGGAGGGGGGCTGTCTAGGGAGGGGGCTTTTATATAGGGAACTTTGAGCTTATGATTGAATAAAATGTTTAGTTCTTCTTCTCCATCTTTTAATTCAATTATTTGAACCGAAGTAGTTGTTTCATCCTCTTCACTCGATGAAGAAAACAATTCACCAGGATTTAAATATTGAACTACAATTCTGAACCATCTTATAGGATATTCGTCAATGATGGAAAGTAAGTTTTGAAACAATTCTTCCATCTCTTCCCTGTCAGTTATTATATGTTCAAACTTGATAAATTTGTTTTCCATGTTGTTAGTTAGAGTGTTGGAAGTGGAATGATTCAATATTATATAAAAATTAGAACTAGTGGTGGGGGAAATCTCAAGGTCATCCAAATGAAGTTTTAAAAAAGAGTGTAAAACTGAAATTACACATTTGATGGTTCTACAGGATCGGAATACCAATCTGATCTGTATTTACATCTTTTTATCATATGTGTACAAAAATCATCTTGATGAGAATTGGTGCGTTGACAATGAGCAAGATCTAGAGGGTGAAATTTGAAACATCTTTGAGGACAACATGTATGAAAATATCTTGATTTGTAAAATTTGAAAGTTCGCAATTCCGGTGGTGGTAGTTGTTTTGTTTTGCATTTGCAATAACAAGATCCGAAGAATTCACATTTAGTACAAGCTAACCCATCCACCATCATTGGTCCTAAATCTGTACACTGTTGTTCACAACAGTAACGAGGTTTGTACTTGTATTTTTGCTCTTCCATGTTGACGCTGCGGAGTCCAGTGAAAGAATAAGAGTGTATAGTGTTCAATAGTGAGTTTTATGTACTGTGAAAAGTGGTAGGGGTAATTTCAAGGTCATCCAAATGGAGTTTTAAAAAATTATACCTTACAAGTGTAAGGATTATTAAAATTTAGGAAGTTTGTTTCTCTTTGTTTTCTTCAGACTTTTTCTCTCTCTCCGCCTTAGCCATAGCAACAAGTTCTTCTGTTGATAATGGATGTACTTCAGGAAATTTTAAAATTAATTTAGCTTGATATCCTTCTTTAGTTAATACATCTAAATCTTGGGTCATTTGTTCAACGGTGTTGTAGTCTTTTCCATAGATTTTTCCATCAAGTTGAATCATCATTCTGTACAACATTTTCTTAAATAGGTCTTGTCGTGGTGAGAGCTAAGAAGCGAATGATTATTTATACAAGTATCACATCCTTTTTATTAACTCACATTGATCACGTGATTCTTTAGTTGTAGCTTTGTCTGTCAAAAGTTATTCAACATTGGTAATACTTTTGGAACTTGATGTTATGTTGACCAGTTGGCGATGAAGAAGTTGTAGGTTGTGTAGAAATAAATATTTCATCATCGCAATATTTTGTTTTAGTGAACATCCTTGTATTAGTAGCACTAACATCAACAGTTAAGTGATAACCACCGGTAAGTAAAACTCGCATTTCGTTAGTTAAATCTTCAAGTTGTTCAAAAGTAGTTATGGTGTTGGTATCATAAGATGCACACTTAACCTTTAGGGACATGTTGCAGTTTTATATTCAGGGATTAAGAGCGAGATGTGTACGGTATGAAAGGTAGCAGTAGACTGATGAATTTTGCAAGTACATTTCCCCTTTTATAATTATACAAAATTGGGTCAAGGTCATCCTGTGGAATTTTTAAAAAAGCAACATATTGTAATGTACAAAGACATTACAATATGTTGCTTTTTTTATTTTTATTTTTTGTTTTGTTTTATATCATATTTATTGAAAAAACAAATACAAAGAAATATTTACAATGTTATGTACAAATTAATCAGTAGTAGGTGTTACATGAATTGTAAGTTCAGTAGAGTTGTTTCCACTGGGTCCATGTGATACCAAATAGAGTGCGCCGGGTTGAATTATACGAAGATCTTCATTTTGAAGTAGTTGTACGAAGCGCTTTGGTAAGAAGATCTGAAATTTTGCTTCATCACCAATTGTATAAGGTGCCTCGCTCAAAGTGCAATTTATAGCATCACCTACTGAAGTTTCCATTTTCTTAATAGTATGAATGATGTAGTGTTTTTCTTCTTTTAGTTCAGAACATTTCTTCGTAGGTAGAATTGATGATTTAGAATGAGCGTTGAACTGATCAACTAAACTTTGAAGTAAGTTCTGTGATGCCATATTGATGTTGTTGTTAATCTTCTTGTTAATAAGAATGTCCGTCGGAGATGTTGTCTCTTCGGAGGTTTGAGTAATACTCATGCTGTGTCATGGTAGCGCTCTCACTTTTATAATCGACACTACCCCCACCACTGACACTACCCCCACCAGTTTGTTGAAGGAAATTATTCAAGCGGTAGGCATTCTTTAAAGCGCACTGCGACCTTCGATGTTTAAAACTTTTTGATGAAATACAAAGTTCGTTGAAGTAGCATTGGAAATCTTTATCAATTATTGCATTAATCACTTCGTTGCTTGTAAATGATTGTATCCAATTTGCTTTTTCCAATCCCCTTGTGTAGATAATTTTAAACTCTTTGCAATAATGATTCATAATGTGCGGCATCATGTTATAATTAATGAAACCTTCATCCCATCTTAAGTTGTGAAAATGTTTGTTCAACCATTTGTTTGTAACTTTCGCTTTAGTTGTTAGTCTATTAAATGGTACTGGAGGTTTGAACAAATAATGATAAACTACTGATGTGTTCATGTCCAAGATTACTAATTCTTTAATAATAAAATTACCATCATTTCCTCGGAAAGCTTGAAATTCAATTATACCTCTTTTAACTTCCATTATATGTGGCGCATTAGAAAACGAAACCCGTTTATTCATGATGAAGTCTTACTAACAACTGACCTTAAAATTGAATGAGCCGATGTTTATAACAGACAGGATTGTTCTTCTTCTTTCACTTCTTGTGCCACTTCATCAATATTAAAATTGGTGTGATAGTTGTTTAATTGTCTCCACATTTCAACTTCTTGAGGTATTCTATTAAAGATTGAAGTATCCACGGGACCGTATAAAATTGGAACAAAAGGTTTTTTGTCCAATGTATCAATTAGATAGTCTTTAATTATTGCACTTGAAAATATTAGTTGTTTCAAATATCTGGTGACGGGACCGGTAGTACAACTTAAAGTGTAAAATTCTTCTTTAGTGAAATATAATTTAACATTATGTGTAGTTAAATCTCTGAAGCGAACAATTTGTCCTCCACGATGTTTTACTATATCAACTTCAATATTTGATTCCAATAAACTTAATCTTGTTCTTCTTCCAAATGTGTTGTTACTTAAATAGCACTCCAAAAGATGTAAATGTTTCATGAGAGATTCCCAAGTAGTTTCACTGAAAGTAACCATTTTGTTTCCATGATTTAAAATAACAATTGGTGAATAATCCATTGATTTTAAAATTCCAACTGATATACTTTTTGTCATGCATGAAGAAATTGGGTAGATAATCCGAAGAAATACTTCTGTTAAAATATTGGTTGTAATGTTAACTTCAACCTTCTTCCTTTTTACTTCTTTTTCAGCTTTTTCTTCTTCTCTCTTCTTATGTTTGTTGAATTTTAGGAACTCGTCCATTTCTCGTTCAACTTGTTTTTCTATATCTGAACTATTATCATCCATTAGAGGTGTATTTTCTTCTCCGTTAGTAGAATTCATCTTGCGAATGATGTTTCCCATACGACGGTTGAAGATAGAATGAAGTTTCTACTAATTATTTTCTCGCTTTTATATTTTTCGTAAAATCCTTGAAATTTATACAATTACATAATTGTTTGTTTTCAACTTGTCTTTCACAAATGAAATTCTAACCTCAAAAATTAAAGCAGATAATTCTAACCTCAAAAATTTGCAGTTGTTGTACAATTCTTCTTAAAGTACATTCTTCACAATTCCGGTCAGCGGTGTGTAAGTAACTATTTTATCATGTAGAATTAGACAGTATGCCGAAGTTCCATCCGCTACTGGTTCTTCAAATTCCATTTCAATTTTTATATCCACACTTGATGATTTTACCGATTCATTTTGTTTTGAACAATCGATTACAATTATTGGAGCCTTGGAATAATACTGGTCAGGTGATAATAGTGGTGTATTAGTCTTTCCATAATATGACGATTGAAATCTTGCATACATATCGTATAAAATGGAAAAACGTTTTTTGCTGAACATGACATTCAAATTGTCATAGGGAAAGAATTGAGAGTTTAGGAAAACTTTACAATTCTTTATTTTACAGTGATCAAATTGACCAGCATTTGCAGTGATAACATCTTTTCGCTTAGTTTGAAAACCGAGTATTATGTACCTTGCTCGTTCCAAGTAAGTTGATGTCTTGACGGTCCATGTTTGTCGTTCTGTCTGAGGTAGTGTAGGGTATTCATGAAATTCCCAACTTCGGAATGGCATCACAATATCACGGTCAGATTTCAACTTTCTCAATAATAGGATTCTATGTTCATCAGCCAATCTTACATGAGGTACCCTCCAAACAACTTTATCCAACTGTAGTTGCCATTCCAGTTTATCTTCCGTAGTTGCAGGGTCTGCAAGTATCAAGTCCTTATTAGTTGAAGATCTGAGTAATACTAATTCTTGTTTGACATTTATTATTACCCGTTTGTAATCTTCAGCGAATCCCAAAAGCAATCGTAAAGGTACATGAAAATCAAAGTGACCGTTGGAAGCTGGTGTTATAGTGTCTTTATCAGGGGCAACCCATCCGGCAGTGACTATTGAATTCTTCTCATGCGGTGTTAATGATGTTAATCCTTTCAATGTCGTTGTTAAACCAACCTTTTTTGTTGAATCAACCGTCACCCCTGATATTTCATATCTTATTTCATCAAAAAGATATGCCATCGGGTTATTTATAAAAGGAACTGTTGAAGCAGTTTTTCCATCCAATTTTAATACCCGTCCTTCAATGTACAAGTAACTTTCACACGGTAAAGTGTAAATATCTTGTTGTTGAATGGGGATCCTTATTTCATCGTTATTGTTTAATTTTGATGAAGTGTAAGGGTTGTGCGTGTGATATTCCTTCTCCCATAGTGTTTCGTCGAACGTTGGTCCTTGAGATATATCCAGGATATCCATCGCTGTTAAGTTTCAATCCAATCTTCTGTAGAAAACGAATGTTTTCCGATGTTAACTCTTCCAATGTCGAGGAGCTACTGAGCTCCCGACTCTTCCGTTGCGGTTTAAATGATAATCCCATGTTGACTTTTATGTTGCTGCTCTGATGTGTATCCGTATAGTAATTGTTTCTCCTCTAAAGTCAACACTATGACCGTCTTGATCCAATATGTTCAGTACAATGTCTGAAATGAAACTGGTGTTTAACGGTAGGTATATCAAGTTTTGTGGCTTCTCAACAATTTTAAAACCGGGAGCCACTGTTGGATAAAATGTATGTAAAATATGTTGATTAACTCCATCTCTATACGATCCGTGTATAATGTTGCACGTGACATCAATACTATTTACTTTCAATATTGTTACAGTTGAATCACCTGAATGAGTAGTTCCAGGAGTTAAGATTTTGTTTTTTGTATCTGTAAATCCAAGTAAACTGCCAATCGACTGTTCCAAGCTGACATCAATATAATATTTTGAAGTTATTTCTGCTTTTAAAGTATTATTGTTTCCTTTAACGGTGATATTGTCTTCTCCGAGTTGTTTCTGTAATAATTGGTTTATATCATCAATTTCATAAGCTCCAGTAGGAAATGTAATTATTTTCAATTCTGAGTATTTTCCTGCAGCATCCTTAGTTTCATAATAATGTAGTAAATTGTTCTTCCCTTCCGTAACATTAGGAATTGAGTTGTAGGTAGTCAAATCAAGTAATGCCGCTTCCCATAATCGTTCCTTGGATAGACGCAATGCTGGGAACAGCGTACTTTTTAATGTGGATGAATTTCCACTCAATGACACTGTATACGATGACATCTTAAAGCTGACTGACACTTTTCGCTAGAAACTCCAAACATAAATGCCCACATATTTCAGTATTGTTAGGTTGTTCTCTTTTGTAATTGTAAAAAATGTTTTTTGAGTTTCGAAAATAATGTTGAAGTTCTTTTGGCGGTGGTAGATTGCCAAAACTGTCAAAGTAGTAAATGGTTTGTCCGAGCTTTTTATAGCATACCCAATGAGTACCTGGACCATAGGTGGAATCCAAATTTACTATTCCAGTTTCATTTTTCCATATTTTAGTTGGTAATGCATCTTTCATAAAAACTCCTCGAAAGAATGGTATTTTCAAACATTTTACATAATCATTTAACTGATGATTTGTTAAGGCTTTATTTGGAATTATTAATTGATTCTTCTTATTTAGTACACACGGTATGGTCTTAGGTATAAACCTGCTCCGTTTTTTACCATTTGCCAAACAGAAGTCTTCTTTATACTTGCTTTATGAGTTCTACGACGTCCTTTTTTAATGTTTCCACCTCTTTTGGGTGTGCCTCTCTTTGCAGGTCTTCCTCTGCGACGTTTTCCACCACCTAACTTTGCTTTCGTCTTCATGGCTGTAGTTACTGCCCAAGCCGCTGCTTTTTCTGCAATACTTGCGTCACTTGATTTTACTCTTTGCCAAGCTTTTTCTGCTAGAATTTTATCTGCTATTGATCTATTTGTTGAATCTTTATACTTTGAATATGCTATATCGTGTTCTTTGCAAGCTTGATCTAATTTATTAATTCCAGGATCTCCTCTTGCTAAACGTTTTGCCAACTTAGTTCCAGGTCCACAATATTGATAACCTCCGGGCAGATGTAATTCGTATGGTAAAGCGTCTATCGCTCGATTCACAACAGCACCAATTGGAATCCGTCTGAGCAGGGATAATGCAGCTGATGTTAAACCACGTCCTCTCTTGCCGCTGTCTTGACGACGACTGAGCGATACGGTCTTCATTATGCTTTTTTATGTAACCAACGTCTTCACTCTATGAAATACTTTATGCTAATGAATCCTTTTTTGTATATTCCATACTTAAATATTCATAAGTTTTACTAGTATCTATCAATGATTTCATCTTTAATCCATTGGTTTCTCTGAGAATCTTCGATTTTATTGTGTTTCATCGATGCATTAATCAAATGATTATGCATATCAATAACTACATTACCTACAAGATTCATTACATACTCTACATTAGTAGCATCTTTGTTACGTGTAGGATTATCAAGATATGTGATACGTTTACCATTACATGTATACGCAGATGGATCGTTATTAGAGGTTGCTATAACTTGATTAATAGTAGCAACATCATTCGGAGCTATTCCTGCTGATATGTTAGATATTCTTTTATTTTTTCCATTATATACGTTATTTATTTTATCTAAAACTATAGTTTGTTTTACAACAACACAATCCTGATCATCTTTACCAGATTTAACTTGGGTTAATCGTCTACCTTTACATATAAAATTAACACCAGTAGCTGATAGTTGTGGTACTTGTGTTAAAATAACAGCATCATGTTCTTCCGTGCCTAAACTTATATTTGACAATCTTTTATTTTTTCCATCCCACTTGTCATTTTTTAGTTGTAGTAAGGTAAACTTTTCACTGCCTTGCATAAACTCATCACCTTTCTTTGACACCACCTGATTCTGTTTAACAAAAGCGGATGTTCCTTTTTTCAAGCTTTCATTCATTTGTCTCATGGTAGCAGCATCAGATGGAGTTGAACCATCTTCCAGATTGGACAACACTTTTCCATGACAATCAATAACAGCACTATTATATAAAATACAATTATCTTTAATGTATTTTATATTAACACCATCACTTTCTTCTTTAGGATATCCAATATCGTTTATAGTATATTTATAGAAGGAAAATCCATCTTTTTTCTTTTCTGGTATTACAGAGTGCAAATAACGCTTATTAATTGTATCTGTATCCTCGGTTGGATCTGCCACATTAGTTATTTTATAATTTAAAGCATTGTACTTTTTTCCACTTTTAGTCTTTTCCAACAGTAAAGCATATTCCATCGCAGATAGAAAATAGCCTTTATTAACAACATCTCCATTGTTGACTGGTTTTGCAACGTTAATAACCCTGTGAGATTTTGCATCATACAGTTGGTTGTTGTCGAGTTTTAAACTTGTAGATGTTTCCTCCTTTACTGTCTTTAAATTTGTTGCATCTCCATCTTCTTCTGGATCTTTAACAAACTTTAAACGTTTATTATTTATGTTATAGTCACCTTCGGGTGTTTGCGGTAATCCACTTCTTTTTCTGTTTTCTCCAACTTGCACTCCTAATGCGGAGTAGCGTCCGAACTTGTCGACGCTCATGTTAGAACTGACACATTATACACCTGCAACTCTTATATATCCGCGGACAATTATACAATTATGTCGCGATTCCTGAGTTCATCAATCAGAGCTACCCATTCATTATTTAAACCTGTATGACCAGCTTCCATGGCTTCATGCAATAGTCTCATTCTATCAACCAATTTATTGATGTCATTGTAGTAAATCACATTTGTATTGTATAGATTTTTCATCAATCCTTTACCAGATGTTGAAGTATCTCCTTTACTCTTTTTACCATGTTGTTCAAGAAGTGATAAATCCATAAGTGATAAAGATTTTCTTTTCAGTGGTTGTCTTACCGCTGGTGCAGTACGTAATGTTGGCAATTTTCGTGGAGGAAACAACTTTTTTATAACGATGTTATATTTTGTTGCACGTGAACGATTAATCATTCCATCCTTTAAGTAGTTTCTTTTATGAGCGCTAGTATTTTGTAGAATCTCCTTAAAAACACTTAAATCTTTGGATGAATATCTTAGTGGTATGTTTTTAAAGATTAATTCATATAATCCTTTTGTTCCTTTATATCTATGCTCACCAATAATGATGTAATCGTCTTGTGTTATTTCAAGCTTTGAATCGCCAATCTTCAATTCATTCCCATCAATTCTTGCTCCGTATACGTGTGATCTACTCAAATTCGGGTTTGATTTCATGTCATGTAGCATTTTCATTATATATTTTCTTCCAAGAGGTCCATGTTGTAATATATCGCTACTCAATTGAGTTAAATTTGGAATAGATTGTTCAGCTTCAGGTATTGGCTGTTCTTCTTCCTTTTCAACAATTGGTTCTTCTTCTTTTGTTTCTTCTTGCTCACTAGCACTTGTATATGAATCATCATCTTCTTCTTTTTTTAATGCTTGTACTTCTTGTTTAGAAACTGGTAGTAAAACATCTCCTTCATAACGAGGTTTACCAATAGTTTCCGATATCTGTTTTAAAGGTTCCGTAATAGGTTTAAAGGTAGTCTCTAGAAATTCTTCTCTTTCACTTAAACCCATCCTCAATGCACGATTCTTCATCCTAATAGAATCACTGAGTGATTTTATTTCTTTCAATAGTTTTTCTTGATTCACCATGTTTACACTGTGAAGTTCAACGTGTAACTAGATGTAGCATCGGTAGTTCAACGCATAAATACAAATTTATCCAACCCTATACGATATCTACCATTTTTAATATCTTCTTCCTTCATAATAACGAGAAAGCTATATTTCTCATTCCATGCTTTGCCACACATCTCTTTAAATTTTTCAAATGGCATATCCGCATTTACATGATCATTATATATATGCTTTAAATTTGTTTCATCTTGCTTGAAGATGATCAACATATTTGCATTGTCTCTTATAAGTTGTTTTGGAATTTTACTGTATGTTTGACCAATATAAATGCTATCAATATTATGATGTCTTCCCATAGCAAAATAATTCCTTATTGTGTCATGATTTTCACAAGAAACATCGTCAAATATAAAAATAGAAAATGGTTTTGCTTCATTTGGTTGCATAATTGTTTCACTGGCATTAAACTTGTAAAAATTCACTTCAGGTACACTTGCAAGTACTTTATCCAATAATTGATATTTTGGTTGTTGCAATGATTTTGAAAAAATGTATATATTATTAAAACGCAATCCTTTAGGATTAGTTATAAGGTTAAAAACAACATTAGTTTTTCCACAATTTGAAGGACCAGTTATTAGACATCTTATCGTATTTGGTAGTAATTCACCATGTTTTCCATGATTTAACTTATCATTGTCAACTGTCAATTCATCAATGTTATTGATATTAAATCGGTCTTTTTGTTGTACAATCTCCATCTTGTATAAAGGTTAAACACACAATGAGCTATTAAACAACTATACTAAGTCTTTTGAAGGAATCCAAGAGTCTTCACTTTTATCAAACCCTAACCACCGGACTTTAACCATATCCTTTTTCCTTTGTAAAATCTTCTCGACAAGATATACATCACCGACTGTTGATTTCAACAATTCGTGTCCGTAAAATCCACCTTGAAGTAATTCACCCTTGTTATCCTTTAATAAATAGGTTTCAGGTATAGTTGGTTGCACTTTATAAATTGTAAATACTTCATTAGTCCAATTTGGTAGATATCTTTTACTAAATACACCTTTGTATTTGCTTATACGAACTTTATCGTTGACCTTGAACTTCTTTGGTTGCAATTTTTCCAATTTCGGTGTTGTATTATTTTTAATGCGTTGTAATACAATTTTGGCATTAGCACTATTTACCTGGATAGGTTTCATTCCAATGGTACGATGATATTTGTTGTTATACTCTTTTATAAGTTGTGGTAATATGTCATACCACACGTATGATCCTCTTTTTGAAAATTGTTTATACATCGCACCTTTTAATGTTCTATTGAATCTTTCAATTATTGAAGCTTTAACTTCAGAATTTGTAGAATAATGATTTATTTGATATTTCTTCATCAAAGCTCCAAAGTCTTTATTAAAATATTCTTTTCCATCATCGGTTTGTAGATGTTTAATTTTAAATTTATTTCTTTGTATTGTGGTTTCCATAGCTTTTGTAACACTTTTACCAGTCTTATCCTTCATTGGTAAAGCGTCAGCTATTTTAGTAAAACAGTCTATAATTGTTAAAATATATTTAAATCCTTTATTTAATTTACTGTGCGGTATCATTTCAATGAGATCAGCTTGATAAAGATCATTCATTCCTTTAATGATTGTACTTCTTCTTGGAAATCTTCTTCTTGCTGGTTTATGTAGTTCATTTACAATCTTGTCCTTCACACTTTCCATCTTCAGATGTTGCTTGTACACTGCATGTAAAAATACTGATCCATAGAATAGTTTATTCTCATTTATATAGTTTGAATATAGGTCAAGGCCATTTCATATTAGTGTAAAAAAGAGGGAACATGGCATTGGGCTTGCCATGTCCCCTCTTCTTTACGGAAAGGAAAAAGGAAGAAGGTAGAGGACGAAGAATAGGTTTACTGGTCGATAGGGTTTAGAGAGTAGTGGCCGAATGGTAAAGTATTAATTTTATCTTCTAAAATATGACGCTTGTCATCTTTGTAGCTTAATGCCCACTTTGTTTGTTTGACACTAAAAAGTTGATGATTATAACTTCTAATAGTGTTGAACGTTGCAGTTGTTTCAACATTTTCAAACAAACATCTTTTATAATGTTCAAACTGTACGTTCTTCTTCAGGAAAGAAGTTTTTATTCCTTTGGCCTTTTTCGTGACTTGATGTTCGTTCCTTTCGTTTATGTACAGTTGAAATGAATACAGTTTGGACATTAATGCTACAATTTCCATCATCGGCACACCATTTGTTTCATCTTTAAATTTTCCCAATACTTTCTTATTTCTGTCATAGTCGTAATTTGGATGATCCTTAGGATAATCGGAAAAGTCGAAATCATCTTTATATATAAAGGTGCGTAGATCTTCATACATATCATTTGTTTTAATCCAGTAAATTAGTGCATCCGTGTCCATATATGCAATACCAATGTTCTCTCTTCCATAATAGTTAACCATCTTCTTATAATGAAACTCGTACATATGTGTTTTTGAAATATCCAAGATTGACATTCCAAGATACAAAGGACGATCCATTGTAACTGACTTCTTGTTCATGGAAATAACAACTAGATTTTCATTAATAATTATAGATGAACCAAAGTTTGGTTGTTGCACCAATTTCTGTAATTTTACTGGATCAGTTACCAATTTGATATCCTTATGTTTCCTTTTGTTTTCCAAAGTCTTGCCAAATATTGCGTTATTCATTAATTTGAAAAAATCTTTTTGAAAACTTGATGTAGCGGTGGCTCTTCTTCTTGTGTTGTTGTCGATGTAAGATTTTAACCAACAAGATTGAGAAAATTGTAGTACTCGATTAATTTTTGTAATTCTCAATCCTAAGTCTAAAGCTTGTTGTATCATCCAGTAGTGTCCAACATATCGAGACTTGTCGGTTAAAGTCATCATTAATTTTGACCATCTTCCAGTAGGGGAAATTTCAGTCTTTGGAAGAAGTGGTAAATCGTAATGATGATCGTGAAGATGTTCAGGATATTCAAAATCAACATCAAAAATGTAACCAGTTTCACCATGCTTTGGTAAATCCATAATGTTTCCAATCGATTCTGGATCTATCCATTTAAAATTATCATATGGAAGGGGATTTGACATTGCCCATCCGTATAAGTTATTTGCATCAAAATAACCTAGGAATGTTGTTGGTTTTGATGCATCATAATCTGGCAGATACTTGTTATTCGCCTTAACATGTCTGGTTACACTTTGTGTCAATCCCCCTCGAACTCCTGATTCTAACATCAAAACCATATCTATATCAGTAAGAAGTTGTAATTTACAATTTGTTTCTTTCAACATGGCTTGCCATGCTAGTCCAGGTGAAGTGTATGAATGAAGAGGGTCCAATCCATATGCTGCAAAACATATATTTCTAAATTCTTCCATTATATCACATAATAAAGTTACATCTAATTTAACATAAAAATCTGAATATTCTCCCAATGTTGTAAATCCTAATTCATTCCATACTTTACATGCATGATCATAATCCTCTTGAGATATGTCCATGTCGTATAGTTTACTTTTGAATTCTTCTTTTGGCGGAAGTAATGTTTCATTAAATCTTTCTAAACTGTCTATATAATCATATGGGAAAACACCTTTTCGAAGTACGAGATCCAGTTTGTCGTTACTTACAATCTTCTTTGTTTCAATAAAATCTTGTTTCCTTAAATTTTCAGAAAGTTTAGACAAACTTGACGGCATAAATCGGTAGGAGTCTAAGAATCTTAATTTTACATTTCCAACTGTTTTAGAGAAACTTATAAATTTTTCTGAAGTTTCAGCCAACACATCTATTGAACCATTGTCTCTTCCTAATTCAGGTATTATAAAATGAGCATCGTACCCACTGAGGTTATGCAGAACCACAGGAATAAATAGTGGTAAACGATAGCTCAAATTGCATTTATTACAAGCAGCACCCCTGTAATAACCTGTAAGGTGGTCATGATCTTTAACTTTATAATTGTCAATGGTAAATTCATTTTTACATAAGAAACAATGAGTTGCATTTTCATGTTGAATTTCCTCTTCTTCCTCCATCGGTTTCATTGGTACGATATTCGTATATAATCTTTGTACATTTTCAGCTATTAAATATAAATGGTCAAGAAATATTGTTTCCACATTTTCACCACGATATACTAAAGGTTCTGAAGTTAATCCATATTGGTTTAAATGTTCTTCTGATAATGTTGATTTAACCATTAAACAAAAACTATTTGGTTTGTGCATTTGATATTTGACACTTTTTCTAGCTTCACAATTTTCATCTTCTATAGGAATTAGTGTTGATTCAAAGTCCGCATATACAACTATAGGGATACGGTATTGATGATGAACCTTTTCAAATGTAACAAATGCTCTGTTTTCCGAAGGTAAATTAATCTTTGCTTCATAATTATTGTTACATAGTCTTTTGTGCTCTTGTAACCATTCTCTTCCTTGTCTTCCTTCTCGTTTAAAATTAAAACATCTCTTGCAAATTATCTTTCTGTGTCGATCTTTAGAAAGCTGCTTGTTAACAAGAGAGTCAAATTTTTTTATGTACACATAATGAGACACATCTCCTCGCGTTAGTAGTAGTAAATCCGTATGATCTGGTAGCTCTTCTTTTACGACATGTAAAGGAAACACTTTGTTTGAACTATCTAATGCAAAAACATTGATAGATGTACCAGGATTTTTCTTCTCAAATTTTGATATATCTTTCAGTGATACAGGGTAAGTAATTCCTTGAAAATTGTACCTATGTCTTTGATTTTCATAGTGTTGGTTAGGTTTATCAAAATGATTTGGTACAAACTTAGATGTCATCGCATATCTAAAACATTCATTATCTTGATTTTTCACATTAATACATGATCTTGTATCCTTAATTCTTTTGGGCAAAGGAATGTAACTAGATCCCATTAGTCCATATCCATGTTTGTGAACTCTTATATCTAATACTTCAATACTTGTAAGACTCCATCCGGATCCTCTTCCTTCGTGTTCCTGAATTTTGGTTAATATTTCTTCTATACAGTTTTCAACTATTGAATCAATGTCTGAACTTTCCATGATAGTTCGGTTTTTTGTTATGAATCCTCTTGGTGATAATTCTTCTTGTACATTTATAAACATAGCTTCTAATAGTAAACCAAATTTAAGAAAGTTTAATCTTTTTAATTCTTCTTTTAAAGTTTTACTTATGATTGGTTTTGCTTCTCTAATAAATTCTTCTAGCTTCAAGTTTTCATTTTGAATCTTATGATGCATTACTACTTTACCGGGTAATGCAAATACTTGTAGATTCGGTAAAGTAGTTGAAGATGTTGCAGTTATTTCATCTTGTTCTTCTTGTTCATCTTGTTCTTCTTGTTCTTCTTGTTCTTCTTGTTCTTCTTGTTCTTCTTGTTCTTCTTGTTGTTCTTGTTGTTCTTGTTTTTCTTCTGGGTTGTTGTGAATTAGTTCTTTATGACAGTCTAATAGAATTTCATCGTGAAACGATTCCGAACATTTATCGCAACGATACATGTTGAGATGTTTACTCTTCGAAATTTCACCAAGAAATGAAGTGGGCTCTCACGTTCCTCCTATTATAATGGTTCCCCCACCACTATTTCATCCTCTTCACTATCCTAGAAAATCAAACATTTTCAACAAAATATTAACCTTCTACAAACTAATTGTTCATTCGTGTTCTTTATTCCCATTGGAGTTTTAGTATATACTTCTTTATATTCAAACTTTAACGAACTTTCCCCCACCCAACTAATTGTAGTTACTTTTAGGTGAAAATGGCTACAGCACAGACACTTGGTTAAACTAAATTTATGCATAAATTAACTAAAGTTAAACTAAAAATTCGCATAAATTAAAAGTTAGTTCAAAACTAAAATTCGACAGTATTAAAAAAAAAAAACTCTTACAGTTGAACAAAAATAAACATTAGTTCAAAACTGAAATTCAACAGTGTTAACCAAATTCTAACAGTCGAACAAATAGGTCAAGGTAATCCAATTTAACGCGAGAACGAGGAATAGAGCACTAAGTGGCATGTTAGTCCATTACCACAAAGTGATCTATTCCTCGCTCTCTATTCTACATCTACTTTTTTGGGTTTACTTATTGATATTAAAATTTTCAAATTTTACTATGTAGAATGTCCATTCTTGCTCTTCAACTCTTCAATTGTTTTTAGCAATTGTAACAAATATTCGTTAGTTTTCACCAATTTTGCTACATCCAATTTCAATGGAAGGAATTATAAGTTGTAATTTTATAAGTTCAATCTTTTCTTTCTTGCGAATTTCTCTCTTTATTATGTTGTTCCTTATTTTTGCTGAAGATTTAAACTCCATGTTGTTTCTGCTAAAGCCACAATAATAAAAGTCTCTTCAAACAACCTGCATTTATACACATTCCCCCACCATTTTATAATCCCCACTCCTTTCCCCCTTCTTTATAGGATTTGAAAGGGATAGGGTGTAGGGTGGGGGAAGGGTAATTTTGTTATTACACTAGTTGTGCAAGAAAATAGCCGCCAGTGTCCACACCTTGTTCATAGCACTCCATCATAGATTGTGCCCACTGCAACATGCGGTCTCTATCATTTGGTGTGACAAGGAAAGAATGACTATCACCATACAATATAAAAGAGTCAATTCGTACATAACATCCTGAGTCCAACCATTTATTAGCTTCAGCCATAAACTTTTCTATTGTATCAAATGGAAATTGTGGATCAATTGCTATAACTTTACGTTCTTCACTAAGTTCAACAGTATAATCATCATCGTCCTCATCATCTTCACTTTCACTGTTGTTACTTAAAGTGTCTTCAGATTGTTCAAAAACATCAGAAATTTCAGAAGAATTAAAATTTTCATTCAGATGAGGAGGCATTTTGAAGCAAGAAATATTGTAAACAGCAGAGACGAAACGACAAGAGCAACATGTAGAAGCAAAATGAAGGAGTGACCAACGCTCGCTCCGCTTTTATAATAGTATGCAAATGAGGGGTAAGAGCTGACCGTGACCAGACATCCACCCAAAGGAGTGGGGGGAAGTACTTTTCTTACTACTCGGATGGAAGTAGGTTAGTAGGTCACAAGACTTAGAGTATTAAAAAATAATGGGGGAGAAACACAACGCTATAACGCATTGTGTTTCTCCCCCATTATTTTTTAAACAACAATTTGGAAAAAAACTATGTGAATTTACTTTCTACGCCCCCACCTTGTAATACCATCCACTTTGTGTCTGAGGAGATAGTCTTTAGAGTCTAACTCATAAACAGATTTCTCTTTGCGCAAGGATTCAATTACTTTAATATTATATTTTTCGCCATTACAACTTGCCAAAATGTGTTCGTTGTCAATAACACTTTTAAAAAAATAAACACAACCTCTCTTAAGCCTATTTCCTTTCACACCAATAATTTTGGATTGGTATTCAATAGTGGGGGTTTCTGTCAGTTGTGGTTCAGAAAGGTGTTTTACGACATGTACATGGCAAAAACTTTCGTTTTTAACACATTTCCTACCACAAGCTGATCCTTTCTTAATTCCCCTAGTGAGCACTTCAGGGCAAGTAGTGGGACGGCTAAATGCCCTACGACGCTCTTCTTGTAATAATTGAAATTGCTCTGAAGGAGCAGGCTTCGGAGCAGGTTTGGGAGTAGGCTTAGTGGATTTAGTTTTATGATATGTGTGGTCTTCAGGCATAGTAAGTGGTGGGGTAGGAGGCAATGGTGATAGTGGGATGATGGGTGTACTAAGGCGATGAACAATAGTTTCAATTGAAGGGGTATTAAGACGGGGAACTGGCTTCTGCGGTGGCGGCATCATAGTTGATGGTGGTGCGGAGTCGTTTGAAGGCGAAGGTGAAGGTGGTGAAAAAATACTGCGAAGTCTAGAAGTGTTAGTTGGCGGAAGAATAGCTCCAGAAGTTGAAGGTTGGGATCCAAGTTGCTTCTTGTACCAGTCAGGAGGATTTTTCAGACGAAGAGTTTTCTTAGGTGCAGTAACAGCCGTAGTAGAAGTTGAAGTAGAAGTAGAAGTTAAAGTAGAAGTTGTAGTTGGCAGAGATGACATGGTTGTGGCTCCAAGTTCGCAGCGTAACGTCTGGAATCAGAATGAAATGTTAGCCGCAGTCGGCGCGTCTTTTATAACAATATGCAAATGAGAGGGGTAGCAGCTGGCCGAGACTGATTATTGACCTGGGAGGTGGGGGAAAAGGGGAAAGAGAAGGTATTTATTTAAAATAATTCGCATAACTTTTGACTAAAATAAAATAACCAAATTCTTCTTTTACCAAAATGTTTGTCTTACATAGACTTTTTCAATGATGTATCGCTTGTCCAAATCCGTCAATCCGTTATCAAGTTATAGCCATTTTAATTTTTCAGGTCATGATCGGTCATTCACCCGGAGAAGTGGGGGAAGGAGTGGGGGTAGGAGTGGGGGAAGGAGGGGGGGGGGGCTCCATTTTTTCGGGGGGGGGGGGGGAGGGGGGGGGAGGGGGGGGGCTCCATTTTTTCGGGGGGGGGGGGGGGGGGGGGAGGGGGGGGGGAGGGGGGGGGTCATTGACCTTTCCGAAAGTGGGTCAAGGTCATTCAAGATTTATAATGATCCAAGGTGATGGAAACAGTAATACTGTTCCCACCACCCTGTTTGCCTAGCGGTTCCCACTCCCAACCCACTAGTTACGTTCTGCAAGGGAGGTCCCTGGGCCGTCCGCATCAAAGCGTAACTTCCCGTCCGCATCAAAGCGTAACCATTAATTTCAGGGAAACTGGAACAGTTAATGCAGAAACGCAACTCTAACCCCACCCAAACTAATCCCACCCATCATATTCCTAAACAAAATGCAAAAAAAAAGTCCGACTTGCGGATGTCCCACCCATTTTAAATGAAGTTCAACTGAACTTCTGAATTTACAGTTAATCTACCCCCTAACATCTAGCTGTAAGGCAAAACAAATGCACAAAACAAACATAAATTATTAGTACCAACACATCATTATTAAAAACCAAATAATTCAACACAACCAAATACCATCATTATTCTTAAAATTAATACACCTTAATGCTAAATACCATCATTATTCTTAAAAATTAATACACCTTAATGCTAAACCCAACTTATAACTAACATCGCAATGCGCAAATTATTTCTTAAATTAAATACACCTTAAAACTAAACACACACACACACACATACCACATTGCATTAAAAAACGCAACATAGTAGAAGAAGTTCAAATATATATAGGCCTACTATATATTTGAAACCTCTTGCTGAGTCGCTAACAACCTTTCGCTATGAAAGTTTGTTGGCGACTGAAGCAAAGATATAGCTCCTATCGCTCCTCGGGTTTTCAAGGAGTGGGGGAAGTTGTTTCACTCCAGTACAGTGTTCAATCCAGTCCAATTCGCAGCAGTGTAAAAGGAAGGCGAAGGAGTGGGGAGCAGCATATGCACAGCAACGCAAAACCAAGGTTTGAGGTTAGAATTATCCATGTGCAGTAGCGCTAAAGTGAGTAATACAGGACTAGGCGCATGCGCAATAGCATAGTCACTATTCCGATCCGGAGAACTCGTTGCATGCGCAGCAGGTTTGAGGTTAGAATTATCCATGGCAGCTGCCATGTTTGGTCTGGTTTCACCACATAGAGTCAGCAACCGGTGGTGACCGGTCATTGGCCTAGAAGGAGTAGGGAAAGGTGGTGACCGGCCATTGACCCAGAGGAGTAGGGGAAGGAGTGGGGGAAGGGGGGGGGGGGGCTCCATTTTTTCGGGGGGGGGGGAGGGGGGGGGAGGGGGGGGGAGGGGGGGGGGGGAGGTCATTGACCTTTCCGGTCGGTCATTGACCCCAAAGAGTAGGGATAGACACAGAACCCTACTTCTCTTACTACTCAGGTGAAAGTCGGTCAACCAGTCATTTGCTTGCCATCTGCCGCCATCTGGCTGGAGTTATTGCCTCTATAAAGGTGGGTAGTTTATCGCGCTACAAACATTCATTGCCTCGCATCCGCTCGGTCATCATCTCTCGTTAGTTTTATGTTATGACTACTTCACTTACTAGGTTTGAGGTTAGAATTATCCATGGAATAGCCTTCGTAAATTCTAACCTATAAAATTACTACTCTGGCGTTCTGTTTCAATTTCTTTTACACTTCGTTTTATATCTCAGTCTTCTTTTAACTTCTGAACTTAACACATCGGTTATAATGACTGCACAATGTTTAAAATTAAAGCTTTTGCGAACACAACACATATTACAAAGTACTTCTAAACCTTCAATTTCAAAGTGTAGAACTAATTTAAATAGAATTAGGAAGAAGTACAGTTTTAACCCATTATACTCAAAGACTTCGCAGGTTAATGTTGATGATAATGTTATTTACAACATTTTACATTCTATGTTACAATTCAACAACTTTGAACTTGTTACACCTATCGACTGTGTTCAACAAGTTTTTTTATTTTACCCCTACTATTCCTCATATAAACGCTGTCACCACAATTCCTACTTCATGCTCCTCTATTCTCTTCAGCTGAGCTAAGATTTGAGGTTAGAATTATCCATGGCGGCCGCCATGTCTAGTTCAGTTTCACCACATAGAGTCGGCGACCGGTTATTGGTCTAAAGGAGTGGGGGAAAGGGTGGTGGGGGGAAGGTTGCCATTTTATAAGCCCTCTCCCTAGACGGCGCTTCTCATTCTATCGCCAACTTTCAAACGATAAACACCTCTCCCATGGCACGGATGAATTATCCCGCTATCACCAACTACTTCAACTTAAAACTATTTCTGGTGATAGTTGGATAGGATTTTTAAAAACTTACTCTGGATGACCTTGACATATTTTCCACATCTCAGTTATAAGTTTGAATTTCAATTTTGAACTAACTCTTAATTTTTCTTCAACTGTTGTAGTTTTGTTAATTTTGTTAACACCGACGAATTTCAATTTTGAACTAACTTTTAATTTATGCGTACTTTTAGTTCAACCCCACTTTATGCGCAAATTCACTTCACCCTAACGCCAACACTATCGCCATCTCCACCCCAACCTATATGGCATAAAATATAACTACAGCATCTCATATATACCCTCCATCCCCCACCGGAAGCTATGTGACATGGCAGCTGGCGCCAGCTGCCGCGGCACGTGGCTCGGTGGGCACGTGGTCGGTTTTAAAAGTGGCCAAAAACCACTACTCATTTTATTACTCACTGTATTACACTAGTTATTTGTACTTGATTTATCTTAACGCTTATTATTGTTATTCGTTTTCTATTAGCTGAATATAGCAATATTGTCAATTAGGCCACAGTATTTGTTATGTCTATGCTGATTGTTCTGGTTGTTTAATATCAAGTCACCTAATTGCTATCATATTGTAATGTTAAATGGTTGTCCGTTGAAATAAATAAATTTAAAGAAAGACCTTGGATGTAAATAGCAAATGGGGGGGGGGGATTACTGTTACACTTTCATTTTTAATACATTTTCTTCCAAACGGTAAATTATTTTTATTGTAGACTAGAATAATTGATATTGTGCAAGCATATTGCATTCATCGTATGAAATCTGCCAAATCTAACAATTTGTTTTCTCTCTTAAGCCAACCGTGCTCTAGAGCATCAGCAGAGTACAGATGGGCTGACGGGTAGGCAGTGAGAGAATTTTTAAAATTTAGTAACATTATTGAATCTTACGGGAGTTCGCGCACTGGGGCGGCACAAAAACTAGTAAAAAGTCTGCACCAACTGTCTTGCAAAAAGTCGTGGAGAACGAATCATCTCAAGACATTTCCGAGGTGCCGTGCCGGCCATACTGGCAGTGCACGCACCCTCCGGGCAGGCGGTATGGAATTTTTGTCTTGTCATTCTACCCAGTTCACAATGGCAAATTTAGATGCGAAAACAACTTAAAAAGGATGTGTATATTAAAATTCATAGTTCTAATGGTAGGTGCAAAGTTTAACATTACAGAGACATGCCCAGCAGTATTTTAATATACTCAAAATAATATAACTAAACAAATATTGTTTTGATAATAGAGAGTTTTTGCAACATACGGTAAATGACTACGGTAAACGCTAAACGCTATTTTTAAGTTGGAAGATTTACGCATATTACGTTATACAGGATAGTTCGACTGTATGAATGGTGTCTAATGGTTATTATTGATCACTTTTCAACGAGCTTTTGTACCTTCAAGAAGCAAAAGTACCTTAATCCGCCATTATTTAAATAGCGTTTAGCGTTTATCGTTTTCATTTACCGTATGTGCAAAAACTCTCTATTATTCTTCTTTCCATTTTTCTCTTAAGAGGAGGTTAAAGGGATAGAGCGATTCCAGTCAAGTAGCCATTGGGTGAACTACCATATGGTTTGCATTGTTACACAACCATTCAGAGGCGAGGTCTTGCGGGTAAATAATTCATCATACAGCTAGTGCTTATCCTGCTTCCATTTTGTGCCTTTATTTTAAGAGAAAGGGTTCAAAATAAAATATATAGACCCGGGCTATTTGATTCCCTTTTTGATATCTTAATATTTTTAATCCAAATTATTGGTTCAAAGTTGATCAAAATTGGATTTTAGCTTTTATTTAAAACCCCTCCCACTTTTATCGGAGTTAAATTAAAGGTACAAAATGAGGAGCAGGTGAAGCTCTTCATACATTCTGAGAGGAGCCCTTTCAACCCCTTTTAAAAATTAAACTTATCACCACTAACTCCTCAGCCACTTGCATATTATTTAACCGACTCTCCTCAAATACTGATCTCTTGACAGAAGTTTCAAATGTCCACTACCTGGTGCGCGGACCCCATCTAAGAACTGCCGTCCGAGACGTGTTGCCCTAGTGGGCAAGTAGCTCTGTTGAATTAATTTATAATTTTAAGGAGAAATAAATACGATCTTTTGTTTTCTTTGAGTACTGGTAAGTTACTGAGCATAGGGGTAAGAATGTTTATTATTGATTTTTACCATCAACTGGGAACTGTAATGTGTTTAAGTCACCTTAGCGGTTAAGCGCCTAACTGTTATAGTCCCATTAGGTCACCAACATAAAATACGTCAACTAGGGGTTGCAGAAAAATCATAACATAAAAATAAACCAGTGATATTATTTATTATTCAGTATAGGCAGTATCAGTATATATTTCAATGATAAAGCATTGATCATATTTGACAAAACTAAAGGACCCACAAAGTCACTGTTCTTTTATTTTAATGATGAAGTGCATATAATATTTTGAATGCCGTCCCCATCTGTGTTAGGCCACGGCCACACAAGCGTTTTTTCACGTGGTAAATACTAGCTTATTTTCACGCTACTTGAATTTATAATTGAATTCTAATTATAAAAGCTACGGCGTGAAAACAAACTCGTGTGGCATACCCCATTGCATTTAATGCTGCTCATATTTATGGAGTATTTTCATGCTGCGTTTGTGCGTGAAAAAAACGCTCGTGTGGCCGTAGCCTTAAGCTGTAGACACGAGTTATTCTCTGCAGATTTAAAAGTTAAATCTTGTTATCATTCCTTTGTGGAAGCTTAACATATTCCTGATTTTAAAATTTTATGCTACAAAACTATGAAATTGTTGAAGACACTTGACAAAGTATTTCACGCTCAATAGCAAGAGTAGTTTATGGGAACAAGTATGTAGTTTTAATTATGTCAGCTACTGCAAAGAGAATTTTTATGCTTGCTCGTAAAACTATTGATGTTGAAGCCAAAGTGTTTCACACATACTTTAACTAATGCTATTGAACACATAGTAAAATCACCTTCATTTCACTCCAACTTCCTAAGGCTGCCAAATGCATAATTTAGTCACAATTACTCCATTAACAAGGTTCATTCCTTTTTTTAGTTGCCTTGTTAAAGTGATTTATTATTAGAAACTCACGTACTAGAGTTTGTTGTTTAATGATTCATTGATAAAAATAACCTATAGCGGTTGTACACCTACATCCAGTTCTATATTTAATTTAGACCAAACAAGAGAAAACTTTTAATTTAGAACATATAATATTTATAGATTATATTCACAAGTTTTTTTTTTTTTTTTAACATATAAAGAAATATCTTTTTAGTCTATAATCTTTGTTCTATCCTTTTGGTAGTTTATTTTTAGAAAAAATTTTACTGATACAGTACTTAATAGTCATAGTGATTTGCCCCTGAATTGGTTGAATATATATTATGGTTTTAAATTACCTTATTCGTCTCCAGTTTGTGTAGTTGAGTTACACTACAAGTTAGCACTACAACAGCGTTTACTACAAGATACACTACAAGTTAGCGTTGAAACCTGGGTTGTAGTGTAGCTCAACCACACAAACTGGAGACGAATAATGTAATTTAAAACCATAATATACTTAATTTAGCATATACCTTCAGAATCTATCTTCTTATTTTTATAAGGGTTTCGTCTGTTACGTCCCTTTTTCTCTCGACCTACTGAACCGATTTTTAAGATTGAGGTGTAATTTTAAAGCTTAGGATATACCGCAGTGACGAATCGTAATTAAAAAGGTCATATTGTTTCGGGCTTCGCCCCCCTTGCCTTTGATTTATTTCTAGAGGGCGCTTTAAAATGTTGACCAACTTTTTATTGAAAGTTCTTTAATGTGAATTGTAATTTAACAGCTGATTGCCTTCAGATGAATTTTAAAAGCCAGATAGTAAACAAAAATAGATCTCTGTCACTTCATAATCAACATTCATGTACTGTAGGTGAGTTTGTATCATAAAATGCGCAATTTGCGCACGGGCCACCTTGTAAAGTTAAAAAACAAACTTTTGGTTAGGCAAATCCAAGGCCAACTACACACCAGGCCGGAGTGTTCAGAGAGATGACGTCACAGTAGTGGTGTACCAGCTGATCGGTGTTGCCAAAAGCAGGTAATTTCCCAATTTTTGGGGATTTAAGCGGAAGTTGGGTAAATATTTGATTATTTTAGGGGATTTCCTGGTAATTATTTGGGGAATTGCATCAAAATCGCTGCTTTCTAGATCAGCTGGCACACCAGTAGTGTGACGTTTTAACACAAGTGGTGGGGGGCATTCCGGCCTGGTGTGTAGTTGGCCTTGGCAAATCCCTGAGAAACCTCCAAACTCAAAATATAAGCGCAGATATAAACAATAAAGAATACTGACACTAAGCCAGTTAAAAACAATGAATTTTAAATTTTGCATACTTTATATATATATTTGTGTAATGTCTTCAGATAATAGTTCATACTCCTAAAATTTGAACTACTTGGAGTCAAATTTAGCCGTGCTTGATATTTCGCAGAGCTGCCATCTGTGCAGGTTTGACAGAATATATGTGACATCTCCCAGACAAATTAGTGGCCTGGACTCACCTGGGCAAGAAGTAGAAGTTGGCAACACTTTTCTGTTCATGTGAAGTGTCATGTTCACCTAAAATTGTAGTGTGTAGTACAGCTGTACTACATGTACCATATTAGATTAGCGTTCTTATGATTTTTCACCTTGAATAGTTATAGAACAAACCCTTGACTTAATGCCTTCGTATTAGTAACTACCAAAGATCCAATAAAATTTGTTGAAGTTAGCTTAATAAAAGACTTTTAGTTAGCCAAACAAAAACTATCGTGGCAGACTAGCTCTCGAAATTTAGGAATTTCTCTATGTAGTGGAGTATATTTGTGGTTTTAATTTCCTTCAATAAATTGAAAATTTACTAAGATATATTGGAAGGGCGCATGATTGAAGAATTTGTAGAACTAGAACTAATTCATTAGTTTACTAAAACATGCAATACCTCACTTAAACCTAAACAAAATAAAACTTTTGATATGTAAACTAAACCTCATATAATACATCATTAATATTGTAAAATGAGAAAGTAAAATTTGAAGAATTGTCTGACGATGCAAACCAATTAAACTTTTTGTATCATTCCCTCGGGCTAAGGGGGTGTGTTTTGAAAGTGCTAGAAAAGCTTTACATTTTCATTAGTATCAGGGAGACCAAGCTTATGCTCAGTAAAATTAGTAAGCAGTACTTTCCCAGACAAAGTTTGTTTGCTCCGCTCACTCAGTGGCGGACTTACCTACGGTACCGCCCCTAGGCACGTTCGGCCGGCGCCGCCCCTAGGCCCGTTCGGCCGGCCGCCCCTTTGTGTTTCGCGAAAAAGGAAAAGGTTTCAACGTAAAAGCGATATTAAATTTCCCATTGTTGGCACGCTAATTATTGCATTTTTCCAAGAAAGACACAGTACAATATGAGTACATTATATTAAAGTTGTATTTATAGGTTTTAAGAAAAACACATATTTCGTGGTTGATGCAAGAATGAATATGAATAGGCTAAATCGCCGCGCTGGACGCATTGCCGTTCTTGAGGAAATTCAATAAAAATTTATTCAATTTAAATTGGTTTTCTTTTAGTTTCTTTTTTATTTCTATGAACTTATTAATATAGATATAGATATTTATTTAATGTAATAATGTCATGTATCATATAATAATGGTATTAATAATAAAGAACTATATTTAATATTATATATTATGAAAATATTCATACCTTTATTTTCCCATTTTTGGTGAAGGAGATTCAAACTAGGACAGCTCATAAAATATTGTTTATTGTTTAACATGTTTACTACGAAAACCAAACTGTTAAGGAATTATAAAAGTATCTTCTTACATTAACCGTTTACGCCTTGCTTTCATTACAGAAAACTCTTCTATTAATTGTTCAAATCCAAAATCTTCACCATTAAGGATCTCGGCTTCAATGTTCAGAATTGCAAGAGAATTCAACTTTTCTTCCTTTAGGGTAGAACGTAGATATGACTTAATCCTCTTTAATGATGAAAATGATCTTTCTGCAGAACAGTTGCTAACCGCAGTACACAAATACATTCTCAGAGCTATGTCTACATTAGGAAATGTATCCTCCAATTTCTCTTCTCTGAGGAACGTGCTCATAGACAGAGGTGTGCATTTGACGTTATTGCATTTGATCAATTTTGAAAAATGCACGCACTCACTCCCAAATGATGACTCTAGGTCAGTATCGTAAAGGTTTTGCAGTTTGGTTGCATTTTCTAAAATTACTGATGATGTGTGTCTGAAAGGTCGGAAAAGACTGAAAATCTGTCAGCTACTATAGAATACGCTTCTTTTCTTTTTAGTAATTCACTTTTAAGTCTGTCAATAATAACATAAAAGGTTTCCACTTTGAACTTGTCTCGCCCTGTAAGAACGACTTCGTCTCCAATCTCTTCATCTGGACGACGTTTTCTCTTCTGAAAGCGTTTTGAAGAAGTGTCATAATCACTCTCACACCATTCACATCGAGCCATTGCCTTTTTTCGTATACGTCAAACATGTCACGAAGGGAGTCCATATATTCTACGAGAGAATCATAGAGTCGGTTTGCTCTTTCAATGGACGTATCAACACTTTGGAGAGTCTCGCTTACTTTTCCAAACCTTTCCAAAATATCTGTCCAAATCTCCAACATCAATGCAGTTTCCAATCTGTACATGCCATTCAAAATACCACATGCTTCATTTCTTACCAGAGGTTTTTCACACGGATCATTTTGGTAAAAGTGTAGGGCTTCGATAACAGATTCCCAGTTTTCACACAAGCTTCTGCAAGCATCTTCACGTGCATACCACCTCGTATCAGATAAACCCTTTACAGTTTTACTTTTATGTACCTGGCACTGCATTAACTTTTCCCAACGTTTCGTAGAAGCTGTGAAGAAATTATACACATTTTGCACTAAATTGAAAAACGTGCATGCTTCCTGGCAACAGCTTGCAGCACATGTGCCCACCAAGTTGAGTGAATGTGCAGCACACGGGACAAAAAGCGCTTTGGGATTGATTTCTTTAATACGAGCTTGTAAGCCGGAGTAAATTCCAGACATATTACTCGCATTATCGTATGATTGACCTCTACAGTCATTGATGTCAATGGAATGTGATTCTAAAGTATTTAACACGGTATCAGCCAAATTCTCTGCTTTGTGTCCAGAATTGGGAATAAATTGAATGAATCGTTCAATAGGTAAACCATCCTTTCCAACATACCTTAATACAAAAGACAATTGGTCGGTGTGCGAGATATCTGGGGTTGAGTCAACTATTATAGAAAAGTATTTGGCACTCTTGACATCATTAACAATAATCTTCTTAACTTTACTGGCTAGTAAATCGACAACTTCATCACATATGGTTGAAGAAAGGTATGAGGTTTGTCCTGGTCCAGGGTTACCATATCGTTCAATGTGATTAGCCAAAAAGGGATCGAATTCAGCTATCAGCTCTAGTGACATCATAAATTCCCCATTGTGCAAAGAACCAAATTTTTCATCATGGCCGCGAAGAGGGCGGCCTCTGCTTGTTAATTTTTTTACAACAGCAAAAACTCTAGAAAGAACATTTCTCCAGTATTTAGTTTCAGCTTCTACATACGAATCATACTGATTCGTAATAGTTCCTAAGGTCTTTTTTCTTGTCAAAAGATCTAACTCACAATTTTTATGGTCTTGAGAGTTTTCGTGTGCAGACAAAATACTTGCAGTGTTTTTCCAATCTGATATGCCTTCAGTAGAAAGTTTTGATCTGGTAGAAGCCACATATTTTGAACCAAAAAGCTTGCATGGAGCGCAGTAAACGGAACCACTACTTGGAGAATAAACTAAATATTCCCTTGACCTTATCTCACCGTTAGCTAATTGACGATAAAAAGTACTTTCTGTCAAACATCTCGTTTTGTCTCCAAATTTCCTTTTGGATGTTGAAAAATCGCAGTTCTTATTTTGATTAATACCACGGCGTAATAGAATTTCAATTGTAACATCATTTACTACCCATTCAATAGGATCATCACTTACAAGTCCAGTGACATTTAAATCTCCCACTTGCACATCTGTTTCATAATTATTATTACTTTTAATTTCAGTAGCAACGTTTGAACGATTATCTTTGTCTTTGTCTGTATCAGAGATTTCAACTGTATTGACAGTTTGAACTTTACCACTATCATTGTCTGTCGTATTGGTTGTCTTACTTGGGTTAACAGAGAGTTCGTCATTTTGGCTTTCATTTTCATGTTGGTTATTTTCATGTACTTGTCCTTTTTTAGAAAAATAACTGTCAACTTTTTTCACAGATTTCAAAAGGGAAGTCTCTCTCTCACGCTTTTCATTCGACAGTTTGCGGAATGCTGCACCACTTAACTTTTTTCGTTTTTCACTCATTTTTATAATTTTTTTTATGCATATTTACGAAATTAAAATGACTAAAAAAGTAAAACAATCGAAAGCGGTTACAAAAAAATGTTTTTTTTTCATCTAAATTAAATCAATAGGGCCTGTTAATAATACATTTTAACATTTTAGATTAATTAAGCATATATATTGTTCTGCCAAAACAAAAATTATTTATGACTGCTTTTAACACGTCCCCTGTATCATTACGAAAAAGTAATAAGATAGGCCTATTTTATATTGTGATTTAATTATGAGTACTTTAATCAAGAATTAATAAAATGGGCGGAATTTTGAGCAATGACTTAATTGCCTTATTTAATAACCAACATTTTCGCAGGCAACTAACAACAAAATACACTATACTCTAAAATAACTTAGGCCTGACAGATTTTAAATTTAACATTCAAAACTAGGAATAGAGAGGCCCTTTATTTATTTTATTTTGTGGATCGTACTCAAAACACTATTTTAACTGATTAGATTGCACGAATCTATGCAGTTATTTTTGTTATACTGTCATACTAATAAGTACAAGTATAAACATGGCTTTTGCTGGATATTATAATGACTGATATTATAATTAATACAGTTTAAGAACTAAGCAAATTATCACTGTACTTACTGTGTAACCGCTTTCGATTACAAATATGATATAACGATGTTACAAATACTAATCATAAACAGACAAATAAACACGCACTTCACACACATACATTCACATCTGCCACCACTTTGACTGCCACTAGAAACACAACACAGGTACTGGTAATGCACACTGACAGTGCTCGCTACTCGCAGTCGCATCGACAAATTTATCCATTTTATTAACTGTTCATGTATTGTGTTCATTGATAGTTGCACAACTTTGAAACAGGAAGGCTAGGAGTTAACAAAAACAGTGGTAAAACTGACCGGAACGTACGAAAACTGATCACTTTTGACACCGATTGGCAAATATACAAGTATACAGACACAGACGTCCAGACACCGCAGCGCCGTAGTCGCCGGCCTCCTCACGAGCATTGCCGGAGACGGCCGAAGCCGGGCACGAACGCACCCCGACCACTGCCGAACGGCCCCGAAGAAAAACGATTCACCCGAGTCTGTCAAATCACAGTGAGCAGTCGCATGGGCGTGTCGCACCTAATGGGTGTTCGGGTGTTGTGCGGGTATGCGTTTCGTTGTGACAAGGCGTTGATCCCGCTACCACTACACCCTATCTAGCATCCCATTTGAAACTTAAATTATGAACATATTAATATTAAAACCGTTCAAGTTTAAGACTAGAAAAATGTTAACATTGCAAAAATAAAATTATATAATATTTTACTTGAAAATAAAAAATAAATAAATTAAATATCCCCTTTAGAATTTCGGGGGGTTATATATCCCGATATCCCCCCCCCCCCTGGGTACGCCACTGGTCGCATGTCTGTCTTTGCACGTCGCGACATGAACGTGAGTCATCTTCACCGCTCACCACGCCGCCGCGCCGCCGCCCGCCACCTGCCGCGGCCGTGCGCCCCTCAACGGCGGGCGCCCCTAGGCACGTGCCTAGTGTGCCTTATGGTAAGTCCGCCACTGCGCTCACTCGCTAGATCAGAGAACTTGCACTGTGTATGAATTTGTTATTTGTATGAACTTGAGAATTTGTTGATGTAATAAATTAAAGATGTAACACATTGATTTATTTCTACAGTTTTAGCTGATTTTTTATCAATTCAGTATCTACAAAACATCTCCATAAGGTTAACATAGGAAACTCTTGAAGGGCTTGAAAACAGAAACCGGATTTTCCCAGCCATATCGGATTAACTCAAATCAATTCTTCGGAACCAAAACCCCCATGTTCAACCAAAAAATTAAAAAATTCTTGGACAGAAAGAATTTTTGCCCTTACAAACAGTGCTCATTTTAAAGTATACAGGGTTAGGCAAAAGTCTGGACACCCCCAGTTAACTTTTTAACGCGTTGCAGTAGGAAAACCAAACTCGGCACATGTTTACAACATCAAAATCTGCACTTTCTCATCAACTACACAACTTTGCCCCTGCCCCCAAAATGGGGTATTTTGGGGGCAGCCCCAAATTTTCAAATGTACACCCCTATCAAGTGACCCCTCATTTCAAACGGTGTATCAAGAGAAATTAAATGGCACAAACCGGAGGTCGATATCTCGCCCCTAATCAAAATGGCAGCCATTTCAAAATTTGAGATGGGCAAGCAAGTATAAGTCTGGACACCCCCAGTTAACTTTTTAACACGTTGCAGTAGGAAAACCAAACTCGGCACATGTTTACATCATAAAAAACTGCACTTTTTCATCAACTACACAACTTTGCCCCTGCCCCCAAAATGGGGTATTTTGGGGGCAGCCCCAAATTTTCATAAGTAAACTCCTATCGAGTGACCCCTCATTTTAAACGGTTTATCAAGAGAAATTGAATGGCATAAACCGGATGTCGATATCTCATCTCTAACCAAAATGGCAGCCATTTTAAAATTCGAGAAAGGTAAATTGACATTTGTTGAAATTAAATCGGAAATTAGCTTTTTTAGAATTGAGAATATCTGGAATTATTTTAGAATTGAACCTACTAGTTCATTTCTGCTACTAGGTTCAATTCTAAAATAATTCAAGAAATTATAAATTCTAAAAAGCTATTTTCCGATTTGATTTTAACAAATGTCAATTTACCCTTCTCGAATTTTAAAATACCTGCCATTTTGGTTAGAGATGAGATATCAACATCCGGTTTGAGCCATTCAATTTCTCTTGATAAACCGTTTAAAATGAGGGGTCACTCAATAGGGGTTTACTTATGAAAATTTGGGGCTGCCCCCAAAATACCCCATTTTGGGGGCAGGGGCAAAGTTTTGTAAGTGATGAAAAAGTGCAGTTTTTGATGTTGTAAACATGTGCCGAGTTTGGTTTTCCTACTGCAACGCGTTAAAAAGTTAACTGGGGGTGTCCAGACTTATACTTGCTTGCCCATCTCAAATTTTGAAATGGCTGCCATTTTGGTTAGGGGCGAGATGTCGACCTCCGGTTTGCGCCATTTAATTTCTCTTGATACACCGTTTGAAATGAGGGGTCACTCGATAGGGGTTTACTTTGGAAAATTGGGGGCTGCCCCCGAAATACCCCATTTTGGGGGCAGGGTCAAAGTTGTGTAGTTGATGAAAAAGTGCAGATTTTGATATTGTAAACATGTGCCGAGTTTGGTTTTCCTACTGCAACGCGTTAAAAAGTTAACTGGGGGTGTCCAGACTTTTGCCTAACCTTGTATAACAGACTAACCGAGCCTTGCTCGTTGGTTTTAATTGACTTTTGTTATAGTGTCATGGTAATAAAGCCATTAATTTTCTGCCAACTATACCTCTTTACAGTTAACAGCTGTTTCAAAAGGACTGCTTAACATTAAATCTATACTTATTTAATACGCTAAGGCAGTGTTTCTCAACCGGTGGTATGCGTACCACTGGTGGTACGCGAGAGCATTTCAGTTGGTACGTGAGGGACAAAGGAAAAAATACACGAAAAATAAAAAAAACACTTTTGAACTACGTGATAACGTCAGTTGTATTGGTCAGCTCAGTTCTGCGTTACAACGCTTTTACTCATAATTTGAGAGACTCCAATAGGTAGCTTTACCTCTTTCTCACTACAGCAATTTTGTACCAACTTAACAAATTAAATTATTTTAAATTAAAACTCCCTTTTCCGAGAATACCTATACTAATGAATAATGATTTCGTGTCCAGTATCCGTCTGAACCCTTGAATTAGGCCTTTTTTAAGTTCTGTATTTACGTTTTACCATTTGAAGTTACAAGACATGCTCTGCAGAAACGATGAAACGCGAGGGAAAATTAATTGGAGAATATGAAGTGCATCACTTGGTAACTCTGGAACACATTTTGTATATTCCAACGAGGTTAAACCAACCTCGGTGACAGTTGATATATTCGTTCGGTAAAGCCAAAATCCAGTCAAGTCAAAACAGTTTGTGTCGTGACCGTTATTTGTGCATGTGTATAATTAGTCCTAATTATTAATCAGTCCTCTGAAAGGGATTATTTCCTGAGCAAGAAATAACAACAAAGTTCCCATAAACAATCTCTTTTCCTGTTAATATTATTTATTATTGTAAGTTTGGTAATTTTGAATTTTTATTGTTTTAATTCAAAATAACCTTTTTTCGTTGTATTTGAAACAATTACTTTGAATTGTATTGTAGGCCATATAAAACTTTGTTATAAAGCCTGCAGCTAGCAGTTTTTACTTTCAAAGTGGAAAACATAATACAGGCCTACGTATACTATTACGTTTAATAACCAGAGTAATATTTGTATAGTTTCAAAATAAAATGTTCACCCCAAATTATGTTTTTTTTTTCTATTAAAATAGAACTTTTTTTAATTAATTGTTTTAAATTAATGTGAGTTTTATTTTTTCTCTGACTACTAATTAGGGGCATATAAAGAAATATATTAAAAGGAAAACAATAACCTAGGCTTTCTCTGGCTGTATTTGTAAGGCAGGGAGTGGAGGGGGGTATGTATGAGTTTGGGTGGTACGCCAAAAAATTGAAAAGCTTCAGGTGGTACGCGGGCACCAAAAGGTTGGGAAACACTGCGCTAAGGGTTTTTTTTGTCTTGAGAACTCCTCCTACAATTTTCAACCGATTTTTAAGTTTTTGGTGTCGTTGGATAGGGCTTGGGATGTAGTTGTTTCCGCCAAAAACTGGTGAGAATCGGACAGAAAATAAAGGCGCTATCCACCATTGAAATCTTGAAAATTTCTCATTTAAATAGGATTGAATAAAGCATTTTAAACAACTGTTAATAATCAGCTGTAAATACTTGTAGTTTTAGTGATTAAAGATTAAAGATATTCACAATATTGGATTGGTCAAATGTCATTGATTTAAAACTAATAGTACATTTCTATCGTATGAAAATAAATTGCTCGATTTCAAGCAACACGTATACTAGTGTTCCTTTAATTTTGTTGCTTTGTTTATGTTCCTTTATACCTTTTGTTGTTGTTTTTGTTACCAAAATAGCAACCCATGAGACCAATAATTTAAAAAATACTATCTTTAAACTTGTAGACCAAATTCGATTTTTCTGAGATTGTCGCTGTTTCTAAACTTATTTTTGGGCCAAAACACTCTTAAATCCAAAGTTTAAGCAAAATCTACCCGCTATATTCCTAGATCGTGGAACACACATCCCTTCAGACACTCCTCGTATTATAGTACAGGACTAAAGTATATCTATAAAAAATATTCCCTTTTATTATTTCAGATTATCAAGATTTAGGGTTTTGTAGGATCTGGAGGGTAAAAAATCTCCTGTAGATGAAAAATTTAGGTTTTATGCCTATAAAAAAAAACCTCACGGTAACTAAAATCATATAATACCAATTTAACTAATCAATCATTATTAATTTAATTATCATTTTAAGTACAAAGACAATGTGTGAAGTCACAAAATAAAGTGCGTAACGTTTGCTACCAAACACTTGATAAAAAACAATTTACAGAGTACTAAATTGTTCTTTATTTGACAAGACCCCGTTCCTACCAATATAGAAAATACTTCCATTTTCTCTTTAAAGTAAATAAATCGTTTCAGGTTCGGTTTATATTTTAAACATTTGCTACTGCAATTAACAGTCTGCATCGCAGCCCATCAGCGCTGGAGGTCTGGGTGTGCGTGAATCACCGAGCGGAGTCTGTTCCGAAGCCGATATAAATAGCTTCCCTCCGCCGCGGGGCTCGGCACATAAGTCACACCGTAAATCAACAATATTGACTTTTTATGACAACTACTAACCTCTCGTTGATATTACAACCTCAATTATGAGTTCAACGTTTAGGGCTCTTGACTTTGATTGTAATTTAATTCTTTTGATTTATGATTCAAACTGGTTTGAACTTCCTGTAGTTTTAAATGAATTCATCAGAAGACAACTTATCTGGTCCACCAAATTTCAATTCATTTAATTAATCTAGGTCAATGAACTGAAATTTGTTACAATTAAAGAATCCTCAAGTTTAATTTAATTGTCCTTTTATCCAGTGCATTTGTTTGAAACATTTAGTTTTGAGACGGTTCCTGCACATTAATTTGCTAAAGTCTTATCTAAAGTTTTTATCTAGTATTAAAAAAAAGTATGCAAAAACATATCTTTATATTAAGCCGCGTCCGCATTGGCCAAACATGTTCACCAAACATAAAGTTCTATAAAGTTCTTCTGAACTTTTGTTTATTCTTTGCTAATCTTTTAGAATGTAAATCACATGTCCGCTAATTAATCGCTAGGAATGTTTGTTGATATTTTGTTTTCGCCGAACAAGTTCGCCACAAATTTTCAGCAGGTGCGGATGTGGCTTTAGACTTAGGTACATCATTAGGTAACAAACTCATTTATAAAATACTAATTCATGCCAGGGCATAGGAGGTTAATGCGAGCTCTGAATGATCAGCCTGATTAAGACAAGGTCTATTGTATGTAAAATATTTGGAATAAACCTACTTTTACAAAAAACTAAATTATAGAACTCATTAAGTTTTACTCCTTCCTTAACCCTACTTATATAAACTGAATATTTAAGCTGTTTTATTTGTTTGAATATTGAACACATTTTAAAACTTTTCCATATTGAGAAGCAAAGTGCTAATACATTTTTGTATTTGGTTTGCACTTGTCATTTGCTCGTAATTAAGGTAACTTTGTGAAACAGTAAACCATAATAACTTATAAACGTAAACCAGTAAAAAATAGTAAAGAAGTGAGAGAAATCCTGAACATTTGCCAAAGTAAATTTCCGACTGACTATTAATACTTAGCGAGGAGAAAATACGAAATAACCTTGTAGTAATTTTCTGGAAATAGTTTATAACTGATGGCCCAGACCTTTCCACATGTCACTCAGTGAGTCAACTCGCGGTCCCGGTACATGCCCACGTTGTCGTGTGTAGGTTGCATCTTCCGCCAACATTTCGTTTACACAATTTCCAACTTTTGGAGTAGTTTATTTTGAATTTGCTACTGTCATCTTCGTAAATAACTCTGTAAAAGGTATATAATAATGTAATGAACAGTAATTATAGAGAGAAATAAAAAATTAAACAATCTAAAATATGTGTGTCAAAAGGAATGAGAATACTATAACTAACTCACTTTTATGTGGTGTTATTATAGTACGCTCTCAATTATTTACATGAGGGACTCATTTTAATATCTGATCTTCAATATTCAAATCACTTTAGGCCGGTTTCATGCCAGGTCACTAAGACTATGGGGATTTTTCTGCCATTTTATATCTGTAGGTTTTCAAACATATTTGTTGTATTCAATTTGAGGATCATGTACTGAATGAATTTTATAAAAGCTATTAGTAAATTGAAACCGGCGGTCCTCCCCTCTTTGTGTCTCCTGGCTGTCCACCCTATTATGCTGTTTTGGGATGGTACCAATTTGTTGGTATAATAAGAATATTTTTTATTTTGACATTTCAATGTTTTATTTAATGTTGCTTTTCAAATGTACAAAAGGTACAGAACAGAACAACATATACTGTTGCTTTCTTTTTTGTTTGTTTCGTCATCACTACTTCTATCTACGGTAATGTATGAAGATTTAACATTTTATAAAACTATTTGATCTATTTTTGTGTAATGAAATTATTTATTTAATTCATATATTTTTATTAGGCCTACAGTCATATGGTGTCATTGTGTCTAGTAGACCAGTATACCTGAACCTGGACTGATAGATACCGTAAAAAATGTTGTACATTTACTAAAAGGAGACAGATATGGGAGGTATGTCAGGATATCTTTATGATCATATTGAACGATGCAAAGTTTCTCTATATGCCGACGATATAAGTCTAAATATAATATAATAAACTAAAGTAATATATAAAGACTTTAAAAGTTCATCAGTAAAAAATTGTGACGGTGCTATTACATTTTTTTATACATTTAAATAGTAATGGTCTCTTACTAAATATAGAGAAATATACTTTGATTCAATTTAATTTCCGACAAAAAAATGTAACACAAAACAATGACTCTGTGATAATTTCTCATCAGAAAACAAATTTTTAGGGCTTATGGATGGACTTCCCATGTAAAAAGTGTGCAAAAAATTAAATCTGGCATTTTTGCATTCAAGAGATAAGACAAGTTTGCAGTAAAGGAACGAAGTGGTAATTTATTCGCTTCAATACACAGTCCCATATTTTGTATGGAATAACAAAGTATATGGTGAGGACAAGAAATTTTAACTTAAATCGAATTAATTTACAATATTGTGGCTTAAAGTTTGTATGCCACACGACTTTCTCAATGTAATGGAATGCTAATGCCAGAGAGGACCAAATTCCACAAGTGCAACGTTTTGCCACTTCTCGCTCGCCATGGCCATAGATATATACTAATACAACTGGATCGGTAACTCCATGTTGCGAAAACGAGCCGTCACCCCCCACCACTAGCCAGTATTCCGTGGTCAGTGTTACCAACCCTGTGCGAGTAATTGTGTACTGTAATTTAAATAAATAAACAAATAAATTGAATAAACTACAGTAGTAATACTGTATTTTTAGTCTTTCTTACCTATGAAATGATAAATTTCAGCCTTTGGAATGTGCACTAATACATTAACCCTCGAGGGGGTCGCGCCGCTGTCTTTTCCACCGGGCGATAGGTAATTTTTTTTACTTCTCAGCGTGGAAGCTTAGCGCTACCCCCCCCTCCTGTACCTTCAAATGGACTCGTCTGCTACGCTATCGCGCATTCCCTCACCCCCTCCAACAAGCCAGTCGGCTGCTGTATTGCAACAAGTTAGCTACCTGTGGTTTCCACCGTGCGCGACATCATTGTATAACATATGATGTCGCGCACGGTGGAAACCACAGGTAGCTAACTTGTTTTCATATAGTATAATTTTTATACTATATGTTCATAGTATAGTGTTATAGTTCATATAGTGTTTTATTAGTTAATATTCTATGTAATATATTGAATTGTAATCAATAAAATGGAAATGTGTACAACATTAGCATTTATTTATAAACCCGGTGGAATCCACCGTGCGCGACCTCTAAAGTGATATATTTTGCGCGACCTCTCGAGTGTTAAAAAGCTGCAAAGTACAGAACCATCTTTCATTATCATAAGCATAATTGAAAATTTAAAAGAATGTAAACAAACAAGAATGCAGCTGACGCGCCGACAACAATCATGTCAGCTGTTATTCAGCGCGGCGCGGCGGCGGCGCAGCGGCGGCAATACTGGCTAGTGGTGGGGGAAGCCGGCTCGTTTTTACCGCTATTCCGCCATTTCAGTTACCGATCCAGGTGTATTAGTATATATCTATGGCCATGGCCTTTGTAATAGAGATAGCCCGTGCGTCAATCCCATATAGTTGACATTCTTCCAAATGTCACCTTTTCGCAGTATTACTGTCTAGCCATTAAACTTGTCGTTTCCTGATTTTGTTATTTTATTGGATACAATTTTAATTTATATTTATTGTTATTGTTGTTATTGCATATGCCTCTCATTGTACTGTTTCTACGTTGTAAATTGGTGTAAACCGTTGGGAATAATAAATAAAGTACCAGGGGACTGAGCTTAAGCTCGGTAAAATTACTACTTTCCGTCTCACACAAAGCTCGTTCGCTCCGCTCACTCGCCCTCTTCCATTTTAAAGACGAGCTCGTTCGCTTCGCTCACTCCGCCAAGCCGACGGGTTCTGAACTTTGGTATAATTGTCTTAAACTACAGGTTAAAGGTGTAACACATTGGTTTATATCTACAGTTATCAGCTGATTTTTGTTCAATTAATAAAATCTCCATAAGGATAACATGGGATCTTTGAAGTGCTCTAGCGCGAAAACCGGATTTTTCCCAGACATGGGACCAGCTCCAATCGATTCTGATGGTGGCCAAAACCTCCATATTCAATAAAAAAAATCAAAAATCCTTGGAGCGAAAAAAGTTTGCCCGGACAAACGGAGCTTGTTTTAGAAGATTAAAGGCAATAACGGGAAATAAGTACAGTAGGCCTACTACTGTGTATGTAAGTCACATTCACATACACGCGAGTGACAACGACAAGAATCAAGAATAAAGAACGTTTATTTGTTACGAAATGATACAAATAGCATTTGACATATATCGTGAGTTGGTTGTTGGTTTTCAACATACAACAATCAGTTATTATTAATATAATTAAAATGAAATCACATTTCTAATACTATGGGTTGACGGGTTGCCAGTTCAAAGGTCGGGGCCTTGTTACCAGAGACAAGGGATGGCCGTGATGTTTACGACATGTAGGCCTATAGGTATGGTAGTGAAAATGGCACTCCCTGATGAATCGTCTGTTATCCAGCGTATTAAAAAATTATTTTATTATTGAATAACGATTCTTATTACATCATGGTATGACAGATTGTAGGTTTATAACATTTATTTCGTGTCTTATCTTATATATAGTTATCCATAGTCAACGGTATTAGTCTTTAAAGCTTTCAACTATCTCAACTCAAAAGCTACTAAAAAAAATGCCTTCAGCTGAAGTTGACAGTCGTCTGCTCCAGTCTGCTCATGTGTTTTTTGTTTGTTTACTAACACGATCCCCACACATGGCCGCCCAGCACTCTTTCACTTGTTTATTCAATTCAATTTAGACTTTTGGGATTACTGGAAAGAAAAAGGTAGTTCTAGTGGTTAACTTAACTTCATAACTTTGATTAAAATGATGGTCATTGAGTTGAATAGTGTAAATCAAGGGTTGCACTGTTTGCTGTTTACTTTCCAAAATATTTAATCATCGGGCTCAAAGTGTCTAATTAGAACGAAGTGTTATAAAATAAACTGCTTGGTTGCAGAGAGTGACTAAAAATACTGGTTCCACTTTTTTATGAGCATGATACCTGTTACCTGTTACCTCCAGAGTCTGTCCCGTTCCCGTAGACCATTTCGGCATGAGACCCGTCATCTATTACTACGTAGGCCTATCTTCATGATTCAATCATGGTGTCATATTGGGGTAAGGTCGAGTTGGGTGATGAGGATCATTTGTTTAGGAAGGTTTTAGGGAAAACCAGGAAGATTGTAATTGTAACCAGGAAGATACTTGTCATTTCCAATCAGAAATGAAAAAAACAAACGTCTACAACACTCAACGATATATTTACACTGATTTATTTGATATAAGTTTTTAGATATTACAAAGAATACAAAAAGTAAATAACTTATATAAAAAAAATGGAAAAAGGACACTTGATGGTGATCGGTGTGTTAGGTCGAATTTGATTCCCTTTTTTCATCTTTTCATATATTTACCTTCTGTATTCCTTGCAGCAGTGGTGTAGTAGCACATTTTACAGTGTGGGAACGCTTGATATATTTGTTGAATTCCCTGCAAAGAAAGATATGACTTCCCGGATTTCCCGGGTTTTTGGAAACCAGTGTGGGAACGCCGTTCCCACACGTTCTCGCCCTCCACTACACCACTGCCTTGCAGTAGAAGTAATGTATTTGTTTGAGTGTTGTAGACCTTTGTTTTTCATTTCTGAATAAAAAATGTTTTTGGCGAAACTTATTACCCCTACTTCACTGTTATTACATATCGATGTTAAAATTTTGATTTTGCAAATAAAACAGTGTGATGAAAACAATCAAATCAATAACAATAGCTTAAGTTTAATAACAATCTAACTTAACAATATAACCGTAAACTTCCGTCACTTTTATGGACAATTGATGTTTATGAACAAAATTGATGGTTTTGGAAACAATTAAAATGCATATTCCCTCAATACAATAATAAATACAACAAAAAATACCTTTCCGATTCGTATTTTAAGCAACGTTTGTGTGACACCATTTTAAATCCAACGTAGTCTCCTTCTTCTCACAATTAAGATACACCCTACAAAATAAACTTGCGTACCGGAAGTTAATTTTGTGTTGTTCTTTGATAATGTTACAGGTTACATTAATTAAAATTTGTTCATGTTTTTTGTTATTTTCAATTACTTGTTTGCAATATTTGTATTATTATCAAAAGGTATTGGGTAAAGAAGATACCGTTTAACAAAATTAAATCAGGTGATGAAATCGTATCGTGTAATTGTGTCACCAATAGAATAGCAATTTCATCACAAAATCAAAATGTTTACATTGATAATAACGGTGGAGTGGGATAACAAAGTTTCTCACCATTTATAGGGTAGCCTATTTCCCATAACAAAAAGAGTGAGTGTATGTTGGTACAATATACCCAGGCAGTTTTAATTCAATTTTTTATTTTTTGGGTAGTATACATATTCTTTATCAAAAACCTTAAAAAAAAGGAAAAATTCTACGTTCTCAAAATTAGTTCTAATGATTTTAATTACAATTTTGTGGCATAAGGCTATTGGGGTTTACAGGTCAAAAACATTCCGGAGAAGGCAAAAGTTTATTATGGTACTGTACCCTATACTCCAACGTTATTATTGAATTTAGATTTTGCTTAGATTTTGCGATAATATTGCTATTTTATCTATAGGCCTACTACAATTAACCGAGAGCCGATTACAATTTTGTCACCTGAGTTTTGTTCTAAGATAAATTTACACTAATTAAAAAATTCCTTTCGACAATAAAACAAATATTTTGTAAACAAGTAACGGAAGATAACAAAAAAATGCATAAATTTGAACTAATGTAGCCTATAGCATTATCAAAGAACAACCCAAAATAAACTAAGTTATCTAATTCTATTTTGTAGGTGTTGTTGTTTGTTGTTAGCGAATTTCCCATAGGGAATAAGCTATTACCGTAGGTCTCATGGCAAGACCTAAGCCCGGGGACCATGTTACTTTTTCGTTTTTAGGTGCTCAGATAACAAAAATAATAGTCACTAAAATTTTTATATATATATATATATATATGTATATATATATATGTATATATATATATATGTATATATGTATATATATATATATATATATATATATATATATGTATGTGTCCCTAGACACGATAACTCTCGTAAAAACGGTCCGATCATCACCAAATTTGGTAGAGATGTGTAATCCTACGTTTATTCGGATGAGTTCGTAAACCAGACATATCGACCTACCGGAAGGGGTAGTTTTGGGGGGTTTTGTACCCCAAAAATGGGTTTTTTTGCATTTTTTCATAGGTAAATTTGAAAAAATTTAAATTTTTATTTTGACCATTGGATTTAGCTCAAAAAAACACACAATTTAGTATTTTGAAGCTTTGCTCTATCTTCATTGGTTACCGAGATATTACAAAGTCTAAAGACAGTACATTGTCTTTTGGGGCTCCAATGTTAATCTTATGGAGAATAAGGATGTGTTAATATTTCACTTATTAACCAATATTTTTGGATGAAACTTGGTAGTTAGCTTCATTTGGTTGAGATTCATCCATTTAAGGTAAAAAAATCTTGGTTTTTTGTACTTATCATGGCAGCAAACCTGCATACTCTTTTCCCATGTTAATCATATGGAGAATAGGCAAACTCTTTTATTTATGGACAGATATTGATGAAATTTACTATATGGCTTTATATGGTCGAAATAAATTTTTTTCTATGCTAAAAACCTACTTTTAGTGTCCCCCATGGCAGCATACCTGCATACTCTTTCCCTATATTTATCTTAAGAAGAATAGACACTTATTTCCCTATTTATGAGCTCGTGATGAAATTTTGTTTACAAGTTTAGCTGGTCAAAATTAATATTACTAATTTGGAAATTCGCTGAGTACGCAGGTCTGCTGCGACGGGGGGGTATTGTTATTGGTGGATAAGGAGACCCCGGCCGAACCGTTGAGCACGTCTGCCTCAAAATGGGCATTTTGCGCAGGCCCCCGGAAGGATGGGATATTGAAGGAAGAGAAAGGGTGAGGCATGGGACAGACTGTCCACTCATGTTCCAGCTATGGGTTTCTATGCCCGTCGCACTCCTCTCCCCCTGCTGTCTTGAACATATGTTCCAGCTAGGGGTTTCCATGCCCATAGCATTTCTACTCACCCCCTGCCGTCTACATATGTTCCAGCTAGGGATTAACCATGCAGTTCGCATTAACCCCCGCTGTCTTGAACATGAATGGGGTTTGAAGGAAGGGAAATTGTCATAGTGGACAGCCAAAAGACTTACCACAGTGTTATGACAACTTCATTTGCTGTACCCAATGTCAACTTCGCAACTAGTATAAACCAGTTTTAAAGTTGTCCTGGGATTTTGTAGATGTATCTTAATTACTGTAATTGTGAGAAAATGCTGACCTAAAATGGCGTCACATAAATGCTGTCAGATACGAATCAGAAAGGTAGTTTTCCTTATTGTATTGAGGGAAAATATATGTATAAAAGTGACAGAGGTTTACAGTTAGATTGTTAGGTTAGATTATTATCATAATACACTTCTTACCTCAATATTGTTGTTAATGATTTATTTCATCACCCAATTAATTATAATAACGATGGACTAGGGATAACAATCTTTCGCCCTGGAGAAAATGTACGTTTCAATACTATAATGTGCATTTACAAAAGTAAAATTTTGCAGATGGTTGGATATAAATCTTAAAATGTTGCAGATGGTTGGTTCAGTCAATAGAGGACCCAGGCAGGCAAGGATGGGTGCCAGCGACTGTCCTCAGCACACACGAAGACTCGCCAGACGCCATGAAACCAAACGATGCCAAGTTCAACAGGGAGTAAGTTCTATATCCAAGTCATAAAAATCCGACATCATAACCTTCATGATGTAGGTAAGTAGTGTCAAATTGTTGGTGCTGGCTCAGTTCAAGGTCACCTGAGGGATGACGTCATCGAGGTCAATGACCTCACCGATGACGTCATCACTAATGACGTCATTTCTATGACGTCACACCCATGACGTCACAGAAATGACGTGCTGATGACGTCATCACCCCTTACGTCATCAAAATGACGTCACCGACGCCACTAAGGTCAAGGTCACGCCGAAACTTAAAATTTTTTGGCACTTTTGCCATTTCTCGCACTACGCTCCGAGTTTCAGTCCGAGTCCCCGTGACCTTGACCACTTGGAGCGAATATTCGACGAGAAACGGCAAAAGTGCCAAGTTAAACTCGAGTTTCTGACATGACTCTGCCTAAATGGGCAATCGGTAATCCCTCAGGTGACCTTGAACCAGCACAACACCAACAATTTGATATTACTGTGACCTTGAAAACTTAACTTAACAATGGAGTGCCGACTCCGATGCGCACCCCACGACAGTCACCAAGCGACTGACTGTTAGGCTATGTGTATTCTAGGTATATGGGGAAGTGGAGGGGGAAATCTCAAGGTCATCCAAACGGAGTTTTAAAAAAGTTAAAGAGTAGAAAGACTACTCTTGTGCTTCCTGGGCAACTTAATCAATTTCCAACGGATCTGTAAACCAATCCGATCTGTAGCGGCAGGAGTCCAGAAAACGGTTGCACTATCCATCAGGTTGTCCGTAGCACTTCCGACAATTGGTAAGATTTGAGAAGTGAAACTTAACACACCGCTGCGGACAACAAGTATAAAAGTATTTTGATTTGTAGATTTTGAAAGTTTGTAGTACCGGTGGAGGCAGCTGTTGGTTCTTGCATCTACACCTGCAACATCCGAAGCATTCACATTGCCGGCAGGCCAGCCCATCCACTTGCCACTTTGGTAAGAGGAAACACTTATCCTCACAGCAATAGGTTGTCCCCGTCTCTTCCTCCCAACGCTTCTTTACACAATACGTGACGCCTGGATTCTCCAAACACTTATGCTCGCAACATGAGACACGCTTAGTTTCTATACTTGATGTTGCTTCAGTGAGGGAGCAAGATGAAGTGATGCCGTGGTCAGTGGGAATGGAGCTTATATAAACTAAGGCGAGTGGAGGGGGAAAGGTCAAGGTCATTCAAACGAAGTTTTAAAAAAGCCAAAGAGTAGAAAGACTACTCTTGTGAGTCTATAGCGATTTCATTGATAGTGAGTGCTTCGGTATGCCAAGTTGACCTGTACTGACACGCTCCTAAATAATGTTTGCAAAAACCTGCAAAATGATTGTTGCACATTTTGCAGCCAGTTAGCTGTTTTAGATTAAATTCAATGCAACGTTCAGGGCAACAAGTGTACTTATGCCCTCTCATCTGGTACACATGGAATGTCTTCAACACCGGTTTCGGCTTCTTCCAAGACTTGCACTTACACATGCACTGACCAAAAGCTTCACATTTCCTACACGCCAGGCCATCCACCACATCAATGTCATTTGGCCATGAAAAACATTTCTGTTCGCAACAGTAGTTGAGTTGACTCTCCATGTTGCTGTGGTGAAGGTGCGCGATGAAATGATGCTGTAGTCAGTGAGAGTGCACTTTAAATAAACGCAGTGGAGGGGGAAAGGTCAAGGCCATTCAAACGGAGTTTTAAAAAAGATGACTAGTCGTCCTCCTCTTCCTCGTCCGTTGTACTTGGAGAGCTGTCAGACGAAGAGCCCCGCGCAGGTGCTCCCCAGATGAAAAACATATCAATTTTAAAACGAAGACCAGGATCTTGCGTCATCAACTCCTTTAATTTATCACACACCAAGTCGACCTTGTGTAAGGTGTCAACAACAAGCTTCCAATTTGTTGGCTCAATATAACTTGTAGTTGAGTCCGCCTCGCTGATAACTACATCCTCCGGCCGTATTGGAGTGTAAAGATGTGTAAAGTTCTTTGGCTGAAGCTGAGGCTCAGGCTGGCTGGAAGTGCAAGGTTGAGTGTGGACCCTTGTCGCATCGAAATCCATAGTCATCCTACATTCAATGTTGGGGTTTTCGTTTAATACGTATATCAGTTTTTCATGCAACATATCCACTTCTGCCGAATCTTGCAGATGAACATTCCACGAAAATGGCCATTCTTCATCCGTAGTTGAGTCAACTTGAGAAAGAGTGCTGTCCGCCATGATAGCTAAGCAAGGAATGAGGTGAGCTACAGACTGTGGTAACAGTATTGAAAAGTAGAGGGGTAAACCAAAAGTATGTGGAGGGGGTATTTTCAAGGTCATTTAATTTGGGTTTTAAAAAAAGGAAATAGTGGAGGGGGAATTCTCAAGGTCATCCAATTTGGGTTTTAAAAAAAAAGGAATGAAGGTTACTCCTCTTCAGCCTCATTGTCTCCCGCATCTTCATTAGCCTCATCTTCATCAACGTCAGACTCACCGTAAGGGTAGATTGATGACATCGGCGAATATTGTGGAGATTGTTGACCGTTGTTGTCGTCCCCTTGCATTCTAACTTGGGACCAATCATAATTTAAATTCATTTGTATTATGATCCCAGGGTTGTCCCGCAGTATTTCCTTCATCCGTTCGCAAATCGTTTCCAAATAGTGTACACTATCGATCGACAGTGTCCAACCCGTACTTGTACCGACATCAGTAGTGGAGTCAGCTTGGCTGATGGTGTTGTCTGCCATGGTTGCTTGTCGGACAAGGAATGACGGTTGATGTGATGCTCATGCAGGAACACGGTGAAGTGGTGGGGGGCGTGGTGGAGTAGTGGGGGAATTTTCAAGGTCATCCAAACGGAGTTTTAAAAAAAAGGAAAACTTACAAAGTAACATTGAAACTTTCCAATTGATGGTGGCGGGCGTTTTCTTCCGCAACCTTGCCGGACACATGTGACTATGCCATACAGTATGAAAAGTACAACCATAATAAGGCCGAACAATAAAAGATAGCCGTTGACTATCATGATATTTTCTGAGTGGATCTGCTTTCTTCTTATTGCCCTCTCCTGCATCCTCTTCTCCAACTCGTGGACGAAGTCACAACATGCGTGAGGACATCTTTCATCTGTTGGTAGGTTTGCCATTGTTGATGTTGTCGGTTTGGCTGTTGAAGATGGAATGAGGTTTCCAATTGCGATGTGCAATGTACACCAATAGTTAAGTGGTGGGGGTAGCAAAGCAGTGGAGGGGGAAGTTTCAAGGTAATCCAAATTGTGTTTTAAAAAACCTATCTTGTTACTGAGCTCATATGTCAGTAACAAGATAGGTGTTTTTGCTCTTCTACTTCTTTAATATAATGAAAAAATATACATATTCTATTATTGTAAGAACAAGGAAGACAACTGCTAGTCAGCTGAAGTAGTCCAAGTTGTCTGGCTCGGTCTTCATCGACGCCGGTGAGGAAGCCGTCGAGGAGTGTCCAGGCTCTTCCTTTGGCTGCCGGGTGTTCCATATATTGCAAGCGTAAACTTGCACGTTTATACGGTAGCCTCGTGCCACCATCAGCTGCAACTCCTTGTACAAGTCGTTTAGCTCCTGCTGAGTCTTGATGCTCACCTCCTCGTAACTTGCGCAACTGACGTTCAGAGACATCCTGATGTTGTTAGGTTGGCTGCTGGAGTAGAAATGAAGCCGAGGCACAGCGCTTGTAGGTACATGAAAAAGTGGTGGGGGTAATAGTGGTGGGGTAAAAGTGGTGGGGGTATGGGAGATCCAATTAAACAGTTCTAAACTTTTTCCATCGATACAAGGTAATGGAACAAATAGCGCAGGTGTCCTTGTAGTTTTCAAATCTAAACATCGGTGCTAAAAATCCGAACTGTTTTCTACCACCATCCTGTACGAATCGTCGAAGGTCTCCGACGGCAGCATCGCCACAAGGCCTACAAAACTTTTCCCCATCGTGGAACCTATACCAGGAGTATTCCGAATACCCTCTATTTTCTCTCTTGTACTCTTTGATATCCTGCTTTATTGTTATAGGGATATTATCTTGTAAAGCCGTCTGGAATAAAGATGCGTTAGTTATAACTCGTTGTAAGCAAAGCTCGTACAAGGTGCTCATTGTTTGTTAGTTGGCAACAGACTGACCGTTTTTCGCATCCAAGCAGGTTTGAATCCTAGCGCGGTAGTGGGGGTAATGACGGTAGTGGGGGTAATTGCGAAATGCAAAGGTCAAAGGTCAAGGTCACCCGCGAAGTTTAAAAAAAAATGCAACATATCAATATGTGACAAACTTCACATATTGATATGTTGCATTTTTTGTTTTTTTTGTTTTTTTGGTCTTTTATGATTTATTTATTTATAAAACATTACAATAACATATGTACAACATTAAAACTTAAATCTAACACTGCTGCTTGTCGGCGATGTGGATGGTCAACTCTGTAGAGTTGCTACCCGTGCAGCCGTGGGACACCAGGTATAGACAGCCGGTTTGAATAGAGCGAAGGTCCTCGTTTTGTAGAAGATGGACGAATCTCTTGGGCAGGTACACCTGGAACTTGGGCTCATTCCCCGGAGTAAACGGTGCCTCGCTGAGTACTGCAGCAGATGGCCTCCCCAACTGTAGTCTCCATCTTTTTCATAGCATGGATTATGTAGTGCTTTTCATCTTTTAGTTCAGAGCACTTCTTCACAGGTAATATTGTTGACTTGGAGTGAGCATTGAACTGCTCGACCAAAGTCTGAAGGAACTGGTGAGATGCCATGGTCAGGTTACAGATCGTCTTCTTGCTCGGAGATGTTGTCGTCTCGGAATCTCGAGTAATACTCATGCCACGTCCCGGTCTGCTCCTCACTTATATAACCCCCGTTACCCCCACCACTCCCCCACTTCCCCACTTTGAAGGTAAGAGGCGAGTTTATAGGCATTTTTCAAAGCGCAATGTCTATCTTTATCATGTTCTGGGCTTTTTGTACAAATACATATGGTTTCCAGCATGTATTGATAATTCTTATCCAATGCCACATCATTAACCGGAACATGAGTAAATCCTTCGATCCATCTTTTCTTTTCCAGCCCCTTTGTGTAAATATTGGTAAACTTGTCTGAAAAGTGATGCATAATGTGATACAAGTCCGTGTAACTTGTAAAACCATCATACCAATCGATATGATGGAAGTGTTTTGAAATCCATCTGTTGGTAGTAGCGGCTTTACTAGTTAAAGATGAATAAGAACATGGTGGTTTAAATAAAAACGAATAATGAACACTTGTATTCATGTCCAAAAACACAAGTTCTTTTATAATGAATCTATCATCATTACCACGAAACGCTTGAAACTCAATAATACCAGGCTTGGACTTTACTTGTTCTTCTTCTCCCTTGTCCATTTTGAAGGTCACACGTCTGCTCATTATGAAGTCAGGAGGTCACTGATTTCCACACCACGGTAGGTACTACTTTTATACCAGGCCGTACAGTTGTTGGCGCGTTGGTGTATATTTAACGTGGGCACCGTCCCCAATAGGCCTAACCCCACAAAATGTTGGTTATTGTTTTAAAAAACTAACCATAGTCATTTAGGTTTCCATCTTTATATTTTCCTTGTTTTCGTTTTCATCACTAACACTTGATTCTTCTCCTCCATCTTCTTCGTCCTGTTTTACTGATTTCTTATGTAGTTGAGCGTACTTTTCCAATTGTCTCCACATCTGTACTTCATGAGGAACTCTATTAAATATAGAAGTATCCACAGGTCCGTATAATATAGGTGCGTCCGGTTGTTTATCCAAAGTGTCTTCCAGATAATCTTTAATAATCGAACTTGAAAACACCAGTTGTCTCAAATATCTTGTTATAGGTTCAGTCGCACAAGTTAAAATAAAAAACTCCTCTCGATTAAGTTGAATTTTGTTATCATGTCTTGTTGTGTCTCTAAACCGCAGCTGATGATCACCACGTTGTTTAATAATATCGATTTCCACATTTGAATCTAAAAGTCCTACTCTTGTCTTTCTTCCAAACATGTTACTACTTAAATAGCATTCTAGCAGATGCAAGTGTTTCATAAATGATTCCCAAGCACTGTCCGTAAACAAAATCATTTTGGGTCCATGAGTTAAAATTACAGTAGGGGAATAATCTGTTGATTTCATAACACCGATTAAAACACTTTTGTCCAAACTGGAAGAGATTGGGTAAAATATTCGCAAAAATACCTCACTCAATATTTCTTCTTTTACCTTTTTCTTCAACATTATTACTGGCGTGAAGTTGTCCGCAAACGTTTTGTTCACCTCCTTTCTGGTGACCTTGAAGATCTAAAAACTCAGATATCTCCTTCTCAATATCTACCACATTTTCAGGTGTACCACTAGGAGAAGCCATATTGAATACGATGCTACCATTGACTTTGTACACTACGTGAGTAGACTTCTCATAGCATAGGCGTGTGTGAAGCATATTGACGGTTGTGCGATCTCGTGCGGCGTCCATCGAAGTACACGTAACATATGATAGATAAATCAGTATTACCACTCTTCTAAACCAAGGATGAAACATTTTATAACTGAAAGTTATGTTTATGTTTTGGTAAAATGTTTTGGCAGCACTGTAAATTCAGCTGAATAATAACAACATCGATGGCAGCGACTCTGGTGCGGCATCCACCAAACTTCCAAATTTTTGCCTCAAACCAAATGCATTGGATGAGAGGTCTATTCACGTTAGTGTACATAGTCAATGATGCTACCCATACAACAGTAGGCAACAAACTGATGAGGAGCGGCCTGTACGCTCTGCTTTTATACTCGCGGAATGAAACAAAACCGGTTTTTACAGTACATTCTTAAAAATTCCAGTTAGAGGTGTGTATGTTACAATTTTATCATGTAGAATTAAACAGTATGCAGTTGTATTTGCCGGTTATAGCCGCGTTGAATTCCATTTCTATTTTTATATCCACACTTGATGATTTTACTGATTCATTTTGTTTAGAACAATCAATTACAACTATTGGGTAGGCATCGAAATATTTTTCAGGTGATAATAAAGGTGTATTTGCTTTACCATAATATGAACTTTGGAATCTTGCGTACATATCGTACAATATACTGTATTTCTTCTTTCTGAATGACACATTTAAATTGTCGTATGGAAAGAAATGTGAATTTAAATAAACTTTAATATTTTTCAAGTCACAATGATCAAATTGTCCTGCATGTTTAGTGATGTCGTCTCTTCTACCTGTTTGTAAACCAAATATAATATATCTGGCTCGTTCTACATAATTTGATGTTTTAACAGTCCAAGTGTGTCGATCCGTAGTAGGTAAACTGGGATGCTCATGGAATTCCCAACTTCTAAATAGAATAACAATATCACGATCGGCTTTTAATTTTCTTAAAAGTAGCATTCTATGCTCGTCAGCTAATTTAACATGTGGAACTCTCCATACAATTTTGTCTAATTTTAATTTCCATTCTAAAGTTGCATCAGTCGTATTATCTGCAGCTTTAATAATGTCTTTATCGTTAGAAGACCTCAACAAAACTAATTCTTGTTTAACGTTTAATATTATTTTCCTATAATCTTCAGCAAAACCAAGCAACAAACGTGATGGAATATGAAAATCAAAATATCCATCTGAATTTGGAGTGATTGTGTCAATTGTAGGTAATACCCATCCGGCAGGTTTAAGTAAATTGGTTTCATTGGGTGTTATAGATGTTAGTCCTTTTAAGTCGTTGTAATACCTACTTTTTTAGTGGAATCAACTGTTACACCTGATATTTCATATCTAATTTCATCAAACAGGAAAGCCATAGGATTATTTATAAATGGAACTGTTGTACCAGCAGTAGTACCGTCCTTTTTAGTAACTTTTCCTTCAATATACAAGTAACTTTCACATGGTAGTGTGTAAATGTCTTGATGTTGTATGGGAATACGAATTTCATCGTTATTGTTTAATTTCGATGAAGTGTAAGGGTTGTGGGTGTGATATTCTTTTTCCCATAGGGTTTCGTCGAATGTTGGACCCTGCGCTATATCCAGTATATCCATAATCGGTTAATTTTAATCCAACTCTCTCTAAGAAACGAATGTTCTCGCGTGTTAACTCCTCCACAGCTGAAGAGCTACTAATGCGGTTTCCCGTAGGTTGTTCGCTTTTAAATGTTAAACCCATGGTTTTTTGTATTAAAGTGTCGATTTTAAATGTAATCTAATCGTAATAGGCTCTTCTCTGAAGTCTACCAAGTTAAAGTCTTGATCCAATACGCTCAACACGATGTCTGAAATGAAAGTGGTGTTCAACGGTAGATATACCAGGTTTTGTGGCTTTTCAACAATTTTAAATCCAGGTGGTACACTTGGGTAAAATGTATGTATGATATGGGTGTTAGCCCCATCCCTGTAAGCTCCTTGTATAATGTTACAAGTTATGTCTATACTATTGACTTTTAATATTGTTACTGTTTTCTTACCGGAATGTGTTATATCTGGTTTAAAACAGGCTCATCGTTGGAAAATCCTAATAAATCACCAATTGAGTTTGGTTGAGTAAAATCTATATAATATTTGGAAGTAATTTCAGCTTTCATCGTATTATTATTACCTTTTAATGTTATATTGTCTTTTCCCATTTTAGTTTGCAAAAATTCATTTATATGATCAATTTCATAAGAACCTGTGGGTAACCTGCACTCTTGTAAGTCTGTAAATTTCCCACTGGCATCTTTTCCCTTATAATAATGCAATACGTTATTTTTACCTTCCGTAACATTGGGAATAGAGTTGTAAGTTGTAAAATCCAATAGTGCCGCCTCCCAAAATCTTCCTTTTTGCAAGCGTAAAGCTGGAAAAAGGATACTTCGTAAAGTGGACGATTTTCCTGTTAATGATACCGTATAGGAAGACATCTCAATAGTGACTGATACTTTTAGCTAGAAATTCCAAACATAAATGGCCGCATATTGAAGTATTATCAGGTTGTTCTCTTTTATAGTTATAATATATGTTTTTAGCAGATTTAAAGTAATTTTGAAGTTCTTTTGGTGGTGGCAAATTACCGAAACTATCAAAATAATATACATTGTTATTTAGTTTCTTATAACAAACCCAATGGGTGCCAGGCCCTTCAGTATTATCCAAATTTACAATTCCAGTCTCATTTTGCCACATTTTCTTTGGTAAACTGTCTTTCATGAACACACCGCGGAAAAATGGTATTTTTAAACAGGAAATATATTTAAATAATTCAATATTGTTTTATGCTTTATGTGGTATGACCAATTGATTTCTTTCATTTAATATGCACGATAAGGTCTTAGGTAAAGTCCTGCCCCGTTTTTTACCATTGACCACACGGTGGGCTTCTTCCTGCCTTTTCTGCTAGATCGTCGTCTTCTTATATTTCCTCCATGTTTTCTTGTGGTTGACTTCCTTTTTACCCTTCTTCTCCTCCTTTTTCCACCTCCTACTGCTGTTTTAGCCTTCATACCTGCTGTTACTGCTAAAGCTGCTGCTTTTTCTGCTGTGCTAGCGTCACTTGATTTTACTCGTTGCCAAGCTATGTCCGCAAGCTTTCTGTCTGCTATCGACCTATTTTTTGAATCGAAAAACGTAGAATATGCGATATCGTGTTCTTTACAAGCTTGATCTAACTTATTTATGCCAGGATCGCCTCTTTCCAGTCGTTTTTTTAATTTAGTTCCTGGTCCGCAATACTGATAACCTCCTGGTATATGAAATTCGTATGGTAATGCGTCTATTGCTCTATTTACTATGGATCCTACAGGAATTCGTTTTAAAGCTTTACTTAACAGAGAAACCGCTGTGGATGTAATCCCACCTCCTCTCCTTACAGTGTCTCGATATGGACTGATATATTGAAATGTCATAATGCACTTTTATAATTGAAATTCGCAACTTATGTGTTACCTCTACGACAAGTTGAACATAAATGACGTTATTTATGATTTTGAGAAATTAAATACTAAAAGGACCCCAAAATGTGGATCCTAGAATTTGTGTTGTTTTATTTAAAAAATACTTATAAAGGATTTCTTGTTTTATCCATGAATTTCTCATTTTTTCATCAACATGTTTATATTGTCCGCTTGCAATATAATTATGCACATAAAACATTATATTACCTATCACTTTAACAAGGAAATTAACATTTACAGCGTTATCTACATAATCAGGGTCTGCAACTCTTGTTAATCGTTTGTTATTGCAATTCCACCATCTATGTCCACCTGGCTCTAATTGTATTATCTGTTCAAAAGTAACAACATTACCAGGCAATGACACGGGAGCTATATTTATCAATTGTTTTCCTTTACCATCCCAAACATTATTCTTTAATAATGAGTAAAATCCTATGTCCATCAAGAACTTCATCCTTTTGTTCAAGTAATATAAACTTTTCATTTCCTTGTACAAACACATCCCCCTGCCGTGATACCACTTGGTCTTGTTTTACAAATCCAGATGTCTCTTGTTTTAAAGTCTCTTTCATTTGACCAACTGTTGCACCATCTGATGGTGCTGAACCATCTTTTACATTCGCCAAACAATTACCAAGACAATCGATAACTCCCACATCACGTGTGACACAATGATCTTTTATATATTTGAGATTTACAGCATCATTTTCATTCTTTGGATAACCTATATCGTTAATAACAAATTTATAAAATGAAAAGCCATCTTTTGTCTTTTTGGGTATTATAGAATGTAAATAGCGTTTATTTACGCTGTCTTTTGCATCTTTAGGGTCATCTACGTTGGATATACGTTTATTGTTAGCACTATACGTTTTCCCATTGAATTTTAACGTATTTTTTAATTCAGATGATAAATAACCTTTGTTTATTGCATCACCGTTTTGATTTGGTTTACCAACGTTGATAATTCTATGACCTTCTGCGTCATATGTGTTATTTTGTAGTCTTAATGTTGGTGATATCTTTTCCTTTAATATTTTTAAATTTATTGCATCATTTTCGTCTGTAGGATCTTTTATGTTTTTTAACCTTTTATTACTAATATCATAATCTCCTTCAGGTGTTTGTGGTAAACCAGCACTTCTTTTTAAACTATTCGCATAATATAATCCATCTGAGGAATACCGTCCGAACTTGTCGACACTCATGGTGCAACTGAATAGTAATCTAGGGAGTAACGCATTTTTATGAGATTACCCCACGGTTTCGGAGTTCATCCACTAAAGCCACCCATTCGTTTTCCAATCCAGTATGACCCGCTTCTTTAGCTTCATGTATTAGTTTCATTCTATCCACCAATTTATTGATATTATTGTAATAAATCACATTTGTGTTATATAGTTTCTTCATTAAACCTGTACCCGTAACAGACTTACTTCTTTTTCTTCTTTCCTGAGCACTTACATCCAAAGTGGATGCCATAAATCTTCGTTTTACAGGTTTTCTTTGTGTTAACGGCATTGTTTGTCTTCTAGTTGGTATTAACTTGGATACAAATTCTCTATATTTTAAAGACTTAGATCTAAAAGGAAGCTGGTCAGGTAAATACTTTCTCCTATATGCATTTGTCTGTTCCAAAATCTTTTTATATGCTTCCATGTCTTTTTCTTTCACTAACGATACTGAAGGCTTATTTTCAAATACTAATTCAAATAATCCTTTTGTGCCCTTATATCTTTGATCACCAACAACAATATTATCATGTTCGTCAACGTTTAACGGGCTATTACCTATCATTAAACCATCTTCTGTTAATCTCGCTCCATAACTATGGTAATTCTTATTAGGAATTGTTCCGAGTAACATTTTTACCATGTATTTCCTTCCTAAAGGTCCTTTGTTATGAATGTTTTCACCCAACAAGCTTATGTTTGACGGTCCTTCTCTTGCCTCTTCTCTTTTTTCCTCTTCACTAGCAGTTGGTGCGTCTTCAGGTCCCCTTTCACTATATCCTGGTGATTCTAGCTCTTTTTCAGACTCTGCCCCGGTAAAGCCACTATATGTAGAGGATTCCGGGTCTTCATCACTAAAACCTTCATATTGTACACTTTCTCTTTCAAACTTTGTGATAGGTGCAATCGCATCTCCTTCCAATACAGGTTTAGCGAATTTTTTGTTTAATTGTTTCAAGGGTTCAGTAATAGGTTTAAAAGTAGATTCAAGAAATTTCTCCCTCTCGCTAATACCTAGTTTTAATGCTCTGTTTTTAGCCCGAATAGAATCACTAAGTGATTTTCTTTCTTTTACTAATTTTTCTTGGTTAACCATGTTTGTAGCAAGACGTGTTGTACAACAATGAATGTTTTATACCACGTTCAATGTATTAATATAAATTTATCAAATCCTATCCTGTATCGACCATTGTTTAGCGGTTGTTCCTTCATAATTGTTAGGAACCCATACTTTTCAGCCCAAGCCTTTCCACATAACTCTTTAAATCGTTCAAATGTCATATCCGCATTTACATGATCAAAATATATATGTTTTAGGTTGGTTTCGTCCTGTTTAAATACAATTAACATGTTTGCATTGTCTCTAATGAGTTGTTTAGGTATTTTGCTGTAAGTTTGGCCAATATAAATGCTATCTATGTTGTTATGTCGACCCATAGCGAAGTAATTCCTTATTGTATTTTGGTTTTCACAAGATACATCGTCAAATATGAACACAGAGAATGGTTTAGCTTCTTGTGGTTGCATGACACTCTCGCTTGCATTAAATTTTAAGTATTTAACTTCAGGCACATTATTCAGTATCTTTTCCAATAATTGATATTTTGGTTGTTGTAGTGATTTTGAAAATACATATAGATTATTAAAACGTAATCCTTTAGGGTTTGTAATTTAATTGAATACTACATTAGTTTTTCCACAGTTGGAAGGTCCGGTAACCAGACAGCGCACGGTGTTTGGTAACAAATTGCCATGTTTCCCACTATTGAATTCTGAATTATCCACTGTGAGTTCATCTATATTATTAATAGTAAAACTCTCCTTTTGTGGTATTATCTCCATCCTTTGTAATGGTTCAACCTAAAATGATTCTCTATCGTTATATCAAATCCTTTTTAGGTATCCAAGAATCTTCCGTCTTATTAAATCCTAACCATCGTACTTTTACCTTATCTTTTTTCCGTTGCAACACCTTTTCAACTAAATATACATCGCCTACTGTTGATTTTAAGATTTCATGTCCATAAAACCCTCCTTCAAGCAATTGTCCTTTGTTATCTTTTAAAATATATGTCTCAGGTACTGTAGGTTGTACTTTGAATACAGTAAAAACCTCATTGGTCCAATTTGGCAGATATCTTTTACTGAATACACCTTTATATTTACTTATTCGCACTTTATCACCCACATTAAATTTTTTAGGCTTTAGTTTTTCAACTTTTGGTTTAGTATTCATTTTTATACGTTTTAATACCAGTTTTTCATTTTTGCTACTCACCTGGTTTGGTTTCATCCCAATAGTTCTATGAAACTTGTTATTATAATCGTTTATAAGTTTCGGTAACATATCAATCCATATGTGCGATCCTCTATTGGAAAACATTTTATACATTGCACTTTTTAAGGTTCTGTTGAATCTTTCAATTATTGAGGCTTTTACCTCTGAATTGGTTGAATAATGGTTTATATTGTGTTTTTTCATTAAATTTGCAAATTCCTTATAAAAATATTCTTTTCCATCATCAGTTTGTAAATGTTTAATAGTATGTTTGTCTCTTTGTATAGCTGTTTCCATTGCTTTTGTAACACTTTTGCCACTTTTATCTTTTAGTGGTAAAGCATCTGCCATTTTTGAAAAACAGTTAATAACAGTCAATATGTATTTATACCCTTTATTTTGTTTGCTATAAGGAATCATTTCGATTAAATCTGCTTGATATAAATCATTAATTCCTTTTATCACCGTATTTCTTCGTGGAAACTTTCTTCTTGCAGGTTTATGAAGTTCGTTGACAATTTGTTGCTTCAAGTCCTTCATATTGCAGGTTTCAATGTTTGTTGTGTCACATGTATAATCACAATGAATGTTGTTTTAAATATTCACATCATTTATACGGGTCAAGGTCATCCAAACTTGTGTAAAAAAATGGGGAACACGGCGTTGGACTTGCCGTGTTCCCCATTTTTTTACGGAAGGAGAAAGGAATAAGGTCGAAGTTGTAGAAGGACGAAGAATAGGTTACTAGTTGATAGGGTTTAGGGAGTAATGGCCGAAAGGAAGAGTGTGGATTTTGTCGGGCATAATGTGTCTTTTATCATCCCGAGCTGACAGTGCTTTTTTAATTTCGGTGACACTGTAGACTTGATGCTTGAAGCTTCGGATATTGTTGAATGTTGCTGATATTGTAGTATCTTCAAACAAACAAGTCTTGTAGTGGTCAAATGTTACGTGTTTTTTCAAATAAGATGTCTTCACTCCTTTTGCTTTCTTGACTGTCGGTGTGTTGTTCTCGTGGTACATCTTAAATGAATACAATTTCGCCATCAGCGCCACTATTTCTTCTAAAGGCATTCCATTTGCTTCATCTTTGAATTTTCCAATTACTTTTTTATATCTTTCATTAAAATTTGGATGGTTCTTCGGATAATCAGAAAAGTCGAAATCTTCTTTGTATGGAAAAGTCCTTAGGTCTTCATACATGTCCAAAGTCTTTATCCAGTAGATAAACGCGTCCGTATCCATGTATGCGACTCCAATGTTTTCCCTTCCGTAGTGTTTAACCATTTTGTTATAATGGAAATCATACATCAGGGTTTTACTTATGTCCAAAATCGACATACCTATGTATAACGGACGGTCCATGACTATTGTTGTTTTCTTCATACTGACAGCGACTAGATTTTCGTTTATAATCATGGATGTTCCGAAATTTGGTTTTTGCACTAATTTTTCCAATTTCCTAGGATCACTCACTAATTTTACATTTTTATGTTTTCTCTTGTTCTCCAAGGTTTTCCCAAAGATGGCGTTATTCATTAATTTATAGAAGTCCTTTTCAAATGCTGTTGTCGCTGCAGCTCTTCTTGTAGTGTTAGAATCAATATATGGTTTCAACCAACAAGACTGGGTGAATTCAATTGCTCTATGAATTCTCACTATACGTAGACCCAATTCAAGAGCCTGTTGAACTACCCAGTAGTGAGCCACATACCGATCTTTATTCTCCAAGGTCATCATCAATTTTGGCCATCTTCCTGTCGGTGAAACTTCAGTCTTAGCTAGGAGAGGCAAGTCGTAGTGATGGTCATGAAGATGCTCCGGGTATTCAAAATCACAGTCCAAAATATAGCCTTTTGGACCATCCTTTGGAATTGGTGAGATGTCTCCGATGGTGGCCGGGTCGATCCATTTGAAGTCAGCGTAGGGAAGCGGATTTGACATTGCCCAACCATAAAGGTTGTTTGCGTCAAAGTAGCCAAGGTAGACCGATGGTTGTTGCTCGTCGAAGCCGGGGATGTACTTGTTGTTGGCTTTGACATGACGTGTTACAGCTTGTGTCAAACCGCCCCGTACACCAGATTCCATCATGAGCACCATATCTATATCTGTTAGAAGTTCCAATCGACAGTTGGTTGACTTTAGCATAGCTTGCCATGCTAATCCTGGAGATGTGTACGAGTGTAGAGGGTCCAGTCCATAGGCGGAGAAGCAGGTGTTTCGAAATTCTTCCATCACATCGCACAGCAGAGTTACGTCCAATTTTATATAGAAGTCAGAATATTCCCCTAAGGTTTGAATGTTTAGTTGGTTCCAAACATTACAAGCATGATTGTAGTCTTCAACGGAGATTTCACTTTCGTTTAATTTGCTGTTGAAGGCTTCAATCGGTGGTAGACTGGTTTCTTCAAACTTTTCTGTAGATGTTATATAATCATAGGGGAAAACTCCTTTCCGTAATACTAGGTCCAATTTATCTTCAGATACAATTTTGCTGGTTTCTTTTAAGTCTTCTCTTCTTAGGTTCTCTGACAATTTGGCTAAACTAGATGGCATTAATCTGTAAGAGTCTACGAAGCGAAGTTTAATTTTACCTACTGTTTTTGAAAAGCTGATGTACTTTTCCAATCTTGTAGCAAGAACATCAATTTTACCGTCATCTCTTCCTAACGCTGGAATAATAAATTGGGAGTCGTAGCCGCTAAGATTGTGTAAAACGACAGGAATAAAGTTTGGCAGTTTGTAATTTATATTGCATGAATTACAAGCAGCTCCTCTGTATAACCCTGTCAGGTGATCGTGATCTCTTACTTTTGGATTTTCTTCACTGAACATCTCCTTGCATAAATAGCATCTTGTCGCTACGTTGTTTTCTTCTTGTTGATTTTGGTTTAAAGGTTCCATAGGTACAATATTACCGAACAAGCGTTGAACCTTTCCAGCAATATCGTACAGTTGGTCTACAAAATACTTAGCGGCTTCTTCACCACGGTAGAGTATTGGAGTGGATGTTAAACCATAGTCTTGCAATTGGTTTTCAGACAAGGTTGATTTAACTAGTAAACAAAAACTGTTGGGTTGATGCAACTGATATTTTGTTCTTCTAGTCACTTCGCCGTCCGGCAGCTCCTGTGGTACTAACGTTGATTCAAAATCTGCGTAGACCACTAGTGGAATTCGGTATTGGTGAACTGTCTTGTTAAATTGTATTGAAGCTCGGGTAGGCGGTGGAAGACTTATCTTTACTTCATAGTTCTCGTTGCAAAGTCTTTTATGTTCCAATAACCAGTCCAATCCTCCACGTCTTGAATCTTTCCAAGAAAAGCAGAAACATCTCATGCAAACTGTAATCCTATTTACTCTTTTGGTCAATTGTTTTACAACTAAGGCTTCAAAGTCCTTTATCCATACATAATGGGATGAGCAAATCCGTGTGGTTTCTTTGCTCAACCTTTACTACCCGCAAAGGATAAACGTTGTTCGAATCATCCAGACCAAAAACATTGACTGAAACGCCAGGATTTTTCTTTTCACATTTGTCAATATCTTTTAAAGTAACTGGGTAAGTAAGACCTTGAAAGTTGTAGCGGTGTTCATTCTCGTAGTATTCTCTACCAACTCTACAAGGATTGTTTTTAACATACTTGGTTAACATTGCATACTTGAAACATTCATTACCCTCATTTTGAACATTTCTACACGAGTTAGTGTTTTGGATTTTCTTTGGTAGAGGGATAAAACTACTACCTCTTAAACCATATCCATGTTTATGAACCCTAACATCCATACCTTCAATTGATGACAAAGTCCATCCAGATCCTCTTCCTTCATGTTCTTGGAGTTTGGTTATAAGTTCCTCCAAGCATTCTTCAATAATATCATCAATGTCGGAGGTGAAGGTAAGGGTTCGGTTTTTGGTAATGAATGCTCTCAATGTTGTTTCACCATCAGTATTGTTAAACATAGCCTCTAACACCATTCCAAATTTAATAAAATTTAGCCTTTGTAGTTCTTCCCTCAAAGTTTGACCAACAAGTTCCTTAGCCTGGGTTATGAATGTTTCCAGTTCCAATTGAACGTTATTAATTTTGAAATGTGTTACAACTCGTCCTGGCAAGGCCGTGGTGCGCAGTTGTCTTACATCTTCCAGTTCTTCTTCTTCCATATCCTCTTCTTCGGTGTCCTCTTCTTCAATAGGTCTTCCAGTAGTGGATGGTCCAGCACCAGCAAATTGGATCACACTAGGTCTTCTTCTTTTCATTTGCTGTAGATAGCTGTCCCAGTAGTCCGTCTGCTTCTGGTGCTCTTCCAAAAACCGGTCAATTGAGTCTAAGTCTATTTCATCCATGGTAATATCTTCTTTTCTATCTTCGTCTTCATGTAATTCTCTGTGTAGGGTGAAAAGATCTTCGTCTTGAAAGATTTCCCCACAAATGTCGCAAAGAGCCATTTCAAACAGTTTGGCTTTGAATGCACACTCTGTGAATGTCCACGCAATAATGAGCAGCGCACTCAACCGGGTTCCTTTATATCTGAGGCAGATAGGTGGGGAAAGTGACGTCATATAGAAACAGGTTATCAATCATGTGCTAAATTTAGCCTTTAAACAACCATTTGTAATACATTTATCAGCAGGCTTGATAAAATCAATGGTATTTGGTCTAGATTCAATAATTGTACGAGTTTTTTCAAAGACATCTGTTCCAACAAGTTTATATCGGTCAAGGTCGTTTGGAATTATTATTTTGAGCGGGGATAGAGCACTAAGCAGCATCATTTACTACAAAGTGCTCTATCCCCCGCTCACATTCTTTTTTTAACTTTTTGTTTAAACTTTTTACAAAGGTGAAACATCACCATCAGAGTCGGAATCATTCTCATCACGAAATAGGTGGCGATGACAATACATAATTCTTCTGGCTACTAACATCCTATCCATTGGACGATGAGGAGTGTCTTGTTCTTCTTCTTCAATTTCCGACTCAGATGATGACTCTAATGTTTCGTAGGCGTGCAAGGCCACTTCATTGTCCATTGAACCAGCTTCGTCAGAGTCCGTTTCAATATCCATTATTTCTTCCTCCTCCTCTTCCTGATCAACCGCAGGTAGTTGGTCCTCTGCTTCTATAACTTCTACAGGTATTACCTCCAGAATTGAAAGAATTCTGTCGCGATGGAACACGGTGTTGTCAAGTGGAGCCATGGTATGAAAGTGGTGTATCTATCCAATTGGTTTGCCCTTTTTATACCCCCACCAACTATACATCTTATGTGGGTCAAGGTCACGTCAAGATACCCTTTGAGCGGGGGATAGACCACTAAGCGACATGCTAGTCCATTGTCGCAAAGTGATCTATCCCCCGCTCTATTCCGCAGATCACACTCAAGTCCAAGTCCAAGTCCAAGTCCAAGCCCAAGCCAAGAATTTTACACACTTTATTGCCACCAGGTAATAGTTATTCGCACATTCACTTGGTTTGCAAAGAGGTACTGAACAAACTCCATATTAGTTGTATTTTCGGTATGTAAATGCATCATGAAATATGCAATCTTATCGATTGCAGCATTGTCCAAAGGTTCACAGTTTACAAGTTCCAATGTACCTAAGCTTGTCTTCTCTTCGATCAATTCCACAACTTCATTAACATCTTCTTCCATAAGGATGAACTCAACGCTGTAGCTTTCCATTGTACCTGGTGTCTACACAATTGCTTGACTAAATCCGCTCTTCATCAATCCTACATATATACCAATTCCCCCTCCACATTACCCATTCCCCTCTACCTTTATATGGGTCAAGGTCACCCAATAATACCCTTTGAGCGGGGGATAGACCACTAAGCAGCATGCTAGTCCATTGCCGCAAAGTGATCTATCCCCCGCTCTGTATTCCACACAAGTCCTAGTCTTAACACACACATAAGCCCCCACTCTTTAACACTTAGTCATATACTCTGTCCTCCCTGCCAATTAAGAGTTCCCCATGTTTGCCACTGTTTTCAATCAACCTTTCCAAGTCCCAAAACACAATGTCCAAATTAACCAAGTTCGCTCGTCCAATTTGAAACACACTATTCCCCCCAAAGTCACTTGCTCTCACTTGTTGTCCTGTATACTGCTTCTTCTTCCACGCTACAATCACTACCCTACCTTCTTCAACAACCATTCTTTTAACACTATCATACACCTTCTTCAACATCCCTCTACAGTTTACATAGTTAATGCTAACATACTCCCACTCCTTACCAATGATCAGTGAACCACGCATGTTTACAAACTCTACCTGTTACCTAGAAGGCTCAAAGCAGAATGAAATGGAGATGTAGAGACCCCCTCTTTTATACCAGTTAACCGGTTGTCCTTGGTTCGAAATGGGTCAAGGTCATCCAATGCAACCCTTTGAGCGGGGGATAGACCACTAAGCAGCATGCTAGTCCATTGCCGCAAAGTAGTCTATCCCCCGCTCTGTACTGTACACACACACACACATGTCCCTGTCCAAATCTTTCATTACATACCTAATATATATTCTCTTCCTTCATCATCACTATCACTCATCACTGCTTCCACAAACTCCATCGGGTTAAAGTTAAATTGTTTTAATTGTTCTTTTAGGTTTTCAATTTGTTGGTCCTTCACTTCCAAAACAGTGTGAAGGTGTGATATGTAGTCCGCTGCCTCGGTGACACTTGCTACTCTTGGGTCGCCTAACTTCAAGCTGGGAACTACACCCTGCAGCTTGAAGTACGCCATACGCCTCTCTTGCTCCTGCCGTTGACCAGGACTGAGCAAGCCTTGCCCGTCTTGACTCACCTCCAGCAAGGTCCGTAGCATCGGAGCTTTGCAGGCGTTTGCTCGAGCAACAGTTATGCTATGGAATGGTCGAACAAGTCCACGAGTAGCAGGCAGGACGTTGGCAGCACGCATTCTTGAAGAAGAGGAAGCCTGAGAGTTGGAAGCCATGTTAAAGTGTAGTATTCAGCTAAGCGGTACAAAGCAGAATAACCAAACTGCACATCAATACCCGTATATATACACTTATCAGTGGTGGGGGTACTAGCTAACCTTGGTAATGTGGGTCAAGGCCATCCAAAAACATTACCAGAACGGGGGATAGATCACTAAGTGGCATGTTAGTCCATTGCCACAGAGTGATCTATCCCCCGCTCTGTATTCCGCATTCACGCACACATTCATACAAACACACACAAGTCCCAGTCCGAGTCTTTACCCACACACCTATCCACTCTCATCCTCACTATCATCACTATCATCTAACAATCTGTCACACTTCATAATTAGTTTTTCCCATTCTTTCCGGATCAAAAGTATTTCACTGCGTGCACTCTCCAACAACCTGTTCTTTTCCTCTATCATTACGTTACAACTTTTAATATATCTTATAGAAGCTCTAACAGTGTCTTCCTGTGAAGATGCACCAACCACTACACCTGGCACTATCTGCTGGAGCTCTTCATACAAGTTCGATTCTCTTCTGGAGGCTCCACTGCTGCACAACTCCGTCTTGCTCGGAGTGAATCCGAAGAACCGGACGCGACTCCTTGAAAGGCGGTCCCGCCGGATCGGTCCAGAGCTCGAGCCAGAGTTGGAGGCGGTCGGGGCAGAGGTAGAGGCTGGAACGTTCATGGCAGACATAGTAGTGTTCGGCTTAACAGTGTAAAGCAGAATGAGAGGACGGTTGATCACCACTCCTATATATACCCATTTTTAGTGGTGGGGGTAACCGGGTGGGGGGGGGGGGTAGCTTAAGGACTTTCACTACATTTCGCTTAGTCTTCGCGGTCATCGGTTTTACATACCTTTAGCACACCCATTATTTTGGTCTCATACAAGCTTAGTAAGAGCATTAGAGTGGGGGGTATCACATGATACACAACATTAGTTGTAAGGTTAGCACTTTACTTTAAACAGTAATTTATATGGGTCAAGGTCATTCAAACTTTGAAAAATTTTTACCTCCAAACACTTGTAGCAAGCTACAAGTGTTTGGAGGTAAGTTTTTATTTGTTAAAGATTTCTTTTTGTAACTTCGTCTTCACCCTCAAGGACACAATTTGAGATTGTCCCAGTGATTTTACATCACCGCCAGGTTAAAGTATTATACAAGTCAAGTATCTTTTTTATTAGTTGACTTGAGTAGTGTGTTTTGGTTACTTCTGGCCCGGAAGTGACGTCACCGGAAGCCACGTGCCACGGCACGCAGCTTCCGGTGGGCCAGAAGTGGGGACAATAGATGTTGGGGTGGAGATGGTGAGAGCGTCGGCGGTCGGTTGAGCGAAGAGTGCGCATAAAATAGAAGTTAGTTCAAAATTGAAATTCGACGGTGTTAATAAAAACTCTAATAGTTGAACGAAACTAGAAGTTAGTGTAAAACTGAAATTCAACAATCGGGGTGTTGAACTAAATTTGCGCATAAATTAAAAGTTGGTTCAAAACTGAAATTCAACGATCGGGAGTTGAACTAAATTAGCGCATAAATTAACCGGGGTTGAAGTAAAACTTCGCATAAATTAAAAATTAGTTCAAAATTGTAATTCGACGGTGTTAATAAAAACTCTAACAGTTGAACGAAAATAAAAGTCAGTTCAAACATAGCGCAGTCATAACAAGAGAGAGAGAGAAGGTAAATAGAAGTGTTAAGTTCCGCGGATAGAACGAGAATGAAGAATGAAACATGACGCGTCGAAATATATGCGTGACTGTAGATGTCAGATGGTGAATTAATCAATGGGGGGAGTGGAGATGGCGCTCGGTTGAACTAAAATTGCGCATAAATTAAAAGTTGGTTCAAAACTGAAATTCAACAATTGGGAGTTGAACTAAAATTGCGCATAAATTAACCGGGGTTGAAGTAAAACTAATATATGTTAGTAAAAGTAATATATGTTGTGTCTGCAAAAGTTTCAATTTCAAACATTGCGTATCCATCACAAGAAGTATGTTAGACGTGAGAACAAGACAGATGAATAAGATATAACGTCGAGCACGCGAAGGTGATTCAAACAGGACGACATGTGCTAATGTAAATGAAAGTTCAGGTTAGAATTAATTAGACTTGTAAAATGAAGTTGGCCAAACGTATATATATAATGAGTAGGAAGGATGCGAACAACACAAATGCGAGTTAATTAATGGTCGCGGTGCGATAAACAATCTTCTTTTATAACGGTTATCGCGTGAGAAGATCAGTTCCGCATGAGCGCCCAAGTGGAACCTCCCGTGTTCACTCAAGCGGAACCCCCCCCCCCCCCCCCCTGGTGACTAATCATGCGGAACCCCCCCCCCCCCCCCCGGTGACTAATCATGCGGAACCCCCCCCCCCCCCCATAAAAAATGGAGATTAAATCCCCCCCCCCCCCCCCCCCCCCCGGTGGTCACTCAAGCGGAACCCCGCCGGGTCGATGACCGGTCAATGGCCGGTCACGACCGGTTGCTAACCCCATCTAATTACCACACTTCACATCCCATGCCAGCCATAAACTACTATTGTTTGAATGAAACAGAATTAAACATGGCAGCCACCATGGAAAATTCTAACCTCAAACCTTGGTTTTACGTCACGGCGCATGCGCCGCTCCCACTCCTTCGTTTCATTTTTATGCTGCTATAACTTGTACTGGAGTGAGCCAACTTCACGCTACGGCGCCTAGTCCTGTATTACTCACTTTAGCGCTACTGCGAATGCGCCTAGTCTGTATTACTCACTTTAGCGCTCCTGCGAATGCAACGAGTTCTCCGGATCGGAATCACTCCTCGCTATTGCGCATGCGCCGAGTCCTGTATTACTCAATTTAGCTCTACTGTGCACGGAAAGTTCTAACCTCAAACCTTGGATTTTACGTCGCTGCGCATGCGCCACCCCCACTCCTTCGTTTCATTTTTACACTGCTGCGAACTGGAGTGGATTGAAGACCGTACTGGAGTGAAACAATTCCCCCACCACTGCATTAATTACCCCCACCACTCGAAAACCCGAGGAGCGATACGAGCCCGATTTTCGCGTCAGTCGTCAACGAGTTTTCATAGCGAAAAGTCGTTGGCGACTCGGTAAGAGGTTCAAATATATAGTAGGCCTATATATATTTGAACTTCTTATACTACGTTGCGTTCTTTAATGCAATGTGGTATGTGTGTGTGTGTGTGTGTGTGTAAATATTAGTTGTAAGTTGCACTTAATTTAAGAATTAATTTGCGCATTGCGATGTTAGTTATAAGTTGTGTTTAGCGTTAAGGTGTATTAATTTTAAGAATAATGATGGTATTTGGTTGTGTTGAATTATTTGATATTTATTAATGATGTGTTGTTAGTTTTAAGTGTTGGTATTAATAATTAATGTTGTTGTTTTGCCTTTCAGCTAGATGATAGGGGGTAGATTAACTGTAAATTCAGAAGTTCTGTTGAACTTCACTTAGAAGGGGTGGGACATCCGCACTAGCGGACTAGGTTTTTGAATTTTGTTTAGGAATATGATGGGTGGGATTAGCTTGGGTGGGTGTTAGAGTTGCGTGTCTGCATCAGCTGTTCCAGTTTCCCTTGTAATTAGTGGTTACGGTAGACCCGGACCGGACCGTTACGGTAGACCCGGACGGTCCAAACAAAATTGCGTCGATGTCCCTCGCAGAACGTAACTAGTGGGTTGGGAGTGGGAACCGTTAGGCAAACAGGGTGGTGGGAACAGTTACTACTGTTCCCATCACCTTGGTTCATTATAAGTCTTGAATGACCTTGACCCACTTTCGGAAGGGTCAATGACCCCCCCCCCCCCCCGGTGACTAATCAAGCGGAACCCCCCCCCCCCCCGTGACTAATCAAGCGGAACCCCCCCCCCCCCAAAATTAAAATGCTTATAAATCGATAATGGATTAACGGATTAGGACAAGCGATACATCATTGAAAAGGTTTATGTAAGACGAACATTTTAGTTAAGGAAGAATTTAGTTATCTTATTTTAGTCGAAAGTTATGCGAATTATTTGAAATAAATACCCCCTCTCATTCCTTCCCTCCCACCTTCCCCCACTTAACGGCTGTTAACCCTTCTCATTAGCATATTGTTATAAATGACGCATCGATCACGGCTAACGTTTCATTCTGTTTCCGGACGTTACGCTGCGAACAGAACTAACACGATGTCATCCCTGCCGACTACAACTTCCACTACAGCCTGCTCTTCTATTACAAGTTCAACTTCTACTACGGCTTCAACTCCAGTCAAGAAAACTCTTTGCTTGAAAAATGCTCCCGTCTGGTATAAGTGCAAGCTAGAGCGTTGTGTTTCTCCCCCATTACTTTTAACACTCTAAGTCTCGTGACCTACTTTTCTGAGGCCGTTGTACAGTTATATGACCTCTCCGACCTGCATTGTTTGCCGGTGTAGCTTCATATAGCGTGCAAAGAATGGTTCCTAATGAAATCTCATCAGCATTCAAAGACAGAGACTGTTGTTTTGCAAGTTAATTAGTCTTGAAATAATGAAGTAGGAAACGTATATGTAATGAGTAGGAAAGATATGAACACCGTGAATGCGAGTTAATTAGCGGTAGCGGCGCGATGAACATTTGCCTTCATTATCATATAACGACTATCTCGTGAGAAGATCGGTTCCGCATGAGCGCCCAAGTGGAACCCCCCGTGTTCACTCAAGCGGAACCCCCCCCCCCCCCCGTGACTAATCAAGCGGAACCCCCCCCCCCGTGACTAATCAAGCGGAACCCCCCCCCCCCCCCCCCGAAAATTAAAATGGCCATAACTCGATAATGGTTTGATCGATTACGACAAGCGATACATCATTGAAAACGTCTATGTAAGACGAACATTTTAGTCCCCCCCCCCCCCCCCTTCCCCAAAAAATTAAAATGGCCATAACTCGATAATGGTTCAATCGATTACGACAAGCGATACATCATTGAAAACGTCTATGTAAGACGAACATTTTAGTAAAAGAAGAATTTGGTTATCTTATTTGAGTTAAAAGTTATGCGAATTATTTAAAATAAATACCCCCTCTTCTTCCTTTCCCCCCACCTCCCGGATCAATGATTGGTCACGGCCAGCTGTTACCCCTCTCATTAGCATACCGTTATAAAAGTGGAGCAAGCATTGTTCACTCCTCATTCCGCTTCTACACGCCACTCTTGTTGTTTCGTCTCTGCTCTTTACAATATTACTTGTTTTAAAAATGCCTCCTCGTCTTAGTGAAAATTTCAGTTCTTCCGAAATTTCTGATGTTTTTGAACAACCTGAAGACACTTTAAATAACGACAGTGACAGTGAAGATGATGATGATTATTATAGCGTTAAAATTAGTGAAAAACTGAAAGTTATAGCAATTGATCCACAATTCCCATTCGATACAATAGAAAAATTCATGTCTGAAGCTCATAAATGGTTGGATTCAGGATCTTACGTACGAATCGGCTCTTTTATATTGTATGATGATTGTAATTCTTTTCTTATAACACCAAATGATAGAGACCGCATGCGGCAGTGGGCTCAAACAATGAAGGAGTGCTACGAACAAGGTGTGGATGTTGGCGGCTATTTTACAGCGCAAGTGGTTTAAAAATCAAATTACCCTTCCCCCACCCTACACCTTATCCCTTCCCAATCCTTATTCCTTCCCCCTCCCCATTTTTAAAACTCATAAAAGGCGGGCTATGAACCTCCAGGTTTCTAGTCTGTACTTGCACCTTGTGCCGTCAAGATGCTTACCGCTTTATCTTTTAATAGTATTACAGGCACTGAGCAGAAATTCTATAGAAAATTTTGTTCTCTACTTGATAAACCGCAAAAACTACCTCCAAATACTTTCACCTACAAGCTACCTCTGATGGACAAGGATGATGTAAGCAAAATACCATTAGTTCAAGCGAAATTTCTGGAAGAAAAAAATCTTGTTTATGTAAGAGAAGTGTATCGTAACGAATATTCAAAAAGATTGGCTTACGAATTCATTAAGGAACATGCAGGACGTGAAAAAGAACAGTATCCAGGACCATTTTATTTATATCTTTTTGAGAATGGAGCTAGTGTAACGGTAGAAATAAGTATCAAATTAATGTAATTCTCCCTACCAAATTTGTGGGGTGAGGGTTTGAAGTAGATTTGCGCATAAATTAAAAGTTAGTTCAAAACTGAAATTCAACAATTGTTGGTCGAACTAAATTTGCGCATAAATTAACCGGGGTTGAATTAAAAGTTCGCATATCTTCCTATCAAGTTTATGAAGTTAGAATTTTGTTTTGCTGTAAAGTTATTGAAATAGTATTTGTATAAGGAAAATTCATATTGAAATACATGTTGTAATTTAGTCGTAGAGATGTGTACTGTACGAAAGCTGGATTTATAGTGAGTCGGCGCGACAAATGAACTTGTATTTATGCAGATTGTTAAAATGGAATAAAGAGATGATAGTAGCAAAACGCTCTAAGTAGAAAGTGTAAATAATGTTATATAAAGAAATAATAGTTAAACAAGGAAAATATTGAAAATTCAAACTAGTATTAAAAAAATATGAACGGACAATCAATTTTGTAGAAGGTTAATATTTTGTTGAAAACGTTTGATTTTCTTGGATAGTGAAGAAGAAGAAGATGAAATAGTGGTAGGGGGACCGTTATAAAAGGAGGAATGTGAGAGCCCATTTCATTTCTCTGCGAAACTTCGAAGAGTAAACATCTCAACATGTATCATTGCGATAAATGTTCGGAATCGTTTCACGATGAAATTCTATTAGACTGTCATAAAGAACTAATTCACAACAACGCAGAAGAAAAACAAGAAGAACAAGAAGAACAAGAAGAACAAGAAGAACAAGAAGAACAAGAAGAACAAGAAGAACAAGAAGAAATAACAGCAACATCTTCAACTACTTTACCGAATCTACAAGTATTTGCTTTACCCGGTAAAGTAGTAATGCATCATAAGATTCAAAATGAAAACTTGAACTTAGAAGAATTTATTAGAGAAGCAAAACCAATCGTAAGTAAAACTTTAAAAGAAGAATTGAAAAGATTGAACTTTCTTAAATTTAGTTTACTACTAGAAGCTATGTTTATAAATGTACAAGAAGAATTATCACCAAGAGGATTCATAACAAAAAACCGAACCATCATGGAAAGTTCAAACATTGATTCAATAGTAGAGAACTGTATAGAAGAAATATTAACCAAAATTCAGGAACATGAAGGAAGAGGATCCGGATGGAGTCTTTCAAGTATTGAAGGATTAGATATAAGAGTTCAAAAACACGGATATGGACTAAGGGGATCTAGTTACATTCCTTTGCCTAAAAGTATTGAAGATACAAAATCTTGTATTAATGTTAGAAATGCAGACAATGAATGTTTTCGTTATGCAATGACAGCTAAATTTGTACCAAATAATGCGTATAGACCTGACCGGGAATATGAAAATCAAAGAAATAAGTACAATTTTCAAGGAATTACTTATCCTGTATCACTAGAAGATATATCAAAATTTGAGAAGAAAAATCCCGGTACTTCTATCAATGTTTTTGCATTAGATAGTTCAAACAAAGTGTATCCTTTACGTATTGCAAAAGAAGAACTACCAGATCATACGGATTTACTACTATTAACACGAGGAGATGTGTCTCACTATGTGTACATAAAGCAATTTGATCGTCTTGTTAACAAGCAACTTTCAAAAAATAGAAACAAAAAGTTGATTTGCAAGAGATGTTTTAATTTTCAACGAGAAGGAAGACAAGGAAGAGAATGGTTACAAGAGCACAAAAGATTATGTAACAATAATTATGAAGCAAAGATTAATTTACCTGCAGAAAACAGAGCATTCGTTTCATTTGAAAAAGTTCATCATCAATACCGTATCCCTTTAGTTGTGTATGCGGATTTTGAATCAACACTTGTTCCAGTTGAAGAAGAAAATTGCGAAGCAAGAAAAAGTGTAAAGTATCAAATGCACAAACCAAACAGTTTTTGTTTAATGGTCAAATCAACATTATCAGAAGAACATTTAAACAGATATGGATTAACTTCAGAACCTCTAGTATATCGTGGTGAAAATGCGGAAAAAATATTTCTTGATCACCTATATTCAATAGCTGGAAATACACAAAGATTATATACAAATATTGTACCAATGAAACCGATGGACGAAGAAGAAGAAATTCAACATGAAAATGCAACTCGATGTTTTTTGTGCAAAAATGATTTTACTATTGAGAATTATAAAATTAAAGATCACGACCACCTCACAGGTTATTACAGGGGTGCTGCTTGTAATAAATGCAACTTGAGCTATCGTTTACCACTATTTATTCCTGTGGTTCTGCATAACCTCAGTGGGTACGACGCTCATTTTATAATACCTGAATTAGGAAGAGACGACGGTAAAATCGATGTGTTAGCTGAAACTTCAGAAAAGTTCATAAGTTTTTCCAAAGAAGTTGGAAACCTCAAATTAAGATTCTTGGACTCCTACCGATTTATGCCGTTAAGTTTGTCCAAACTTTCTGAAAACCTAAGGAAACAAGATTTAATCGAAACGAAGAAGATTGTAAACAACGACAAACTGGATCTGGTACTTCGAAAAGGTGTTTTTCCATATGATTACATAGACAGTTTAGAAAGATTTAATGAAACATCATTACCTCCAAAAGAAGAATTTAAAAGTAAACTTTTCGACATGGATATATCTCAAGATGATTATAATCACGCATGCAAAGTATGGAACGAATTAGGATTTAGAACATTGGGAGAATATTCAGATTTTTATGTTAAACTAGATGTGACTTTATTATGTGATGTGATGGAAGAATTTAGAAATACGTGTTTTGCAGCATATGGATTGGACCCTCTTCATTCGTACACTTCGCCTGGACTAGCGTGGCAAGCCATGTTGAAAGAGACAAATTGTAAAATACAACTTCTTACAGATATAGATATGGTTTTGATGTTAGAGTCAGGAGTTCGCGGAGGATTGACGCAAAGTGTAACACGACATGTCAGGGCAAACAACAAGTATTTGCCCGATTATGATGCATCAAAACCAACAACATTCCTGGGTTATTTTGATGCAAATAACTTATACGGATGGGCAATGTCGAATCCCCTTCCATATGATAATTTCAAATGGATAGATCCTGAATCAATAGGAAACATAATGGATATACCGAAGCATGGTGAAACAGGTTATATTTTTGACGTCGATTTTGAATATCCCGAACATCTTCACGATCAACATTATGATTTACCACTGCTTCCAAAGACCGAAATTTCTCCAACTGGAAGATGGCCGAAATTAATGATGACTTTAACCGACAAGTCTCGGTATGTTGGACACTACTGGATGATACAACAGGCCTTAGACTTGGGATTGAGAATTACAAAGATTAATCGAGTATTACAATTCTCTCAATCTTGTTGGTTAAAACCGTACATTGACAACAACACAAGAAGAAGAGCTGCTGCTACATCAAGTTTTCAAAAAGATTTTTTCAAACTAATGAACAACGCAATATTTGGCAAGACTTTGGAAAACAAAAGGAAACATAAGGATATCAAATTGGTAACTGATCCAGTAAAATTACAGAAATTAGTGCAACAACCAAACTTTGGTACATCTGTAATTATTAATGAAAATCTAGTTCTTATTTCCATGAACAAGAAGTCAGTTACAATGGATCGTCCTTTGTATCTTGGAATGTCAATCTTGGATATTTCTAAAACACACATGTACGAGTTTCATTATAAGAAGATGGTTAACTATTATGGAAGAGAGAACATTGGTATTGCATATATGGATACGGATGCACTCATTTACTGGATTAAAACAAATGACATGTACGAAGATCTACGCACCTTTATATATAAAGATGATTTCGACTTTTCCGATTATCCTAAGGAGCATCCAAATTACGACTACGACAGAAACAAGAAAGTATTGGGAAAATTTAAAGATGAAACAAATGGTGTGCCAATGATGGAAATTGTAGCATTGATGTCCAAACTGTATTCGTTTCAACTGTACATAAACGAAAGGAACGAACATCAAGTTACGAAGAAAGCCAAAGGAATAAAAACCTCTTTCCTGAAGAAGAACGTACAGTTTGAACATTATAAAAGATGTTTGTTTGAAAATGTTGAAACAACTGCAACATTTAACACCATAAGAAGCTTCAACCATCGTCTTTTCAGTGTGAAGCAAACCAAATCGGCATTGAGCTATAAGGATGACAAAAGATACATCCTTGAAGACAACATAAGAACTCTGCCATTTGGACATTACTCTCTAAACCCTATCGACCAGTAAACCTATTCTTCGTCCTCTACCTTCTTCCTTTTTCCTTTTTGTACAGAAAAGAGGATATGGCGAGCCCAATGCTATATTCTTTCTTTTTACACTAATATGAAATGGTCTTGACCTATATTCAAAACTATATAAAAGAGAATGAACTATTCTACGGATCAGTATTTTTACAAGCGGTGTGCAAGCAACACCTGAAGATGGAAAGTGTGAAGGACAAGATTGTAAATGAACTACATAAACCAGCAAGAAGAAGATTTCCAAGAAGAAGTACAATTATTAAGGGAATGAATGATCTTTATCAAGCTGATCTCATCGAAATGATACCGCACAGTAAATTAAACAAAGGTTTTAAATATATTTTAACAATTATAGACTGTTTTACTAAAATAGCTGACGCTTTACCATTGAAGGATAAGACTGGTAAAAGTGTTACGAAAGCTATGGAAACAACGATACAAAGAAATAAATTCAAAATCAAACATTTACAGACCGATGATGGAAAAGAATATTTTAATAAAGACTTTGGAGCTTTGATGAAAAAATATCAAATAAATCATTATTCTACAAATTCTGAAGTTAAAGCTTCAATAATTGAAAGATTCAATAAAACATTGAAAGGAGCAATGTACAAACAATTTTCAAAACGAGGATCATACGTGTGGTATGACATATTACCACAACTTATAAAAGAGTATAACAACAAATATCATCGTACCATCGGAATGAAACCTATCCAAGTAAACAGCGCTAATGCTAAGGTTGTATTACAACGCATCAAAAATAATACAACACCTAAATTGGAAAAGTTGCAACCAAAAAAGTTTAAAGTCAACGATAAAGTTCGTATAAGCAAATACAAAGGTGTATTTAGTAAAAGATATCTACCAAATTGGACTAATGAAGTATTTACAGTTTATAAAGTGCAACCAACTATACCTGAAACTTACTTATTAAAGGATAACAAGGGTGAATTACTTCAAGGTGGATTCTACGGACATGAATTGTTGAAATCAACAGTCGGTGATGTATATCTTGTTGAAAAGGTATTACAAAGGAAAAAGGATATGGTTAAAGTCCGGTGGTTAGGATTCGATAAAAGTGAAGACTCTTGGATTCCTTCAAAAGACTTGGTATAGTAATTTAATAGCTCATTGTGTGTTTAACCTTGACACAAGATGGAGATTGTACAACAAAAAGATCGATTTAATATCAATAATATTGATGAATTGACGGTTGACAATGATAAGTTAAATCATGGTAAACATGGTGAATTACTACCGAATACGATAAGATGTTTAATAACTGGTCCTTCAAATTGTGGAAAAACAAATGTTGTTTTTAACCTTATAACTAATCCTAAAGGATTGCGCTTTAACAATATATACATTTTTTCAAAATCATTGCAACAACCAAAATATCAATTATTGGATAAAGTACTTGCAAGTGTACCTGAAGTGAATTTCTACAAGTTTAATGCCAGTGAAACAATTATGCAACCAAATGAAGCAAAACCATTTTCTATTTTTATTTTTGACGATGTGTCTTGTGAAAATCACGACACCATAAGGAATTACTTCGCTATGGGAAGACATCATAATATCGATAGCATTTATATTGGTCAAACATACAGTAAGATTCCAAAACAACTCATAAGAGACAATGCAAATATGTTGATCATCTTCAAGCAAGATGAAACAAATTTAAAACATATATATAATGATCATGTAAATGCAGATATGACATTTGAGAAATTTAAAGAGATGTGTGGCAAAGCATGGAATGAGAAATATGGCTTTCTCGTTATTATGAAGGAAGAAGATATTAAAAATGGTAGATATCGTATAGGGTTGGATAAATTTGTATTTATGCGTTGAACTACCGATGCTACATCTAGTTACACGTTGAACTTCACAGTGTAAACATGGTGAATCAAGAAAACTATTGAAAGAAATAAAATCACTCAGTGATTCTATTAGGATGAAGAATCGTGCATTGAGGATGGGTTTAAGTGAAAGAGAAGAATTTCTAGAGACTACATTTAAACCTATTACGGAACCTTTAAAACAGATATCAGAAACTATTGGTAAACCTCGTTATGAAGGAGATGTTTTACTACCAGTTTCTAAACAAGAAGTACAAGCATTAAAAAAAGAAGAAGATGATGATTCATATACAAGTGCTAGTGAGCAAGAAGAAACAAAAGAAGAAGAAGAACCAATTGTTGAAAAGGAAGAAGAACAACCAATACCTGAAGCTGAACAATCTATTCCAAATTTAACTCAATTGAGTAGCGATATATTACAACATGGACCTCTTGGAAGAAAATATATAATGAAAATGCTACATGACATGAAATCAAACCCGAATTTGAGTAGATCACACGTATACGGAGCAAGAATTGATGGGAATGAATTAAAGATCGGCGATTCAAAGCTTGAAATAACACAAGACGATTACATCATTATTGGTGAGCATAAATATATAGGAACAAAAGGACTTTATGAATTAATTTTTAAAAACATACCACTAAGATATTCATCCAAAGATTTAAGTGTTTTTAAGGAGATTCTACAAAATACTAACGCTCATAAAAGAAACTACTTAAAGGATGCAATGATTAATCGTTCACGTGCAACAAAATATAACATCGTTATAAAAAAGTTGTTTCCTCCACGAAAATTGCCAACATTACGTACTGCGCCAGCGGTGAGACAACCACTGAAAAGAAAATCTTTATCACTTATGGATTTATCACTTCTTGAACAACATAGTAAAAAGAGTAAAGGAGATACTTCAACATCTGGCAAAGGATTGATGAAAAATCTATACAATACGAATGTGATTTACTACAACGACATCAATAAATTGGTTGATAGAATGAGACTATTGCATGAAGCCATGGAAGCCGGTCATACAGGTTTAAATAATGAATGGGTAGCTCTGATTGACGAACTCAGAAATCGCGGTATAATTGTATAATTGTCCGCGGATATATAAGAATTGCAGGCGTATAATGTGTCAGTTCTAACATGAGCGTCGACAAGTTCGGACGATACTCCGCGTTAGGAGTGCAAGTTGGAGAAAACAGAAAAAGAAGTGGATTACCGCAAACACCTGAAGGTGACTATAACATAAATAATAAACGTTTAAAGTTTGTTAGAGATCCAGAAGAAGATGGAGATGCAACAAATTTAAAAACAGTTAAGGAGGTAACATCTACAAGTTTAAAACTCGACGACAACCAACTGTATGATGCAAAATCTCACAGGGTTATTAACGTTGCAAAACCAGTCAATAATGGAGATGTTGTTAATAAAGGCTATTTTCTATCTGCGATGGAATACGCTTTACTGTTGGAAAAGACTAAAAGTGGAAAAAGGTACAATGCTTTAAATTATAAAATAACTAATGTGGCAGATCCAACCGAGGATACAGATACAATCAATAAGCGTTATTTGCACTCTGTAATACCAGAAAAGAAAAAAGATGGATTTTCCTTCTATAAATATACTATAAACGATATTGGATATCCTAAAGAAGAAAGTGATGGTGTTAATATAAAATACATTAAAGATAATTGTATTTTATATAACGGTGCTGTTATTGATTGTCATGGAAAAGTGTTGTCCAATCTGAAAGATGGTTCAACTCCATCGGATGCTGCTACCGTGAGACAAATGAATGAAAGCTTGAAGAAAGGAACATCCGCTTTTGTTAAACAAAATCAGGTGGTGTCAAAGAAAGGTGATGAGTTTATGCAAGGAAGTGAAAAGTTTACCTTACTACAACTACAAAATGACAAGTGGGATGGAAAAAATAAAAGATTGTCAAATATAAGTTTAGGCACGGAAGAACATGATGCTGTTATTTTAACACAAGTACCACAACTATCAGCTACTGGTGTTAATTTTATATGTAAAGGTAGACGATTAACCCAAGTTAAATCTGGTAAAGATGATCAGGATTGTGCTGTTGTAAAACAAACTATAATTTTAGATAAAATAAATAACGTATATGATGGAAAAAATAGAAGAATATCTAACATATCAGCAGGAATAGCTCCGAATGATGTTGCTACTATTAATCAAGTTATAGCGACCTCTAAAAAGGATCCATCGGTGTATACATGTAATGGTAAACGTATCACAAATCTTGATAATCCTACATATGACAAAGATGCTACTAATATCGAGTATGTAACGAATCTTGTAGGTAATGTAGTTATTGATATGCATAATCATTTGATTAATACATCGATGAAACACAATAAAATCGAAGATTCTCAGAGAAACCAATGGATTAAAGATGAAATCATTGATAAATACTAGTAAAACTTATGAATATTTAAGTATGGAATACACAAAAAAGGATTCATTATCATAAAGTATTTCATAGAGTGAAGACGTTGGTTACATAAAACAACATAATGAAGACCGTATCGCTCAGTCGTCGTCAAGACAGCGGCAAGAGAGGACGTGGTTTAACATCAGCTGCATTATCCCTGCTCAGACGGATTCCAATTGGTGCTGTTGTGAATCGAACGATAGACGCTTTACCATACGAATTACATCTGCCCGGAGGTTATCAATATTGTGGACCTGGAACTAAGTTGGCAAAACGTTTAGCAAGAGGAGATCCTGGAATTAATAAATTAGATCAAGCTTGCAAAGAACACGATATAGCATATTCAAAGTATAAAGATTCAACAAATAGATCAATAGCGGATAAAATTCTAGCGGAAAAAGCTTGGCAAAGAGTAAAATCAAGTGACGCAAATATTGCAGAAAAAGCAGCGGCTTGGGCAGTAACTACAGCCATGAAGACGAAAGCAAAGTTAGGTGCTGGAAGACGTCGCAGAGGAAGACCTGCAAAAAGAAGCGCTCCCAAAAGAGGTGGAAACATTAAAAAAGGACATCGTAGAACTCGTAAGGCAAATGTAAAGAAGACTTCTGTTTGGCAAATGGTAAAAAACGGAGCAGGTTTATATCTAAGACCATACCGTGTGTACTAAATAAAAAGAATCAATTGCTAATTCCAAATAAAGCCTTAACAAATCATCAGTTAAATGATTATGTAAAATGTTTGAAAATACCATTTTTTCGAGGAGTTTTTATGAAAGATGGATTACCAACTAAAATATGGGAAAATGAAACTGGAATAGTAAATTTGGATTCCACCTATGGTCCAGGCACTCATTGGGTATGCTATAAAAAGCTCGGACAAACCGTTTACTACTTTGACAGTTTTGGCAATCTACCACCGCCGAAAGAACTGCAACATTATTTTCGAAACTCCAAAAACATTTTTCACAATTACAAAAGAGAACAACCTAACAATACTGAAATATGTGGGCATTTATGTTTGGAGTTTCTAGCGAAGAGTGTCAGTCAGCTTTAAGATGTCATCGTATACAGTGTCACTGAGTGGAAATTCATCCACATTGAAAAGTACGCTGTTCCCAGCATTGCGTCTATCCAAGGAAAGATTATGGGAAGCGGCATTACTTGATTTAACTACCTACAACTCAATTCCCAATGTTACGGAAAGAAAGAACAATTTACTACATTATTATGAAACTAAGGATGCTTCAGGAAAATACTCAGAATTGAAAATAATTACATTTCCTACTGGAGCTTATGAAATCGATGATATAAACCAATTACTACAAAAACAACTCGGAGAAGAAAAGATCACCGTTAAAGGAAACAATAATACTTTAAAAGCAGAAATAACTTCAAAATATTATATCGATGTCAGCTTGGAAAACTCCATTGGCAGTTTACTTGGATTTACAGATACAAAAAAGAAAATCTTAACTCCTGGAACTACTCATTCAGGTGATACAACTGTTACAATATTGAAAGTCAATAGTATCGATGTAACGTGTAATATTATACACGGATCGTATAGAGAAGGAGTGAATCAGCATATTTTACATACATTTTATCCAACTGTGGCTCCCGGTTTTAAAATTGTTGAGAAGCCACAAAACTTGATATACCTACCGTTAAACACCAGTTTCATTTCAGACATCGTACTGAACATATTGGATCAAGACGGTGTTAGTGTTGACTTTAGAGGAGAAACGATAACTATACGGATACACATCAGAGCGGCAACATAAAAGTCGACATGGGATTATCATTTAAACCGCAACGGAAGAGTCGGGAGCTCAGTAGCTCCTCGACATTGGAAGAGTTAACATCGGACAACATTCGTTTTCTACAGAAGATTGGATTGAAACTTAACAACGATGGATATCCTGGATATATCTCAAGGACCGACATTCGACGAAACACTATGGGAGAAGGAATATCACACGCACAACCCTTACACTTCATCAAAATTAAACAATAACGATGAAATAAGGATTCCCATTCAACAACAAGATATTTACACATTACCGTGTGAAAGTTATTTATACATTGAAGGACGGGTATTAAAATTGGATGGAAAAACTGCTTCAACAGTTCCTTTTATAAATAACCCGATGGCATATCTTTTTGATGAAATAAGATATGAGATATCAGGGGTGACAGTTGATTCGACAAAAAAGGTTGGTATAACAACAACATTGAAAGGATTAACATCATTAACACCGCATGAGAAGAATTCAATAGTCACCGCCGGATGGGTTGCTCCTGATAAAGACACTATAACACCGAATTCCAACGGTCACTTTGATTTTCATGTACCTTTACGATTGCTTTTGGGATTCGCTGAAGATTACAAACGAGTAATAATAAATGTCAAACAAGAATTGGTATTACTCAGATCTTCAACTAACAAGGACTTGATACTTGCAGACCCTGCAACTACTGAAGATAAACTGGAATGGCAACTACAATTAGATAAAGTTGTTTGGAGAGTACCTCATGTAAGATTGGCTGATGAACATAGAATCGTATTATTGAGAAAGTTAAAATCTGACCGTGATATTGTGATGCCATTCCGAAGTTGGGAATTCCATGAATATCCTACACTACCTCAGACCGAACGACAAACATGGACCGTCAAGACATCAACTTACTTGGAACGAGCAAGGTACATAATACTCGGTTTTCAAACTAAGCGAAAAGATGTTATCACTGCAAATGCCGGTCAATTTGATAACTGTAAAATAAAGAATTGTAAAGTTTTCCTAAACTCTCAATTCTTTCCGTATGACAATTTGAATGTCATGTTCAGCAAAAAACGTTTTTCCATTTTATACGATATGTATGCAAGATTTCAATCGTCATATTATGGAAAGACTAATACTCCACTATTATCACCTGACCAATATTATTCCAAGGCTCCGATAATTGTAATAGATTGTTCAAAACAAAATGAATCGGTAAAATCATCAAGTGTGGATATAAAAATTGAAATGGAATTTGAAGAACCAGTAGCGGATGGAACTTCAGCATACTGTCTTATTCTACATGATAAAATAGTTACTTACACACCGCTGACCGGAATCGTGAAGAATGTACTTTAAAAAGAATTAGTACAACGACTGCAGATTTTTGAGGTTAGAATTATCTGTCTCAATTTTTGAGGTTAGAATTTCGTTTGTGAAAGACAAGTTAAAACAAACATTTATGTGAGTGTATAAATTTCAAGGATTCGACGAAAAACATAAAAGCGAGAAAATCATGAGTGGAAAATTCATTATATCTTCGACCGTCGTATGGGAAACATCGTTCGCAAGATGAGTTCTACTAACGGAGAAGAAAATACACCTCTAATGGATGAGAATAGTTCAGATATAGAAAAACAAGTTGAACGAGAAATGGACGAGTTCCTCAAGTTTAACAAACATAAGAAGAGAGAAGAAGAAAAAGAAGAAGGAGAAGCTGAAAAAGAAGTAAAAAGAAAAAAGGTTGAAGTTAACATTACAACTAATATTTTAACAGAAGTATTTCTTCGGATTTTCTACCCCATTTCTTCATGCATGACGAAAAGTATTTCAGTTGGAATTTTAAAATCATTGGATTATTCACCGATTATTATTTTAAATCATGGAAATAAAATGGTTACATTCACTGAAACTTCTTGGGAATCATTTATGAAACATTTACATCTTTTGGAATGCTATTTGAGTAACAACACATTTGGAAGAAGAACAAGATTAAGTTTATTGGAATCAAATATTGAAGTTGATATAGTGAAACATCGTGGAGGACAAATGGTTCGCTTCAGAGATTTAACTAGACATGATGTAAAATTACATTTGACTAAAGAAGAATTTTACACTTTAAGTTGTACTACCGGTCCCGTCACCAGATATTTGAAACAACTAATATTTTCAAGTGCAATAATCAAAGACTATCTAATCGATACATTGGACAGACAACCTTTCGTTCCAATTTTATACGGTCCCGTGGATACTTCAATTTTTAATCGAATACCTCAAGAAGTGGATATGTGGAGACAATTGAACAACTATCACACCAACTTTAATATCAACGAAGAAGCGCAAGAAGTTAAAGAAGAACAATCGTGTTTGTAATACAAGTCAGTTGCTGACGAGACTTCATCATGAACAAACGGGTTTCGTTTTCTAATGCGCCACATATAATGGAAGTTAAAAAAGGTATAATTGAATTTCAAGCTTTTCGAGGAAATGATGGAAATTTTATTATAAAAGAATTAGTAATTTTGGATATGAACACATCTGTAGTTTATCATTACTTATTCAAACCTCCATTACCATTCAATAGACTAACAACTAAAGCGAAAGTTACAAACAAATGGTTGTACAAACATTTTCACAACTTAAGATGGGATGAAGGTTTTATTAATTATAACATGATGCCGCACATTATGAATCATTACTGCAAAGAGTTCAAAACTATCTACACAAGAGGATTGGAAAAAGCTAATTGGATACAATCATTTACAAGCAACGAAGTAATAAATGCAATAATAGATAGAGATTTCCAATGCTACTTCAATGAACTTTGTATTTCATCAAAGAGTTTTAAACATCGAAGGTCACAGTGCGCTTTGAAGAATGCCTACCGCTTAAATAATTTCCTTCAACAGAATGGTGGGGGTAATGTCGGTAATAAAAGTGAGAGCGCTACCATGACGCAGCATGAGTATTACTCGAACCTCCGAAGAGACAACATCTCCGACGGACATTATTATTAACAAGAAGATTAACAAAAAGATTAACAATAACATCAAGATGGCATCACAGAACTTTCTTCAAAATTTGGTTGATCAATTTAACGCTCATTCTAAATCAACAATCTTACCGACGAAGAAATGTTCTGAACTAAAAGAAGAAAAACATTACATCATACATACAATCAAGAAGATGGACACTTCAATTGGTGATGCTATTAATTGCACATTGAGCGAGGCGCCGTATACAGTTGGTGACGAACCGAAGTTTCAAATCTTCCTACCGAAACGGTTTGTACAACTTCTACAAAATGAAGATCTTCGAGTTATTCAACCTGGCGCACTCTATTTAATTTCACACGGACCGAGTGGAAACAACTCAACTGAACTAACTATTCATGTAACACCTACTACTAACTAGTTTGTACATAACATTGTAAATATATGTGTTTGTAATGGTTTCTCAATAAAGATGATATAAAACAAAAAAGAAAAATAAAAGAAGCAACATATTGTTATGTCTTTGTACATAGCAATATGTTGCTTTTTTTAAAAATTCCACGGGATGACCTTGACCCAATTTTGTGTGATAATAAAAGTGAAAATCAACTTGTGAAATTCATCAGTCTACGACTACCTTTCGTACGGTACACATCTCGCTCTCTATAACTAAAATACAAAACTTCAACATGTCCTTAAAGGTCAAGTGTGCATCTTACGATACCAACACCATTACGAGTTTTGAACAACTTGAAGATTTAACCAACGAAATGCGAGTTTTACTTACCGGTGGTTATCACTTAACTGTTGATGTTAGTGCTACTAATGTAAGGATGTTTACTAAAACAAAATACTGCGATGATGAAGTATTTCTTTCTACACAACCTACAACATCTTCATCGCCAACTGGTCAACATAACATCAAGTTCCACAAGTACTACCAATGTTAAATAGCTTTTATCAAATAAAACTAAGGAATCACGTGATCAATGTCAAGTTGATAAAAAGGGTGTGATACTTGGATAACTAATCATTCGCTTCCCAACTCTCGCTGCGTCAACACCTATTTTTAAAGATGTTATACAGAATGATGATTGAACTTGATGGAAAGATCTATGGAAAAGATTACAACACCGTTGAACAAATGACAGAAGATTTAGAAATATTAACCCGAGAAGGATATCAGGCTAAATTAATTTTAAAATTTCCTGAAGTACATCCACTATCGACTGAAGAACTTATCGCTATGGCTAAAGCGGAGAGAGAGAAGAAGTCTGAAGAAAACAAACAGGAGGGAGAGAAAAAGTCTGAAGAAAACAAACAGAAACAAACTTCTTAAGTATCAATTTTCCTTACATTAGTAAGGTATAATTTTTTAAAACTTCGCTTGGATGACCTTGAAATTATCCCCACCACTTTTTGTAGTACATAAAACTGACTATTCAACACTATACACTCTTATTCTTTCACTGGACTCAGCAGCGTCAACATGGAAAAACAAAATTACAAGTACGAACCTCGTTACTGTTGTGAACAACAGTGTACAGATTTAGGACCAATGATGGTGGACGGGTTAGCTTGCACTAAGTGTGAATTTTTCGGATCTTGTTACTGCAAGTGCAAAACAAAACAACTACCGCCACCGGAATTGCGAACTTTCAAATTTTACAAATCAAGATATTTTCATACATGCTGTCCTCAAAGATGTTTCAAATTTCATCCTCTCGATCTAGCTTATTGTCAACGCACCAAGTCTCATCAAGATGATTTTTGTACACATATGATAAAAAGATGTAAATACAGATCAGATTGGTATTCAGATCCTGTTCAACCATCGAATGTGTAATTTCAGTTTTACACTCTTTTTTAAAACTTCAATTGGATGACCTTGAGATTTCCCCCCACCATTGGTTTTTTTTTAGATTCCCCCCACCATAAGTCTTTTAGATTTCTCCCCACCATTAGTTTAAGTTTTGTATCTTATTGAATCCACCTTTGAATTATTTCACTTCCAACATTCTAACTAACAACATGGGAACACCTTTCGTCAGGTTTCAACATATAATAACTGAGAGGGAAGAAATGGAAGAATTGTTTCAAAACTTGCTCGCTATAATGGATAGATATTATATGAGATGGATCAGAATTGATGTTCAATATTTACGTCCTGGTGAATTATCTTCATCATCACAGAGTGAGGAGGACGAGGCAACTACTACAGCTAAGATATTTGAATTAAAAGACGAAGAAGAAGAACTTAGCTTTTTATTTAATCATAAGCTCGCCGTTAAATAAGCCCCCTCCCTTGGCGGCGTTCCTCATTTACTCGCCAACTCTCCAACGATGAACAACTCTCCATTGGCACGGATGAATTCTAGTTTTGAAATAAACTCTAAAGAAGAGTTACAAGCTATTTTTAATATTTTACAAGAACTTGTAGATAATTATACAACTATCAAAATGAATTTGGAAATAACATACGATTGTCCTATTTGTGATAAGGTTGAAAGTTCAGACGAAGACAGTTTACTAAATCTAACTCCTGCACCATCTGACACTACTGACGATAATAATGAAGAGCAAAATCTATCCCCCACCACTTCTTTGTAATTCATCTTTCCCCCCACTACTTTTTTATTTAACTAACATTTCTCGCTTTCACTCCTCATTCCGTCTTCGACTTTTAAACCATCAACATAACTTCTTTTAAAATTTCAAACACTAATACAATCATGATGGATATGATGGATGAAGTTCCCTTTGTAACTAGAATGGAAGAGGATAAATTGAAATTGGAAATTAAACGATTGGAAATGGAGCAGGAAAACCAACTCGGAATATTACGTCTCTTCACATTTTTCAAATACATCATCTGGGGACTCTGCGTTTACCTTTTTCTCGTCGTTGGCGTTTGTTTCTACAACTCCATAGTTCATCACAAAAATTCAACCTGTATAGTTCCTGGTATTGCACATTGATTGTATTTGTTTTTACGAATAAAGTTCAAAACTTAAATCTACCTATCCCGCTATCACCGGGTAGTTCAACTCTCAGAACTATTTCCTGTGCTAGCGGGATAGGCTTTTTTAAAACTTACTCGGGATGACCTTGACATACTTTCCGTAACCCAATTATCAAGTTGAATTTCAGTTTTTTACTTACTTTTAATTTATGCGCAAATTTAGTTCAACCGAGATCTTCTCACGTGATAACCGTTATAAAAAGAGATTGTTCATCGCGCCGCGACCATTAATTAACTCGCATTTGTGTTGTTCGCATCCTTCCTACTCATTATATATACGTTTGGCCAACTTCATTTTACAAGTCTAATTGCTACTAACCTGAACTTTCATTTACATTAGCACATGTCGTCCTGTTTGAATCACCTTCGCGTGCTCGACGTTATATCTTATTCATCTGTCTTGTTCTCACTTCTACACGTCTAACATACTTCTTGTGATGGATACGCAATGTTTGAAATTGAAACTTTTGCAGACACAACATATATTACTTTTACTAACATATATTAGTTTTACTTCAACCCCGGTTAATTTATGCGCAATTTTAGTTCAACTCCCAATTGTTGAATTTCAGTTTTGAACCAACTTTTAATTTATGCGCAATTTTAGTTCAACCGAGCGCCATCTCCACTCCCCCCATTGATTAATTCACCATCTGACATCTACAGTCACGCATATATTTCGACGCGTCATGTTTCATTCTTCATTCTCGTTCTATCCGCGGAACTTAACACTTCTATTTACCTTCTCTCTCTCTCTTGTTATGACTGCGCTATGTTTGAACTGACTTTTATTTTCGTTCAACTGTTAGAGTTTTTATTAACACCGTCGAATTACAATTTTGAACTAATTTTTAATTTATGCGAAGTTTTACTTCAACCCCGGTTAATTTATGCGCTAATTTAGTTCAACTCCCGATCGTTGAATTTCAGTTTTGAACCAACTTTTAATTTATGCGCAAATTTAGTTCAACACCCCGATTGTTGAATTTCAGTTTTACACTAACTTCTAGTTTCGTTCAACTATTAGAGTTTTTATTAACACCGTCGAATTTCAATTTTGAACTAACTTCTATTTTATGCGCACTCTTCGCTCAACCGACCGCCGACGCTCTCACCATCTCCACCCCAACATCTATTGTCCCCACTTCTGGCCCACCGGAAGCTGCGTGCCGTGGCACGTGGCTTCCGGTGACGTCACTTCCGGGCCAGAAGTAACCAAAACACACTACTATAATACCCCTCTCCCTTACTTTAAGAGGGTTGAGACTAAATTTGGAAAAATAATTTGGAAGAAGAAATTTAATTAATGTCCAACACTTTTAAACAATTTTGATTTTTTAGAGAGCCCATGTCCTAATCCATTTCCCAAACAGATAGGCATCCTTTTCTTCGAATTAAATAAGCCCCGGGGACAAAAAATTCTCTTTGTACCATCGCAGGTGGTACTTTCATTCTATGAAGGCGGCCATCACCTTTTAGAATGATTTGCACATTTATATTAAATGCTCCATAAGATTGAACAATGAAATAATATTTTTTGTCCCTCTTGAGCCTATTAATTTTCAGCTTCTGCGGACTGTTGGGGTGTTTGAACTTGGACTTTTCAGGCATAATATTAAGGCTATAGGGCTTTGGTGTCGGAATTTTGATTTTCTTATTTAAGTGTCGTTGGCAACGATCTTTTTCTGGAAGAGCAAAATTCGGACAACAAAGAACCACAGCCTCTCTGCTAAACCAAACATAATCGCATTTATCACGCTTGCCAGCAGGGCATTTAACACGATTACGTTTCTTTTGTGTTGGACTCTTAGTGTTTTGGAGCGGCGCTTGATCTAACTTAGGCTGGCTGGAAAGGATGGAGGGTGATGGTTTAGCACGGTCAAGGGGCAATTTGCAAACAATTTTGGGTCGGGTAGGAGAATGGGTTAGATCAATGGTGGTTTTAGGTGAGGTAGAATTGTCTGGGGAAAAGATCGATTTACGGGATGGTTTGACTGTAGATGGAATGTTGGCTTTGGGTGAGGTAGAATTGTCTGGGGAAAAGATCGATTTACGGGATGGTTTGACTGGTGTGGATGGCATGGGGGATACGGGTAGTGGACATTGGGTCTTTGTATAGGAAAGGATTTTCTTTGTACGTGAGTAGGGAATGATTTTGGACCTCGACTTCTTCTTCTCCTCAAAGACCGCTGACTCCGAATCAGAATCTGACAGCAGTGAGATTGGTGGTGATGCTATGAGCACTCGGCTGCTTGCAGGGTGAGCGTCAGCCCCTCTTGAAGTCGACGGAGCATCACCAGCACCACTGACACTTGGACTTGATCGTTCCGTTTGTAGCAACGGAGATAGGCTGGGCATTGAAGGAGCCGACGGCATCTTCAAACAGTTGAGGATTGTGCCCATCAAACAGGATTGGAGAATCGTAGCAGCGGAGGTTGAAGTCGGAGTAGACGTGTTGGTCGGAGTAGACGTGTTGGTCGGAGTAGACGTGTTGGTTGGATTCGATTTGATGTATGGGAGAACGGGTGGATAGTTCTTGAAGCGCATGTTGCGGTGGAGAGAGCGTTAATTGCAAGAAACGGAGAAGCACTTCCAACGAAGGCTAGAGCAAGAATGAGAAGTGCGTGCAACCCGGCCGCCTTATATCCCCACCAGCCAAGGGCGACCCCACCCAAGGGGGGGGGGGGGGTTCGCACTTTTTGCCGGGGGGGGGGGGTTATTTAAAAAAAATAAACCCTTATGGGCGTTCTTATGTTGCCATCGCTGTAGTCTCCGAAAAGATACAACGATGGGGAACTCCGGACTTGTGTGTTAGTAATACCTACCAGTTAAAATCCAAAGAAAAACTTTAATATTTGGTTCAAGGTCACGCGAAACTTTTAAAAAAATAAGCCCCACACCCCCCTATGGGGGTGTGGGGCACTTGGGTTGTCATCGCTGTAGCCTCCAAAGAGACCCAACTATGACAACAGGCAACGTCCAATGTTGTCTAACCTTCACCACGCAAGACTTAAGCATTTACTGCATTGCTAACAAATAACTTTTCCAATAGCTAACAAAAAGTCATTTACATAATTTTGAAAGAGGTTGAGGACAACCCTAGGCTTATGTCCCCGGTCCGAGTGCAGAGGCCATCGGCTCATTACCCCCGTATAAGCGTACAAACGGACCAACTCCCATTTCACAGCCGCATTGAAGCATGCATGAAGGAGTGTATTAACGTTGGAATAAAAAATACTTTTTTACACGGGGGCCTACTCCCGTTCCCTATCTTTAATATTTAAGTTCAGCAATGCAGTAAATTTGAATAAGTTCTTACTAGGTCAAGGCCATACGAACATTAAAGAATTTCGGCCCCCGTACATCCATGGCGAACCACAAATGTTCGGGGGCCTTGGGGACAAAAAACACAAATAGCTAACAAAGTTTCATTTACATAATTTTGAGTTTCCAGAAGGGAAACCAACTGAGGACACCCTAGTGGCTTACGTCCTCGGTCCGAGTGCAGAGGCCATCGGCTCATTACCCCCGTATAAGCGTACAAACGGACCAACTCCAATTTCTCAGCCGCATTGAAGCATGCATGAGAGGAGCCTAACACTTATAAAAAGTGGCTTTACACGGGGGCCTACTCCCGTTCCCTGTCTTTACAATTTACTTTGAGCATTGAAAAAGCTCAAAGGGGGAATGCTAAAACAAGCGTATACACTTTAGATAAATATAACACACTTACAACACATAATTGAGCTCAACATAGTCAATGCTGGAACAAGCACATACACATTAAACACATATGACAAACAAGACACACGGGATAAAAGACACACAGGAGACATAGGGTACAAGTGAAACACTCTCATATAAAACAATTCCCAATACCCAAGCGCAATATCTTAGAACTAATACAAGTCTTAAAGTTAGAGTAGACTTCGCTAAACAGTGAAGGCGCCTTTCAGTGTTTAGTGAGGCCTATGGTGGTCCGTCCCGATCGTTCACGTTCAACGCGCGGGAGCGGACTGCGAGCCGGCTGAGGCCGGGCCGCCTTATATCCCCACCGGGGCTGCCACGCCCAGGATATCAGGGGTGGGGGAGGGGGTGGGGGTGGGGGGGGGGGGCTAGCACTTTTTGTCGGGGGGGGGTTAGGTAAGTTATGTGGGTCAAGGTCACATACCACGTTTGCACGCCACGTGGTATCGCCATGAGTGTCCTGTCCAAATTTTAACTTAAATTAATTTCACTGTAATCTTTTCCATTTCCAATTCGTTTTGCCAAAGAATAAGGTGTCGCTTTATAAAGTGGTATTTCTCCAGAGTTATAGGGGATTGCAGGGATACAATTAGTTTATTTAGGAGACTCTTCATCTTGGAGTTTAACACAATTTCCACTTTGACTTTGCTTCCTCGGCTCTCACAGCCTAAGCTGTACAGAAATGTTTCTTCTAGTGCCAACTCGGGCCAAGAGAACAGTGTGTTAACTGTAGGACAGCTCATGGTGAAGTGATGCGATACTCCAACGTACAACCTCACCTTCCCCCACCACTGTGACCTTCCCCCACTCCTGCTGTTTCCCCCACCTCTTTTCCCTTGACTCACGCGTTACAAGCAGTCTCTCAGTATTGTGCGGACTTTTGTGAGGGGAAGCCATGTCGCGGGACGCTTTAGGTAAGAAACTTAGCCGTGTTAAGACTTTATTAGTTGCTCACTGTCCACCACTCAAAGTCAAAAGGGTTTCGACTTTAGCTAAGTGGCGCAAACTGTTGCGCGGACACCCTAAGTTTTATACCAAACAGACTAATGTAAGTTTTACTGATGAAGATTTGCTTAGAATATTGGATGAAATGACTTTTCCTTGCAAAATTCAGTTAGTTACTCCCATTCCTGACAGTTTAGAGTCTTAGTCTCTCAAGCCGATATACCTAGAGTACACAGAGCCTGACAGTCAGTCGCTCGGTGACTGTCGTGGGGTGCGCATCGGTGTCGGCACTCCATTGTTAAGTTAAGTTTTCAAGGTCACAGTAATATCAAATTGTTGGTGTTGTGCTGGTTCAAGGTCACCTGAGGGATTACCGATTGCCCATTTAGGCAGAGTCATGTCAGAAACTCGAGTTTAACTTGGCACTTTTGCCGTTTCTCGTCGAATATTCGCTCCAAGTGGTCAAGGTCACGGGGACTCGGACTGAAACTCGGAGCGTAGTGCGAGAAATGGCAAAAGTGCCAAAAAATTTTAAGTTTTGGCGTGACCTTGACCTTAGTGGCGTCGGTGACGTCATTTTGATGACGTAAGGGGTGATGACGTCATCAGCACGTCATTTCTGTGACGTCATGGGTGTGACGTCATAGAAATGACGTCATTAGTGATGACGTCATCGATGACGCAATCGATGACGTCATCGATGACGTCATCGGTGGGGTCATTGACCTCGATGACGTCATCCCTCAGGTGACCTTGAACTGAGCCAGCACCAACAATTTGACACTACTTAGGTATACTGTGGAAGCAAACTTGTTGTGTACTGTCCTTTTATTTATTGGAAAAGAAGATACTTATTGGTTAACGGTAGGCTACTTATTTAGGGACTTGTTAAGTTATGAAATGAAAAAAAATCATTTTAGAGCCTAATTTTATTTAACACTGTAAATAACAAAATAATACTTTTCTAGTTCATATTTGTCTTAATTGGCAGCTTAGAACTGGACGCACAAGCAACTACACAAATCGGTCATCCCGTGCTGTCTTTTGTCAATGGGCTATTAATGAATTATCTTGACAAAATGAATCAGCTGCTATTTGTCATTAACAAAGCTACACCTTATGTGATCCATCACACTCACCCTTCAGTCTTATTCACCTTAAAATTCACACCATACTGTGCGTTGGTATCTCAAATAATGTTTAAAATGTGTCTCGTATAAACTGTGCTTGTTACTCTTAATTAAAACTAAAAAAACTACGTGTAAAGTCCAATTGGTAATACACTCAATACTTCACTTGTTTAATCAAGGCAAGTTGCCGCTCACAAAGGTTAGCAACGACTAAATGATACGTGAAGAACGACCATCCCATTATTCCATCACCTGCATTAGTCATAGTGCTATCAGAAACCGTATGAGTTATCGAAAGTCTAAGGGTCGATGTCTTTGGAAAGGACCTGGAGCACCTCTACCCCCCCCCCCCCAAGCCTTTAGCCTTTTGCCGGAGCCCGTAGCTCTCAAATACCAGGTTATAAAATTTAGAATGTTGGTCCTTGGATGTCTGTAAATGGTTAAACGTGGGTATTTCCCGATTACATGACATCTATTATCCAGCACTTGGTTTAGCACTTGAAATTGGGCCCCCATCCATAATTCTGTCTTTCAGTTCATTTGCTTAGTATCATACCTGTCCATGATCTTTATACAGCCTCGCATAAAGAAATCACTAGTCTTGTTTCGAAGAGAATGAAATTGTCATTGAATCCATTGCCAAATCCATTGTGTTTGCCACCGTTTTGGCAAAAAGGCTACCCATTAAAACATTTTATGTACATTAATGACCAGTGGGGTGATCATTATTTTATGTTGTTTTATCTGTGAAAATTAGGACATATTTAAGGACTTAGTCTTTTCTCATTGCTTTCTCTTAAGAGGCTTCATCACCTTTGGCAAAACATCCATCGTACACTCTGATTTCCATTACAACTGTCCTAGTACAGTCAGGTGCGCCTAACTAGGGCGAGGGGTGAGGCGGGGTCACATTTCTAAAAACATCGGACTGCGACGTCCAACACACGCACGCGCAGACTCGCTACAATGAGAGTTCGGCCAGTCCGGTACGGTTGCAGCGTTTTCCTGTCTACAATTTGAAGACTATTTTGTCTATTGTCTATTATTTTTTACTATTTGTCTAGTTTGAATTAGGCTCGAACTCTTCCTATTCATTACAGCCGATTAAAATTTATCAGCGATTAAAATTAATTAATGGTCTTCAATTATTAGCCTATATTACATTGGTTAATCGACGCTTTTTAGTGTCAAACGTGTTTTACTCGGTGGACGTGTGCAAGAATCACAACTCAGGGGAGACATAGGCTTGAGTCCTCTCTGAGTGAATGTAGTATTAACACTGGCTGTTACTAATAAATATGCAATATAATTTTTTGTTTCAAACTTAACATTCTGCGCATATCACACTATTCTGAGTATGTTTAATTAATTAATTATATCAGAGTAAATCATAGTAAAGACATTTTATTTACTAGATGTGTTCACTACAAAACATAATAATTACAATCAAAACAATAACAATAAACACATGTTCACAATAATCATATGCTTTACAATTTATATCCAAACACGCCCCTTTTCAAACTATGAGCTTTTGTGGCGGAATAACTCTTCTACCAGTACTTGAATGTGCGATCAAGGGTCTTAAAAACCAGGAGTTTCGGCGGAAGATTTTCCCATCTACATTTACCACATACGACCTGTTTGGAAGTACATCATGTATCACTCCCTCTTCCCACTGGTAGTTATAAACATTTCTTACTAACACCTTTTGCCCCTTTTCAAACACATTAGCATTCCTTAGAGCTGTCCTGTTATATTGCTTCGCTTGACCAAGTTTTTCAGTGACTGATTTGTCATCAACTACCTGTGGCTTAAGTTTCGATGGTCTGATAGGTATTTTAACATTCAAAATTCTGCTTTGGAGAAGTTGCGATGGAGAATATTTTAGACCTGCTACAGGAGATGACCGATAGTTAAGAAGATACAAACTTAACTCTGAATTATCATACTTTGCTTTTTTCAGCATTGACTTCACTATACCAACTGACTTTTCTGCAAGCCCATTGCTGCGAGGATAGTGGGGGCTAGTAAACTTAGCTTCAAAATTCCAAGCTTTACTGAATTCTAAGAATTCTTGTGAGTTAAACGGGACATTGTCACTTACGAATATACTTGGTATACCAAATCGTGCAAAGATGGGCTTTAGAGCAGAAATAACTGTGGATGCTTTCTTATCTCTTATACGCTCAACTTCGATCCATCGAGAATAATAGTCAACTAACACCAAATAACTCGAATTTTCAAAATCTGCTATGTCAGCTGCTACTTTGTAAAATGGCATGTCAAACACTTCATGAGACTGAAGTGGCTCTTTCAACTTAGCACGTTGAAACTTAGCACATGTAGCACAATTTTCAATAAGATTCTTCAGATCAGAGTTTATCCCTGGCCAGTAAACGAGCTCTTGCACTTTCAACTTCAACTTATTAAAGCCCAAGTGAGTTTCATGAAGTGTTTGTAATGTGTACCTTCGTAACGGAGGTGGCACCAATAATCTTTCATTATAATATACTAGACCATCTTGAACGGTTAAGTCATTGCGAATACTGAAGTAGTGCTGAAGTTCATGACTGCCTGAAGGGCATTTGTTCGGCCATCCTTCTTGATAAAATCTCATAACTTCAGATAAAGCTTCATCATTTTTGGTTTCTTTCCAATATTGATCCACAGTGTTTGGATTAACCTTAACCTCATTTATGGTATGGACAACATCTAACATACTTTCATCGTCTTGGTTTTGTGTCGGCAGACACTGTCTGGAGAGAAGATCAGCTACGTACAATTTCTTGCCGGGAACATACTTCACACAAAAAGAATATTTCAGTAATTTCAGCCTCAGTCTTCTTAAGCGGTTATTTTTTACCTGATGGAAGTTCTTGTTAAAAATCGACAATAAGGGAGCATGATCCGACTGGACTTCAATATTTGAGTGTCCATAAACAAAATTATGGAATTTCTCAAATGCATACACAATTGCTAGAAGTTCCTTCTCAATCTGTGCGTAGTTCTTTTCACTTTCGGTCAGTGACCGAGAACCGAACATCACAGGTTTCCCATTCTGAAACAGAGAGCAACCAAGAGAAAAATTACTAGAGTCTGCTTGGACAGTTATTGGAGCTTCAGGATCAAATGGACTAAGTAAAGCAGCAGTCTTGATTTTTTCCTTCAGTTTTTCAAAGCAGTCACTGTGATGCGGTATCCACTGGAAGACTACATCTTTTTTCAATAATTCTTGGAAATACGAACAGTGTTCTGCTAGGTTTGGTACAAAAGGCCGTAGGTAATTAACTGTACCTAAAACTCTTTGAAGCTCTGTTTTGCTTGTTGGATTCTTCAGTTCATTGATAGCTCTTATTCTGTCATTGTCTGGTTTCACACCATTACAATCAAATTCTTGTCCCAAAAACTTTACCTTTTCAACAAAGTACTGAATCTTGTCTTTATTCAACTGAACATGGTTTTTTCTAGCAACATTCATGACTTCACGAATAGTCTCGTATAACTCTTCTTTTGTTTCTGCTGCACATAGAATGTCATCAAAGTAGACCACAACTCCATTAATATTACTAAAAAACTTAGTCACTGTTTTGTGAAAATACTCTGGAAGAACGGAAAGTCCAAATGGCGCCCGCAAATAACGATACGTACCAAACGGAGTGCTAAATGTACACAACTTTGACGACTCTTCATCGAGAGGGACCTGATGGAACCCATCTTTTAAATCGAACACACAGAAGTATCTTTTCTTTGCCAACTTAGCAGTTATTTCATCAAGAGTAGGAATCAAAACATTGTCCCGAATTAGATACTTATTCAGTTCCTTAGGATCAATGCAAACTCTTAAGTCCCCCGTTTTATGTTTCTCTACTATTACCAAGTTATGCACCCATTCTCCAGCATCACACTTTTCAATTATGTTTCTTGATTCCAATGAGTCCAACTTCTGCTTAAGTCGCTCTGTTAGTTTATTTGGGATTCTTCGGGCAGGCGAACTTTTTGGAATAGCTCCTTCCTTGAGTTTCAGCTTCAGAACTTCAGGAAAACAACCTTGGTTAATAAATACATCTTTATTCTCCTCGACCAGTGTATTTACATCAGGTATGCCATTCAATGTACCAACCGTGAGCCTTTTAATGAGACCCATCATAATCGAGGAGTTAAGTCCTAGTATGGGTGTAGCTTTTTCACTATCAACCACAATGAATGTTATCTGATACAATTTTGAAGCTACTTTAACCGGAAGAGTAACTTCACCAACAGAGTTTATTTTAAATCCACAGAAAGCCTCTAATCTAGTTTTAGAAGGTTTGATCTCAACAGTACTCGGCAGTCTCAAAGAGCTAAGGGTTTTAGTAGAGAGGACATTGACATCAGCACCTGTGTCTATCTTAAACACAACGAATCTCTTGTTTATTTCTAGTTTAACCGTCCAATGACTAGCTTTGATCCGATCAACATTGACAATAGCCCCTACTTCTTCATTAACTGTCCATTCACACTGTAATAGGTTATCTGGAGCACTTGATTCGACTTCAAAATTGCTCATTGGCTTAGACCTGCATACTTTGGCAAAGTGATTGGGTTTTTTACACTTGGTACATATTTTATTCTGAGCAGGACACGGCTTTCTATCATGAAAGTATCCACATCGTGGGCAGCTAGGACCAACCTGACCACTGTTAGTAGTTTTACTAGTCGAGCAAGTCACATTCGGTGCTGGTGCAGGATGGAATCTGTTGTTCACCTGTTTACAGTGTTCTTTTTGTCTGCTAATATCTTCAATTTTGTTGCTGTACAAGGTTTCCTTAGATTCCCTTTTCAGTAAAATTTTCATATTGTCTTCAGCTGCTTCAACCGATCTACAGTACTGCACAACTTTCTCCAGTGATACATCGTCACGTAGAAGCCGCTCCTTGACAGACTTAGAGGCAATTCCAATAATAATTTGGGACCTTAAAAGTTTTTCTTCTTGATTCTCAAATTCACAGTGACGAATTAGAGATTTTAGATCAATATAGAACTTATCGAAACTTTCCTCTTCTCGTTGTTTCCTGGACAAAAACATATGAATTGCCATTGTTTCATTTCTTTTTGGAACGGAATATTTTTCCAATACATTCAATATGCTAAGTACTGTTTCAGTTTCATCTTCACTTTTCTTGATAGTGTTATATAACTTCAAAGCTTCACTCCCTAAAAGGTTTTTCAACCTAGCCACCTGTACTTTGTTTGACTTCTTGTCAGTTTCAGTGGCTTCCAAATATATCAAAACTTCTTCCTTAAACCGTTTAAAATTATTGGCAATGTTGCCAGTTATACAATTTAAAACTTCTGGTTTATGAAAATCCATACTATTCCTTTTCTATTTTATTCACTTAAATTATCGACTGCGCCATGTTTAATTAATTAATTATATCAGAGTAAATCATAGTAAAGACATTTTATTTACTAGATGTGTTCACTACAAAACATAATAATTACAATCAAAACAATAACAATAAACACATGTTCACAATAATCATATGCTTTACAATTTATATCCAAACAGAGTATGCTATGCAATACAGTGTATTGTCCTACAGGAATAAAGTATTTATTTGTTTATGGTTGTTAATTAAATAAACTCTCGATCGGGCGATATATCAGGTGCAAGTGGAAATTGCCTTTGCAATAGTAAAAAACAATCATTCTTTTGAAAAATGTCATATAGGGCTACATAAACACATTTTAAAATAGGATTGATTTTATAGTATTTACGTATATAAAAATACACGTTGATGTAACATTTTATCTAGGTAATAATTTGATACAAAATTGATAAGCAATTAGGATTTGAAGAATTAAGCTGATGTGAAATAAGAATAATACAAAATATTACTTATATTTTTGAGATATCTGAGTTTAAAAATTTTTAATGGCCGCCATTTTTAAGATACACACATATAGATTTAGTCTTAGTGTACAAAGCAAAATAGCTTCTAGTGGCTAAACGATGGATTTTTCGACATCTGTCAAGAGGACATTTTTTGTTAAAATTGACGAATGACGAATACTTTATTTAGCCCCCGAAATTGTGACATTTTTAATGTATCATGTGTCTGTGAACAAGATAGCGTTTGAACGGAACCTCCGATTTTGATTAAATTTGGTTCAGGTGTGTAAGGCAGCATCTTCCTAAATGAGTTCGCGAACCAGAATGATCAGACGATACAGAAGCAAAATAAGTAATTTTGAAATGATATGACTAAAGTAATTATTTTCTTTAGAACAATCGGGCGCAACGTATGGAGGCAACCCCCGCACACCAAAAACAATTCGTTGACACCCACTAACAAAGGACATATAATAACCCTCTTGTTATGATGTTTGCTAAATTGCATGTAGGGCCTATATTGATGATTTTAATCGAATTAACCGAATTATGAAAGAGTTATACTAGTTATACTTATATACTTAAAACTTGTAATATATTTAATTAAATAGCCTAATTAAAATTACAATTTTGTTTACTAATTGATTAGAACCATGAAGTTGTTTTAATTTACGTTTCTAGCCTCAGTGTTTGAAATTTGAAACATCAGTGTGTTTTTCGGTGCCGCTCTTTTACAACAGTTCATTAAATTTATACAGCTTAATTGCTTCACTTTTATTTTTAAGTTTTTTTTATGTCATAGACTAAAGCAGTGTAAAATAATTGTAATTTGAATGACATGTGCGACCTTACCGCTTTTCTCTCAGACCATGGAAGGCTCTAATCAAATAGTAGTCAATGAGACTTTGTCTCAAAATAGGCCTAGTGATTTAGTGGCCCAGAGTCTAAGAATAAAATACATAACTAATGTAATTAAATGTAATCAGTTGATCATAATAATTTTTGTCTCAAAATAGTGATTTAGTGGCCCAGAGTCTAATTAAATATAATCAGTTGATTATAATAATTTTGAAAATTCAAACGCAAATGTCGGTATTTTGATTAGAACAACTATAAGAAAATATTTCGGTTGATGATGAAATCAGCTCAGATGAGATATTTTTTACCTCCTAAAATTATCAACAGAACTAAAGATTTATTTGCGTTTTAATTGCTTCATTATTAGGTTATCCTTCTTGGGACTGAACAAATCAGTGTGCCAAATTTGAACTCTCTTGTGTAACGGACAATTTGAGGATTAGTGATGAACGAGTGAGGAATTTGCCTTTTAAAGTGACGACACACTACCTGACTTTCCACCGGGCCGAGCATCGTACCGTCAAAAAACAGCAAGTCCGGTAGTGTGTCAGGGGTCCGTAAATCGGACCGAGCACCGGACCGAGCATCGTAATGAGCGTTTTAGAGGCGGTTTTCTGGCGAAACATCAAATAAAAGATTGTTCCCGGTGTACGGTCCGATGTATGGAAGTGTGTCAGGGTACATATATAGGGCCAATTATGCCCCAAACGCCGTACCGAGCGTCGCCCCGAACGCTCGGTATGGAAAGCCCCCTCCCTCTCCGCCCCATCATCTGGCGCCCTCACTCACGCTATCCCTCTCTTAATATTTCCTTCACCTCGCTCGGTGGATTTGTCCTGTACGATGCTCGGTCCACAGTCTTGCTCGGCGAAATGTTCGGATTAAGTTTACGTCCCTGCACGGTAACGGTAATGCTCGGTACGATGCTCGGTCCTTTAGTGTGTCTTATAAAAGGAATTTCCTTCACTTCAGTGAGGTGGTATCAAGCGGAACCGTATTTCGCGCACTTCCGGTGTATAAAAAATTGGTAATAAGTCTATATGTAACCACTGCTATTAGAAAAATTGAAGAATGGTGTACGTTATTTGTTTGTAAGATTAAAATTTGAATCTCATCTGTGAGGGGTTCAAAATACATTACTAGTTTTCGGTATATTATGTACTTTAAAAACCAGTATTGCGCAATGTTCTGATCGTCTTTCCCTACATAAAAAACTATCGTCAGTGAACCATAGTACTGTATGGACACAGGTGTTCTAAATTTTAATTGTCATTTAGATGGATAATAAAGAAGTATTCAAATAAATACGAGGAATGTGTCCTCCAACATCACTGAGTGATTTAAAATGCGATAATGTTTGTCTGTGTGTGCTTGTGTTAGTGAGAACGACGACGTTTGCGAAAAGGCTAGTAGCGCCTCGAACAGGCAAAATCGCAGACCCCGTTTTTGCTCAAAACATGCGTTCGTAGTCCCCTGTTTCGGACGACATTTTTTAACCGATTTGATTGAAAGTGGTCTTAAACTGTTCAGAAAGAGTGCCTGCGTGTCTCTTGTACCTCGTTATTTCGATATAGTTTCTTAAAACTATTTTAAAAAATTGTTGAATATCAAGTAATTTCTTCCTTTTTTAACTGTATTTTTAGGTACTTCAATGTACGTTTTTTATTATTATGAGGTAATAGAAACACGCGGGCACTCTTCCTGAACAGTTTAAGACCACTTTCAATTAAATCGGTTAAAAAATGTCGTCCGAAACAAGGGACTACGAACGCATGTTTTCGACACTTTTTGCAGGGGTGATGAAGACTCTTAAAAATCAGACATCAATTTTTATTGTATATTGTAATACAAAGACACAATGATTGACAAGAATGATTTGTAAAACTAATCTTTCCCTTATACTTGATACAAAAACACAGCTAGAAAATCATATATTGTGAAGTAACAATAATATAAATGGATTATGATTATTATAGGTTATGGAGCTTATTTGTGTAGACACTTCATATTATTCCTTTCATAAAATTGATCAAGAGGTTTTCTGAGCCCTACTTAGATGATATTTAGCTGCCGTCACAGACTGTTGAGGCTGTTGTGAGATATTTGTTTATATAACTTAGAATGTAAAATATCTGAAAGCTTGAATTTATTCCTTTAACGTTTCCCGTTTAAAGTTCTTAAAATAAGCTACTGCTTGAAAATCCAAATTGATAGACTAAAGGCAGAGAGAGAATGTGCAGATATAAACTTTTAAACATTTATGTAAATCATGGGGATGACACCCCCCCCCCCCCCATTGCTAGTGCCATAATTTCGTCATTCCTACCAAGTGCTGTTCACTCAGCTGTTTTTATATTTTTGAATAACCGCATGTAGAGGTGTTCGATCCAGTTACTTTACCGGATCGATGATTTCAGTGACAGCGCCAAGCGTAAACTAGTGACTTTAACCGGTGACTTTCTGGCCCGGTTACACGCTTTCAGCTACCTACTATGTGCCGCGTTAAATCCAGCGCCAGCGCCATCTAGGCCAATGGTAGGCAACTACCGGTACAAGGATCGGTGACCAAATTTTAGTGCAGGACAGGAGCTGCAGATAGTTACACATAACTCCTCTTGGCGCGCCACATCCAGTGTTAGAGCATACAGCGACAAGAGAGCCAATCAGGGAATATCCTTGAGTTCGGTGACTTCAATACCAGCAACATTAGAACCAATTAGACTGGAGAATATGTTTGGTTACTATACTACCAGTTAAAGGCCAGTACAACCAACCAGAGAATAGAACTGTGTTTAGCTACTTCCGAATCGGTTCCAGTGCCTCATACACCAATAACCGTGCGCAATTCGAGGCTGCTGCGCCATTAAGTGCCAGTGACAGTGACAGTTTTCACTAATAGTGCTTTTATATTGTGTTTTACGAGAAATCTGAATGAAGCTTTTTATTGGTTCACAGATAGCATTCAGTTAGTGTACATGATAATCTGGACATTACAAAATTAATTGTGCAAAAGCTGAAAGTAACTGGAGCTGAAATTTTACACTTTCTGTCATCGGATGTACCGGTGACAAGTTAGTATTAGTGACAAAGTAACCGGTACAAATATATCGAACACCTCTAACCGCATGTAGATTTTCTACCTGTTACTCTATTACAAGCTTTCTTTTGCCCAGCTGTAGAAATATTCCACACCTTAAGGAGACCCATCATAAACAGATTTTATTGTCATAACATGGGTGATGATATACTGATTAGTACTAATTAATAAAAATTTGTATATTTTTATTTTAGTGTAGTGGTAAGAGAGCTGATCGAAACAGAAGAAGAGTTTGGCCGAGACATTCAGCAAGTGATCGATGCCTACCTGAAGCCACTGGACAGCCCGAGTGTGCCCAGAACTGTGCGCGACAACAAAGATGTCATCTTTGGAAACTTGAAAAAGATCTCAGAATTCCATAATACGTAAGTACACACGAGTTAAATCTTGGTAAATCCCATAAATATTAAAGATACTGTTGCTTTTTAGAATTTAGGTAACACATTTACCAATTTTGTTAATAATATCTTAGTTTCAATATGTTTCAGTACTTTAGTGGTATCTCTTATTTAAGACAGATTTTAGAGCAGACGGTTTGAATACCTCACACACACAACGGCACATTTACGCACACAGCGTCACTGAGGAATGGTATGATTTTCCTGGCTTTTCATTGGACCCGAATTGTGGCGTGATGTACAATTGTGGCTATCCCTCTACGATACATTGGGTACCACGTCTACCCCCTCCCAAAATAAATAATGTCAGTCTTGAAGAAGAACTCTCTCGGTATACGCGCTCTCCGCGTGTTTGTTATTGTTATTTCTCTAAATTTCTTTCGGCCCCTTGTGCCATTCTCTTAAGTACTGTTTGTGGTTCTCTAATTATATTTCGTAAACTGAAAACTGTACGATTTCGTTCATTTCTCGTTGTATTTTCCACCGCCGCGCCGCGTAGTGGCAGTGTCGTATATGTCTTATCGTGTGACTAAACTGTGATTGACCACCGGATTTACCCATCTCACTCTCTCGTCCTAATTGGATGGACTCCCACCCACAACGGACACCCAGATCAACCATAGAGTCCCTCAGCAACCCCAGGCCTGGGTAAGCTTCCTCTCCCCATGGACGCCGAGCAGCCACCTCTCTACCTGTCCCTCATATCCAAATATATCTTGGCAATCAATGGTGAATGAACGACTCTTCTCGTTATTGTGTGGTTTAAAGTGGGAACCCGAAAGAAAAATTTTTATTTCAACATATTAAATTTCCATAACAAACTTACATATCCGGGAAAATTTAAAGTAAATTCAAAATGAGGAAAATGAACATTGCCCCTTTGTTCTGCTACTAACACATTTTTCATAATTTCTCTCAATTGTCAAAATCCCCATAACAAATGGTCCTTCGAGCCAGATGTGTGTTTAAGTCCTGTGGAAATGGCAAATTAATTTATGAATCAAAGCACATTCTTGTTTTGGTGGCAAATAATTCCACTTTTCGCCATTACGCCTTCGCTACTTGCTCAGCCAGTAAGCCAGGTTCCTCTCCCTTTCTTCACCGTTCAGCTTCTCCATTGGTCAACCATTGCTCACGTGCTGTGACGTATACAATCACGTGGTTTAAATACCCTCAGTTGTTAGGACGCAAGTGCCGTTCATGCGAATCAGCTGACTGTGACGTCATATATACTCAAACTCCAGACTCTGTGCCAGACAAAGCCATGGTTACGCTTCTGTTCGCGGACCTCAATAACTCACTTGACAATTGCAATGTTTATAAACATAACGTTTCTGCTCTAAAATCTTGTTTACCTCTAAGAAACTTGGTATTTACATTTAAGGCATTTAGTAACTCAAGTTTTATTATTCCTTGTTCATACAGTAGACTCCCTCTTAACCGGCCACCTTTTAACCGGTCTCCGCTTTAACCGGCCTACCCTGTCACAAAATAACATCTTTTTAACCGGCCATTTTTTATCTCAACATCGCTTTAACCGGCCGCGTTTCGCCGGAAACGTAGTTTTCTTATCTAATGTATCATTCAATTCAACTTTATTTCATATTGACGTTCTCAAACCATTTAAAATGTAACGTCCTGGACGGAAGTGAATGCCACCGGAAGTCAATGCGTTGGGACCTACTATGCAGTAGACCACAATAAAGAAACGGATTGTTATTTGTATAGGTTTGTTGTGGATTTCATGGGTGGTGGATGTTAGCTATAAATCACATACAGTAATGTATTTGAGGTTGTTTTTCAAGTAATAACTATATTTAGGCCATATAAAATTGTGGGTTGGCGTTCTTAAATGAACATCGGTTTAACCGGCCAATTCATTATCCGGCCGCGGCCTGGTCCCTAGGTGGCCGGTTAAGAGGGAGTCTACTGTATTGTAAAATTCATCACAGGGTAATTTTAATTGTTTGTATATTGTGAATTTATTTACTCATCTTTTATAGAGTATCCTTATATTGCAGGGTTATATTTTCTCATCAACCTTCCGACATCATAACCCAATCATTGTGATAATTATATGCGTTATTTCTACGATATTCTCTTATGCTCTATTTATGATGTTTATTTGTTGATCAACGCAAACACCTATATATTGTTTTGATATTTCTATTTTTCAATATTTGCAATCCTCTCACAGATTTATGTTATTGTAATTCGTTAAATTTTAGTTATTTTAATTAATTCTGTTTGTACATTGTACATTTTCAACCCGCATTAACTAATCAATCATCTAATTAGTTAGTTTAAACACAATATTTCACAGGCATTGTTTACTCATTTAGTTTATTTATTTGGTAGAACACTAACTGTTAGAATCAATTTAATTTACTTTCAAATTACAATTAATTTCTGTATTGTTTCTTGACATATTTATCATGGTTGGCAAAGGTGAAATGAAATTTACAACTTATGAGCTTTTGACTGGTGCAATTAAAACCCGATTTGAGAAATTAAAGTCAACTGTTGACAAACTTCAGAAGACCTCAGAATCTACACCACTGACTCCACTGCAAATTCGGTTGAATTTGAGCGAATTTTTGAGCGCATACTAGAGTGTCTCTTCAGAAGAAGCACCAGATGCAGATTTATTTAAAGAGGAAGATGATGTTTGTGATTTGTATGCTGGGATTATCAATATAATAGAATCACTACTACCCAATGAAGGTCTATTTGTCTTAGCACAGTAAAACCCCAGATAACACTTCAGATTTGCGCCTACAAGTCCTTGAACCATTTGCCGGGTGAATTGCTAATTGCCATGTAGGATATTTTTTGTGGCTTAGTTGTTAACACTAAATGGAATTTAAGGTGATTAGATTTTTGCCATTGCTTATGTGCAAGTACGACAATCGTTGTACGATATTGCAATTATCAATCAGTGGGCCATTTAATGTGGTTACACTTCTAGTGATCACTTATCCGTGTCCTGATCTTCATTGAGTCTAATTGAGTGATATTTAAGTCTAATTGAATAAATGGCTAGAGTATTGTCGCCACCAGAAAACATGAAAATCACCAAACTCGTAATTATTTAAATCCAAATTGTGTCCAGTTCATGGACTTTTTCTGTGACTGAAAGTAGACTTCAGAACTGTTTTTATTAGATTATAGCCAATCTGTAACAAGTAGGGTTTGAAACAATGTTGTTTTGCATAAAAAACTGACAACAGAGAAGAAAGTACCAGAGGTTATATCATTATGGCAATAGCGTGCTTGCTACCAGTAGTTCTAAGATTAGCCACTAGGGCGAGAAAAGGTGCCGGTGTCAAGAGAAACGATCAAGAACGGGTGTTACAGTGGTGAGAGATACCCCTTTGTCCTCCACCCCAGTCGCCCGATAGAAGGGGACGTCAGAGCAGGGAGGGGGGAGAGGAGAGGAGCCCTTGACAGTGCTGCACTCTTGTGGTGAATACAGGAACTGTAAATGTAGATTTTTTTCTCATTCTCTTGGCACCCAATTCCCATATCCCTGAAAGTATTGAGTAGCCTTTCCTTCTCTATGAATTGACTCATTAATTAGGAGATTCTTATAATTTATTTGCTAACTCAAGTATAAGTATATTTTAGGTATAATATTTTAAGTATAGGTTTAATGTCACATTTAACTATATTTTTCATTATGTTTCAGTACTCTCATTGAGGGGTTGAGGTACTATGCAGAGCAACCGAAAATGCTGGGAAAAACATTCCTTAGACTGGTAGGTATGCTTGAACATATACTTATTGTACCCAATTTATAAATTAGACTTGACTTTTAAGTATTGGTGGATGAAAGAATTGAAAGATTTTTGAATGTTTTCATTAGAATATAAATATCCAGCTTTGATGGAACACACCACAAATGCCAGATAATTATAAATCATATGGTCGGCCATGAGTAATGGGATCGCAATATAGAGCAAGCAATAAAAAAATACTTTCTTTCCCCTAAGCAGAATAGTATATTTCGTCACAAGGGCCGAAAGTGGCGTTTTGCCGGCCCCGAGATCGTGTTTCAAGTTCGAGACGAAGTCGAGAACTTGAAACGATCGAGGGTTGGCAAAACACTTTCGGCCCGAGTTTCGAACGATATTTTTCATCACACTACACAATGCAATAAATATTATACTAATGAAAAAATATTTTATTCACAAACAACTAACATAACATAACCTTTACTTAACTAGAAACACAACAAGACTTTTTTTAGGTTAGAACAAACAAATTACAACTAAATTTTACTCTCTAGGTGCAGGCAGGCTTCTTTTGCTATTTAGTTGTTATAGAAGTTGAATGTACAATTATATACGTTCGAAAACGTGATTCCTCTTAAAGACTCCATTCCTGTTCTTTCTGAATTCAACTGAACACTGATATTTTGATTATTTATCTCGTCCCCTTCTTGAAAAATGTCATCTACCGTGAAAAAGTTCACAGAATCCACTTTGCAAACATTATTCTCCTGGGTACTAATTGTACTTTTTTTTTTGTCGGGTCAGAGTTTTTGTTTCTTGAGTTGTAGGCCTACTGCATGAAGGCGTATTTACATTTTTAAAAAGTTTTTTTGAAACTTCAACTTTTCTTGAAAATTGACTCTTCAATGTAGCCCTCGGCAACTGAAGATGATTTCCAACCACCATGTCGTTTTAAAGTTAGAAGATCACCTCCACTTTCGACCAGCATCGAAGCTGAAGATCTTCGTAGTGCATGGCCTGTGTAGTTTTCAGGCTGTTCAAGGCCAAGAAACTCAGCGACTTTCTTTGAGACGTTAGCAAGGGTATTTTTCCCCACGTGTTGAGCTGAGCACTTTCCCTTTCTGTATGCAACCAATAAACGCTTGCTTGTCATATTAGGTGGTAGAGTAAGGCCAGCTTTGTTTACAGTCCAGTCAGTTCCCGCGTCGCCTGCCCACCTACGCGGCTGGGTCAGTACTGACCCACGTTAAACTGAATGCCCACATTGTGCTCCCTGTTTGTGGTTGTATTTAAATCCCCTTAGGCTGTTATTCATTGAAATGGCTTCTGAATCTCAGGACAATAGTAACTATTTTGAAGATAGTGAGGATGAGAGTCAGATTGGAGATGATAGTGAGCCCAGGGGGCTGAGGCGGAAGGTGCAGACGAGTCAGCTGACGACCTTTAATTTTGTCGTATTCAATCCCAAATACATAAAAAGCGTATAATTTTAGTTTCTTCTCAGTAACATACAATGGTTGTGACATATATAATGTTTTCAGTTATATTTGCATTTTCGGTTTGACTCAGGGTGCTGATGGGTCAGTACTGACCCATAATTATGATGTCACTTTATGACGTCATATTCACTTCAGATAAATTTAATTCCTATTGTATTGAAATTGTTACACAATAAGATGTGTTTTACTGCAATAAAATGTTTTAGCAATATGATTCGGTTTTTAAATTACACTTAGCAGTGAACGTGTTAATTAGTTGATTTAGTTATTATGTTGTAGTAAAATAAACTTATAAAAACTTCCGTCCTTTGCCCTCCTGGCATTTTGTTGTTTTTTTACTCTGTTGTTAATTTTTTTTCTTTTAATGATTTTTTATGATCTTAAAAAACCAACATTTTTGAGCTGTATTTGTTACAGGATGATATATAAGACACAGTGTGAGAAAGTAGTTATTTGTCTTTACCTTTAGTAATATTGTTTACTGTAATTGGAGTTTGTACTATGTTGTAAACAATTAAATTGTAAATAAATAAATAGTTTATCAGTCAGTTAATTAATTTATTTAATTAGTTAAATAATTATATGTAAAGGAATTTTGTTGAGATACTTATTTTTAGTTTTAATAATTTAAATTCAGTAAAATAATAATTTTATAACTATAAATGAAAAAGGTATATTTATAAAAAAAATAAAGACGGTTGTAGTATTTTTTAGTTAAATATTGAAAACAACATAATAATAACAACATTAATTCACCAATTCAGGTTGAACTATAGGTCGTACAACTTTGATTAAAGTTTTATTCAATTCGTGAAAATTAGACAAAAAAAGAGGTATAATTTGTTTTTGTACGTCAATTAGAACAGAAACTCAATATAATGTACTAGGGAACTGATAAGGTCGTAAATCAGATAAGCGATCGCCGAGCGGCCGGATGTCAAACAATAGAGCTCTTATCGGCAGGTATTTCGCATTCCATCTATAATCTCATATTACAATTTGTTATCTTCCTAGAACTGGACGTCCTTTCCTTAATAATTGATTTCTATATTTTAACTTTTTATCTTTTGTTAATAAAAAAACCGATACACAACACTTATTCTGTTTGCGGACGATTTTTCGACTTGTCAACATTTAATCACATTGTTCCTATTTTTTGTTTTCTAGCGTGTTAATCTGTCCGCAGACCCGTTTCAGACCCCTTTTCTTGTCTGCGACAATGTCGCAGCGTCGCACGTTGTTCTGCTTTGGGGCTTTCTTTTAGAAGTTTTTATGAAGTTTACTGCTTCCTGAAATCCCTTAAACTATAGCTTACCTGCTTTTTCACACGGCTCTGCTTGCCGCCACGCTCACCCCCTGTCAGGTTTAACTCGTTCGCTACGTTCAGTCGCTGTCATGCTCAACCTATACATAAGAAATACATTAAAATACCTACAATTGGAATTTTTCATTGAATTTGTTTCTTAGCAACAAATAAATAAATAATAAAATATATTTTTTACAAGCAATTTTTTATCTTCATATAATTTTTTTGAATAAAAAATATTATATGTAACTTTTGATACCTCCAAGAATAAGTATACAAAGTTTTATAATGATCGGTTGAGTAGTTTTCGTGTGAAAACAAAACAATATAGTATGGGCATTTACCTTGAGATATTATGATAATAAATAGATTTACCTTGAGAAGAGAAGAAGTCATCTTCTCAGAATTTTACCATGGATTGTGCTATGTTAACAATTTATCCAAGGAACAGTTTGGTTGGATCCAGAAGCTTCAAAAGTCATCTGTCCACCTAGTTTTTTGCTTGGCAAGGTTCGGCCAGCATGGACATGGGAATTGACATGACGTGAACCTGACCACGCTTGTTCAATTCTCTACTTCCACCAAGAGGTTTTACACTTAAGGACTTCCATTCATGGAAAGAGTTTTATGAAGCTGGAAAGAATAGCTATTCTTAAATTAGCCCTCTGTTGTCCCCTCAACAAGATTACCAATCACTGATAATCTTAAAGATCTTATTTATAACTTTTCCCAATTAATAACTTTTTTCTTTGAGCCAACATTTACCTCAGTTGAACAGAATCATGCTAGACTTGTCAAATGTCTACACTAATAATGCAGCACTTTTTGTGAGAAGAAGGTGGTTTTGACACATTTTTACTTATGTTGTGTGGGACTTGCCTGTGCACCCCACTAAACCCTACCTTTTCAGGCTTTCTTCCCCATAGAACAGTTTGTCACTTTACTTCAGAAAAAGGCACTTGTTTTGTTGCGTTGGTCTGGGTTCGGGCCAGGAGGGCTCCAGGTCGACATCCTTGGGGATCTTCCCCAGGATACCAGCAAAGGTTTGGCCGCTCTAACAAGGACGAAAGACATACTAGCTCTTAGTTTCAATTTTCCAAGCAGGATCTCTCGCCTATGTGTTGTAACCATAATTGCTGGAGAGTTTTCCTCCACAGCTTTATGCGGTTTCTTTTTCTTTCTTTATTGCCTTGCTCGGCATTTTGTTATACTCCTTCAGCATATAATATGATACTAATGACATAATAAAACATTTGAGACTCAAAGACAACAAGGGCGGTTCCAGAGAGGGGGCCATGGGGGCCATGGCCCCCTCCGAGAATTTACTTTTTTCTTTGTAACTGAAGGGCAGTGGCGGCGGTTTCAGAGAGGTGGCCATGCCCCCCCCTTCCGAGAAGTATTTTTTTAATTAATTTTTTATTTTTTATTTTTTTTTATGTTAATACCTCAGTTTGCAAAAATAGCTTTAAAAACCACAGACCGTACCAACAGACAGAAGTACTGCCCCGTGCCGGTTACACGCACTGACGCACGTCGGCATCACAGTTTAACCTTAATTCCGTGCGTGAACGCTTCTTTAATCACTAGTGATTGGTCTGTTTTTTGAGGTAACGACCGGCGGGAAAACATGTGAATGTCGTGGTTAGTGTAGTTTGTAGTGAACGCATTATTGAGTGAAGAAGTTACAGAAATGAAGAAGAAATATTTTTTCCATGTTTTAAAGTATACAAACATAGTGTTCACACCTTTTTTAACATGCAACTTATAGAAGTTAATTACAACATTGCGTCGTCAATTGTAATGCTTATTTTAGTTAGGCCTACTGTGTTTTACATGCTTTAACACGTTGAGTGCGGGCTACGTTAATTAACGTAGTGCCACAGTGGCGCGGGAGGCGGCCTACGTTAATTTACGTAGCGCTCCTACCCGAAACATATTGGTTCACTGTGGGCTTAGCCATTGCTGGAAGAGGCTGATTCGCTCACCGCCTGTTGTGCCAGTCCCTGTGCTCACAACGGCATAGTTCGTTTTCCGGTCCGCCATTTTGGGGGGGTGGGGAGAGCAGTGGCACTTGCAGCGGCCTGCGTAATATTACGTAGCACTCTCGAATTGTGTAACATTGGTTCATTTGTTTAGTTTGGGCTTTAGCCACTGCCGGGAGAGGTTATAAGTGCTCGCCGTTTATTGGTGCAGTCCATTTTCCCGGTTCGCAGACGATCGTTTGCCGGTTCCCCCGGGGCGCGTCGTGAACGAAGTGATTGGGCTTCACAGTGTTTTCTATTGTTACTTTTTGTGTTATTTGCGCAGTTTAGCAGGTAATTAAGACTAATCGGTGGAGAACGTGTATTCTGATGATAAAAATCGCTTCGATGAGAGTTTTAAGTGACGATCCCCGGCACCACTGGCGGACTACGTTAATTTACGTACCGGAAATGACGTCATGATATTTGACAGAAAATAGATGAATAGACAACTTCTGACGACTTTTTAGCAACATACAAGCAATTACCTAGTGATTAAACAAAAAAATTTTTTTCGCATTTTTGATGACCCCATATATGGATTTTCCGCACTCAACGTGTTAACTGAGTCTACGACAATGCGGCGTCGTCAATTGTAATGTTTATTTTTATTGCTCTTTTTTAACATTCACATACAATTATACAATTCAACAGAAAAAGTGGCGGAGTCAATTGCATTGTTTTTTAGAGTGAACAATTTTTTAACATGCAACCTAACATTATAGTCAACGACAAAGTGGCAGCGTCAATTTTATAATTGAATTCTAGCGTGAACCCTTTTTTAACATGCAACCTACCATTATATAGTCAATGATAAGTGGAGGCGTCATGTATTAATTTGTGGCATGACCCCTTTTTAATCAAGCATCCTAGCATTATAGTCAACGACAACGACTCTTATAAACCTGTTTTCCCATTCCCAATTGAGTTCACTTCTGTTCGTGTCAGGTAAGCTGATGAACTCTAAAAATATATTTTAAAGTACTCCAAAAGCCTAAAAACCCACCAAATTACTTCAAAATTTCAAAAAATTTCTGGGGAGAAATTACTGGGTTGGGGGGTATTCCATACCCCCAAACCCCCAGGTGGTTTGGCCCTCTCCGAAAATCGGCCCTGGAACCGCCGTTGAAAGACAACCAACTACAGTTGGTTCTCCACATCTAACGTTTTGTTGCATCACTAAACTTTATCAACACATTTATCCACAACGTTTTGACATCAAAGAATGACACTATTATATTTCTTCATTGTGCAGATGTGCACTTGTGCAGGTCGATTTTCCACGAGTGATACAGTAACGGTTCCAGCTTTGGGACAGGGGTCAAGATTACGATTGTTTATATTAGTACTCATGGCCGGCCACTTTCATGGTTATCTACCTATTTTGTTAGGTCTTAAAATGTAAGTTTTCAAATTTTTTCCATTACATTTGACTGAGTGAATAATTGTCGGAATTTACATAAGTTACTTTTTGAACTTTTAGTTGTGTTATCACTCATTTGATAACTGAAGATGGACTACTCTAATGAACAGTCTTTTTTATAACCAACAAGCAGTTTCAGGCATTTAAAAATCTTTAAATTTTATTAAGTTATTTATAATATTTTTCAATATTCCTATTGATTACCATCCTTTATGTGCTTCTATTATAAGAAGTTTAGAATATTTTACTTGTTTGCAAATGTTGATATAGAATGTTGTAATGAGAGTACGGTATTTTTGCATTTTTCACTTGTACAGGTGACATGCTTTAGTTATACAGTGTATTTGTTTGCCAGGAGCGAGATTTTGATAAGCACGTCGCTTATTGCAGAGACGAACCGGCAGCTCAAGACTTTCTCCTAGACAACGATGAGGCCAGAGACTTTTTTGAGGTATGTCAATCGAAAAACAACTATAAAAAACATAGGTAGGTTTTCATACAAGTGTGCAACCTAAACTTTCATTGTTCTGATTTAAAGGTTCAGTACACTCTTGGTTATCTGAACCCCAGTTATCCAAGACAGATTATGCAAGGCTGGAATTATAAGGTTTATTCAAGGTTTCATCGTTATTGAATTATCCTCATTATTGGTTATCGGTTTATCCAAGGTTATAAACATTTAAGTTTTTTTTTTTTTTTTTTTTTTTTTTTTTTTTTTTTTTTTTTATATTCAGCCCAAACAAAATAATTGTAGGCAAAGTGAGTCTTTGGTCCATAAATTAAACTCTAACTGTATAGTGTTTTGAGTTGGTTCAAGTAACTAGTGTAGGCCTAAACATATTAAATTAGGACTTCATTGTTAATATTTGGTTGAGTCGTAAATGAAAATCACTGGCTGATAAACTGTACAAGCCATATGCAGAACTGGCTGGGTAGTTGAGTGGTTATAGTGCTCGCCTCTGAATCCAAAGGTTGCCGGATCGATCCTGAGAAAAGTTTGTAGCTTTTTAAAGGTTTGATTTCAGACCCAGTTGCTATTTGTCATTGGGCCATTAATTAATGATGCTTTCTAACAACTGGTCGATGTTAGATAGTAACAAGACTGGGGTTTGGACCGTTCCCCGTCAAAACGTTAAAAAATGCCACTGGCGTAGATAATCACAAAACACAGAAGCGTAATTTTGAACCAAAAAACTTTTTTTGGCATGGATCACTAGTGGTGGCTCAGTAGCACTCAGAGTGTTTCACTCGTGTTTCAGCCACAGTCTATTTTACACTGGGAGGATAAAATTTTTTTGTTCCATCTACTTAAATTGTTAGTTTGGCATTTTTTGTGTTAACTCATAGAAAAACTCAACAAAATTATATTGTTTATATGAACCGAGCAACTTTTTACCTTGACTAAGTGTACATTAAAGAAATTTTAGTTTTTTACCCAAATTTTTTCCTCTAAATTATTTTTAATATCTATAATATATTCTATTTATTAATACAAATTATAAACATTTAGTTTTATTTAGATAGTTTCATTACCTGACCACAATATACAATTGAACCGCGTATTATTGAGGTAGTCTTGGCCTCATAGACTTCGGATAGTCAGGATTGTACTGATGCTTATTTAAAATTTGCTGTCAATATTTTCTTATGCGTTGTTACGATTGCAGAACAAATTTATTATTTCTTGTAAGAATAGGAAGAATGGTAATTCTAATATTATATCATTAATACCTCTTAATGGATGAGAATGGGTCTAGAAAAAGACTTTGTGAATGGGCGGTGGATAGCTTCAACTAGAGGCAATTTGCACTCTTTGGTGTGGAAGATGAGAGTGATTCTACAATCCTTCCTGTCTGTTGTACTTGGCTGTCTCCTAGCGCCCCTGTCTATGTGCCCTGTGGCCCAGCTTTCCTTGTCTGATGTTCAATTTGTGGCAGCTAAAAGATACCTTCCTTTTGACAGTATTGATGTCCTGATTAGAGAAAAGTGAGTCACTTGTTGAGCGTGATGGTTTTTTTCCAATATGTTTTTAAACATTTACTTTATGTTTCTTTTGGTTAAAGAGGTAAATGAGTATTATTTTGTTCAGTTATTGTTTACTTGAGTTACAAGGCCAATATAAAGTCCAGAAGAGTGGTCGATTTTGCAATGCAAGTGAAGAACTCAATCATGTGACATGACTGTAAAACAATTTAATTGAGCATTTTTAATGTTTTCAACTGCTCCACTTGTTGTTTTGAGGAGTCTACTCGTTATTACTTAGAGCCAAAAAGTGTTCTTTTGTCAAAATGATACAAATTTAGGACACAGAACACAAATAAGATATAACAATTGTAAATCTTCATAAATTCATCAAGCCACAAAAAATTATCAGATATCTAGGTGGTCTTTGAGTAAAAAGTCTTTAAGTCTTGGCTCTGGCAATAACAATTTTTCTCACGGACTACATAGATAACCGCAAGTGTTTCAGTATATAAAGTACACTGTCTCCACGGACAACCGATCCTCAAGGGATCAACCCTAGTTCACATAACCTATGTGGGTTAGATCAGGATAGTACAAATGTGTACAGTGCACTCTCGGTCATCAGAACTAATGTGGGCGACAGCCGGTTCGGATGTCCAAAAATTCATATGAAGCGGAGTCTGTCATGGTTCTTAATTTTCGCTGTTATAGCGACCAATTATGGTTATATTTATTTACTATTGTTGGTGAGATAACACAAGGGACATTTTGAAAATAAAATAATGAAACTTCGAACATGGTAACACTGAATGGTAAGCATAAAAAACAACATAGGAAATAACAATCTACATTCTTTTATGAAATGAATAATTTACAATAAATGGCATAGATTCTTTTAATGGCTTTAAGTTATTCTTGATAGACACCAAGGGGCCGTCCATAAATTACGTCAACTGAAAATAGGGGGGTGGGGTCCAGATTAAAAATGATGGTAGGGTGATGTGCAGGGGGGGGGGGTCGGCTTTCATATGACGTCATTTAAAAAATGATGTTTTTTCAAATTGACAGTAAAACAATGATAAATTTGTACACAATTCAACGATTATAAAATAATTATCTAAGAATATACATTAGACTATTTTTAGGCATTGTTTTATGTTTTATTTTAGTTTATTTTTTAAGTTTAAGAAATTAATACAACATGAACTGAGAATTATGTTTTCTTGCTTTATTGTGCAATGGGAAAGGAAGTGGTAAGGAATGGTGGGAGCGGGGCGGGGTGAATGACCTTGGCACCTGCAAGGGAAGAAGAGGGAGGGAGCAGTGATGACGCATACCAACAAGGGAAAAGTATTAAATATGTCGTATTTTGCAACGATTTCCGATCCTATAAAAAATGTGACACTAAAGTGGTTTGTAAATGAAAATATCCGGTTTGAATAGTTCTTTCAACAAACTACCGCCAAAATGGGGTTAAAAAGTTAATTGATAGTCTTATTAAATCAATAAAGAATATCATTAAAGTACCTTTGACGAATTATTTTTTCTTAAAACGGAGGTTTGTTAAAAATGATGTCATTTTTTTTGGGGGTGGGGGTCAGACAAATTATGCTGGTAGGATGATTTTAGGAGGAGGGGGGCCATTTGACGTAAAAAGCGTTGACGTAATTTATGGACAGCCCCCAAAACCTTTTTTGATTTTTAACTTTTTCTGCTGTTGAATTTCAACAGTCAATTGAAATTATATGTAAGACAGGTATACTTGCCAGACATTCTGACTGACAGTTTAGGAATCATATGTTTACTTCCTGTCCCCCCCCCCCCCCCCCCTTTGCTTGCGAATACTTACACGGCCTCCTCAATCACATGATGCAAAATATAATACATTACTGTGTGCGCGTATAAAGAATAATTAATTGGAGATTGAAGGCGCTAAAACGCAAAAATTTATGTTTTGTAAGAGAAAAGAATATCCACATCATCAGTCCATATCCAAAGTCGCCGAGTTGAACGAACTTTATGCCAAAATAAATATAATCATACAATATTATATTGGCAAGTACACACGTGCAAAGAACAAGCGGAAAAGCTGACGATAAGCTGATAAGTGAGTAACTTTCCACAGTATTTTTTAGTTTTCCTTGTGATTTATAACAAAGATTTACTTGTTGTATTTTGCAGTACAGTGCTAAGAACGCGAACAAGTCTATTGATCCCTAAAAAAGTCAGTAAAACTGAAAATTTTTACAGTCGATGAACTTACCTCAATTTCATGCCAGGGCATCTGTTTATCCTAGTGGCGGTTGATTCATGGCCAGTTTAGAGAGGGTCTATTGTATTTTTGTTATGTTTCAGATAGGTTTTCTAAGAAATTTACTGCAAACAAATTAACCCTAGATCTGGCGATCGTCACTTTTGTGACGATTTGAGTGCGATTACCAGTGGCATCGTCACTTTTGTGACAATATCGACATGAGTCGGAACTTTCTAAAATAATACCCCCCGTCGCAGCAGACCTGCGGACTCAGCGAATTTCCAAATTAGTAATACTAATTTTGACCAGCTAAACTTGTAAGCAAAATTTCATCACGTGCTCATTAATAGGGAAATAAATGTCTATTATTCTCCTAATAGGGAAAGAGTATGCAGGTATGCTGCCATGGGGGACACTAAAAGTAGGTTTTTAGCATAGAAAAAAATTATTTCGACCATATAAAGCCAAATAGTAAGTTTCATCAATATCTGTCCATAAATAAAAGAGTTTGCCTATTCTCCATATGATTAACATAGGAAAAGAGTATGCAGGTTTGCTGCTATGATAAGTACGAAAACCTAGATATTTTACCTTAAATGGATGAATCTCAACCAAATGAAGCTAAATACCAAGTTTCATCCAAAAATATTGGTTAATAAGTGAAATATTAACACATCCTTATTCTCCATAAGATTAACATTGGAGCCCCAAAAGACAATGTACTGTCTTTAGACTTTGTAATATCTCGGTAACCAATGGAGATAGAGCAAAGCTTCAAAATACTAAATTGTGTGTTTTTTTGAGCTAAATCCAATGGTCAAAATAAAAATTTAAAATTCTTAAAATTTACATATGAAAAATGCAAAAAACCCATTTTTGGGGTACAAAACCCCCCAAAACAACCCCTTCCGGTAGGTCGATATGTCTGGTTTTCGAACTCATCCAAATAAACGTAGCATTACACATCTCTACCAAATTTGGTGTCGATCGGACCATTTTTACGAGAGTTATCGTGTCTAGGGACACATATATATATATACATATATACATATTGTTAAGTACTGATTTTAAGTTATAACAAACAAGCAGAATTGTCATTTCAAATATTGGCGGTAGGCAGAGCGAGAGAGAGAGATAGCGATAGGGCGTAATCGCCGAGAGCTGGTAAACACGTTCAAAACGGAAATTTACCGATCCATGGCCTCTGATTGGCCGATGACCCTTGCCCGTCTGTCGCTCCGAATCTCGCTGACTGCTGATTGGCCGATGACTCATAAACCACTTCTGTTCCGTTTCTTGCATGTCAGCAGTTCCCTTCACCTCCCATGAGGCTCGCCATTCTGATTCGGGTTCTGTTCGTCTTTCGACCGATTAGTTCTCAAGTGCCTTTCGGCTTTTCTTTTCCCAGGCACGTTATAATTCTTAAACGTGACCGTAGTCTCGCCCATGGTGGCTCCCCCTTTTGATTTATTTTAATATTTTACAAAGTGGTATTATTTTGTTCCGTAACTATTTTCTCTGTTCACTAACATAGATTGCAGTGAACCTAGTGTGTGTAAGTGCGTGTCGGGCAACACTCGGTCTCCCGCGTATATGAACATTGGACTGTACGAGAGCTCAATTCATTATTCAATTGTGGGTACGTGCGAATTCACAGCAAGAGAGAAGATTCCCTGGACCTCGGAGAGACTTTCCTGGCCCAGCAGTTCCATCGTGCCCTGGCTGTGTTGGCGTCCCTTCGGCCATCTTGGCGCCCTTCCAGCTCCGCCATACGGTTTTTCTTGTGAGTGAGTTTAAACCTTTCTTTTGACTATATTTAAACAGTGTTGTAGGCATTTATTATTCTCTGGTACATAGTACCTGGTCCTTCGAACATTGCAATTTTGAACCAGACTAGTAAATTTCAAACAAATCGACTTTTCACATTTTTTCAATAGTTTCCAATATCTTTCAATAAATTAATCCGCCCTTTCTCAACCATTTTTTGGTCCTTCGAGCCGGATCTATAAGTGATTCAGTCCTTTGGAATATTGTCCAGTGCAAAACTTTCATTAAAAACACAATCTTCCCGCAGCTGGGAACATTATCAAAATTCAATCTTCCCGCAGCTGGGAACATTATTAAAACCAATCTTCCCGCAGCTGGGAACATTATTAAAAAACAATCGTCCCGCAACTGGGAACATTGTCCCTTGTTGAGCTCTCTCTCGTCTCTCGCCATGAATGGGCGTGTATAGCCATTCTCATAATATCTCTGCTCTGCTGATGTTGTCTACTACACTTGACATTGCCAATTGAATTATTGTTGGCCATTTATATGCAATATATATTGTGTTTTTCATTGACTGGTGATTTATGCTGATGTATTTAAATGGATTTTATTTTCAATTAAGAAAATAATATTTCTTGTGTTGAAATAATAATTATTTTCGAATTTCTTGAACATTGGTATTGTAAATAACGAACTCTGACAGTCTGTCTTTGACAATTGTTGAATATTTTCTCTCACTCTGAGGCTTATTACTGTTATTCAATACAGTTTTTCATTCAAATAAGCCTAAGCCTACATATTCACATTGAATTTATGTGCGTTCTGCAGTTTGGTTAATTAAGGCTGAAACTTATTTTTAAGCTATTTTAAGTAAGGCCTAACTTGTCAATTTCACCACTGGCGTTCAAGTGCCGAGCATTAAACTCAATTTCTCTGATTGTTCATTATATTGTGTTTCACAATATTCTGTACTTTGTTTTCTGTACTTTAAGTCATTTTAGTGTACTGTTTCACTCAAATCAAGAACAATGCCGACAAAGGAATTTAAATATGAGACTTATCGCAAGTCTACGGACTTGATCAAAACTCGTTTCGCCAAGCTCGAGGAAGCGGTCAACAAGTTAATCAGCACACCCCCTTTCACCCCCGTGCAGATTCGACAATTGAACACCATCTTTGCCGAGCTTAAGAAAAAACGTGCCGACTTTGAGTTGAACTTGCAACGTCTCATTGAAACAGACACTGATGATGACATTGAAACAACTTTGTCCTCAGACGTTGATGAGGTCAATGACCTCTATGTCCGAATCTCTAGTGTAATTGAAGTGCACACTGCTGTGGAGCCTACAAGTCCACACTCTTCACACTCTGAAGCTTCTGTTCACTTTCCCTCTGCAGTTGTGACAGGAGTTAAACTGCCTAAATTGAGCTTACAGACTTTTGATGGTACTCCATTAAAATGGATTTCTTTCATCAATTTATTTGATACCACTGTACACAAAAGTACGTCTCTTTCAAATGTGGCCAAATTTCAGTACCTGCTCAGTGTTTTGACAGGTGAACCATTGAATTTGGTAAAATCTCTCAACCTCACAGCGTCAAATTATTTGATCGCTTATCAACTCCTACGTGATAGATATCACAATATTCGTCGTTTGACAACTCTTCACCTCAACCATTTGTTGGATTTACCATGCGTCTCCCGAAGCAATCTCAAAGCATTGAGATCATTCATAACCACCTTCTATGAGCACTCGGAATCTTTGAAGGCATTGAACTGTGATATAACTGAAAATAATCCGTTACTTGCCGCACACCTTTTACGAAAACTTGATACTAAATTGGTCCAACAATTGGAACAATACCGTGACACTAAAGCAGACGATGACACCGAGGCACACACACTTCCCAAGGTCATGGAAATAATCAACTTCTTGAACTTGGAATGCTCCCACATTGAAGATGCGAGTCTGCATGCAACCACGGATTTTAAATCTCCCCCTGCTCATTCGAGCAAGCCCAAAGCTGATAAAAGGACTCATTACTCCTCGGGCAGTCTCGCCATGGTGGCTACTGATGCCAAGCCCACGAATGCGAAATCTGCAACATGCTTTTGCTGCCACAAGCCTGGCCACAAAATCTACCAGTGTCAGGTTTTCAAAGGCAAATCTCCTAACGATCGTTACAAAGTCGTTAAAGAAAATCAAAGATGCATCTCCTGTCTTGGATCCCATTCTTTGAAGGAGTGTAATTCGAAAGCTTCTTGCACAACATGTCACAAGAAGCACCACTCGCTCCTGCATTTCAACAGTGCTCAGGAAAACTCGCAGCGCTCGCGTGCTCCACTTCCCTCGCCTTCACCTCCGCAAGGCGCTGATACTGCGTTGACTTGCTCTGTTCAACAACAGACTGTTCCACATAACAGTACTGTCCTCCTCAGCACGGCTCTAGTGAAACTCACTGCCGTTAATGGTCGCTCTTACGTATTTAGAGCATTGCTAGATTCTGGCAGTATGTCAGATTTCATTTCTGAGAGAGCCGCTCAACTGTTGGGCACTCGACGACAACAGTCTCACCTCCCCGTCTCAGGACTATCCCAGGCTCTCACACACACAAATGGCTCACTCAACTTGGATGTTGAGTCACTCTCAGGACAATTTGTTGCCCAAAAACATTCTTTCCACATACTGGAAAAAATCTCTCTTGACCTGCCTCGAGTGACAATCACTCAACAAGTTCTCCGGAAGGTCAAACCCTTTGTTTTGGCAGACCCAACATTCCATAAGCCGGGTCCCATTGATGTCCTCATTGGATCTGCTCTATTCCCCAAAGTTTTGACAAATGAATGCCACTCTCTGGGCGTTCACATGCCTTACGCCATTGGTACAATTTTTGGATATGTCATCGTTGGAACCGCTCCATGCTCCACTTCGTCTCCAACGAATTCATGCATAGCCATCTCTCTCCTGTCCACTGCGGACATAGACCTCCACTCTTCCTTACAACGGTTTTGGAATCAAGAAGAAGTGCCTTCTTACTCAAAGAAATCCGCTGAGGAAATGGCGTGTGATAAGATTTTTGAGACCACACACTCTCGTGACCACTCAGGTCGTTATACGGTACGCTTACCGTTCTCCTCTGATGAAGCTTCTGCAACTCTGGCCAATTCCAAGCCTACTGCGGAACAACGCTTCCAGTCCCTCGAAAGGAAGCTTCAACACCCCAATAATGCGGAATTTCGCAATCTCTACTCCAGTTTCATGTCAGAATATAAGTCCTTGGGACATATGGAAATTTGCTCAAACCTCGCTCTGAATGAGCCCCATTACTTCCTCCCCCATCATGGAGTCGTAAAAGCTCAGAGTAGCACGACCAAACTCCGCGTCGTTTTTGACGCTAGCTCAAAGACCAGCTCCGGTCTGTCACTGAATGACATTCTTCTCACAGGTCCCAAACTACAGAACAATATCTGTGACATCCTCCTTCACTTCAGAGAGAAAAATGTAGTTTTCTCCTGCGATATTCGCCAAATGTACCGGCCAATCAGAGTACATCATGACGACCAGAAATTTCAAATGATCCTTTGGCGTGAATCGCCCTCTCTCCCCATGTCAGTCTACCGACTAACCACCGTCACATACGGAATGAACTGCTCACCCTATCTCGCCATTCGAACTCTCCAACAGTTGGCGGAAGATGAAGGTTCTCGCTTCCCTCAGGCAGCAGAAATTCTCAAACACCACAGCTACGTGGATGACTTGATTGCCGGTGCTTCTACTGAAGAAGACGCTCTGGAACTTCAAACCCAATTAATTGAACTACTTCGATTGGGTGGATTTGAGCTTAGAAAATGGGTCTCTAACTGTCCCAAACTATTGCAACAGTTACCCTCATCTCACCAGGAGACTCCTGTCTTTCTTCAAGCTTCAGCAGACCCTCACTTCTCCATACTAGGAATTTATTGGTGTCCCTCTACAGACGCCTTCAAATATACTTTCAAATTCACCTGTGAGAAGCCCACCAAACGCAAGGTCTTGAGCCTCATAGCTAGCATCTATGACCCTTGTGGATTTTTGTCCCCCTGCATAATGACTGCCAAGCGTTTTATGCAGTTACTGTGGACTTCCTGGATATCTTGGGATGAACCCTTGAATTCAGAGCTCGCCGTCAAGTGGCAAAATTTTATCTCCGATCTCAACACCATTGTGGAGATCTCCATACCCAGAGCGATACTGCTACCCCACACCATCATGTGTGACCTTCACGGTTTTTCCGACGCTTCGGAAACCGGTTATGCGGCCGTGGTTTACTTGCGATGTGTTGACAGTGACAATAAAGTGCAAGTGACACAGATTATCGCCAAGACTCGTGCCGCCCCCCTCAAGCGTGTGACACTCCCGCGCCTTAAATTATGCGCAGCGCATCTTCTCGCTCAGTTAGTTCACTATGTGACTAACCAATTTCTCAATAAATTGAAAATAGACTCCATAGTGTTATGGTGTGACTCAACAGTGACCTTGTCGTGGATACAAACTCTCCCGTATCGCCTCAAGACGTATGTCGCAAATCGAGTCGCCCAAATCCAGGAGCTCATCCCCTCGCATTGCTGGCGTCACATCTCCAGTAATGACAACCCTGCGGACTGTGCTTCACGAGGCGTCCTACCTTCGGAACTGGTGAATCATCCTCTCTGGTGGCAGGGACCTACTTGGCTCCGACTTCCGCCTGCAACTTGGCCGACTTCAAGCTTCACGCCCATCGACACCTGTGATCTGGAGGAGGTGAAGCCAACTCCATTGACCGTGCTCATCTCTACACAGCAGTCGTCGTGGGATCTTCTCTCCCAGTTCTCTTCCTGGACGAAACTACTTCATGTCATGGCCTACGTCCTGCGCTTCATCCAAAACAGCCGCCGGCATGATCCTCGTCTAGGTCCTCTCTCTGTGGACGAAATACAAGCTGCCGAGCTGCGTATCTTCCGATTGGTGCAACAAGAGGCCTTCTCCAATGACATTGCTGCTCTTCAAGACAACAAGATCTGCTCTTCGCGGCTTCAGCGACTCTCTCCCTTCATCGATCAAGATGGTCTACTACGGGTTGGTGGCAGACTTCAAAACGCCGATCTGGCGGACAACATAAGACATCCCTATCTTCTACCGAAAAAACATCACGTAGTCAACATCTACATCGACTACATTCATCGCAAACATTTGCACTCTGGGGTACAATTGACTATGTCGCTACTGTCCCAACATGTATGGATCCTTTCTGCGAGAAGTGCAGTACGAAACAGAATTTTCAAATGCCTGGTGTGTTTTAAACAAAAACCGAAAAACACCTTCCCCCTCATGGGTGACTTACCCAAGGCGAGAGTGACTCCTGCTCGACCCTTCTTGTCTACGGGCATTGACTATGGCGGTCCATTCACTGTCAAGATCCACAACCTTCGCTCCATCCGCCATATTAAGGCCTACATCTGCATTTTTGTTTGCCTCGTCACCAAGGCAGTGCACATCGAAGTTGCAACTGACTTGTCCACTGAATCATTCCTCGCTGCGTTGAGGCGCTTTGTAGCTCGCAGAGGAATATGCTCCGATATCTACAGTGATTGTGGAACAAACTTTGTGGGCGCAAGAAATGCCTTTCGTGAATTCCTCTCTTCTGCTCAGCGACCAATTGAGCGATTTGCGCTTGAGCACCACATCAAGTTCCATTTTAATTCCCCCGCTGCACCTCACCAAGGCGGTTTGTGGGAAAGTGCCATCAAGAGCACTAAATATCATTTGAAGCGCACCCTCGGTACTCACGTGCCCACCCTCCTTGAGTTCACCACACTAACATGCCAAATAGAGGCGATGCTCAATTCCCGGCCTCTCACTGCTTTGTCCAGTGATGCTAACGATCTTCAGGCTCTGACGCCAGGTCATTTTTTGATTGGAGCCCCCCTAGCTTCACTTCCAGAACCCAACGTCATCAACACGCCTGACAATAGACTCTCACAATGGCAACTCATGCAAGCATTCATGCAACGCATCTGGAAGCGCTGGAGCAAGGAGTATCTCCACACCTTGCAGCAACGCCTGAAATGGTCCACTCCTACGAGGAATCTTCAAGTTGGCGACTTAATGCTCGTTCATCAAGACACCCCATCTCTCCAGTGGCCCTTGGCAAGGATCACAAAGGTCATTCCTGGCAAAGACAATGTTGTCAGAATTGTTGAGCTCAAGACTCAGCACGGTACCTTTACTCGTCCTGCAGTCAAAGTGTTTTTGTTACCTTTCTGGGCGCAAACTGCCTAATCATTCTAATGGTAACCTCTTGTACATATTAGCATAAGAATTGTTTTGATTTTCATTTTTTCTGGGTTTGAACATTGTTTTGTTGAATCACAAGTGATTCAAAGCCGCCGGTATGTTAAGTACTGATTTTAAGTTATAACAAACAAGCAGAATTGTCATTTCAAATATTGGCGGTAGGCAGAGCGAGAGAGAGAGATAGCGATAGGGCGTAATCGCCGAGAGCTGGTGAACACGTTCAAAACGGAAATTTACCGATCCATGGCCTCTGATTGGCCGATGACCCTTGCCCGTCTGTCGCTCCGAATCTCGCTGACTGCTGATTGGCCGATGACTCATAAACCACTTCTGTTCCGTTTCTTGCATGTCAGCAGTTCCCTTCACCTCCCATGAGGCTCGCCATTCTGATTCGGGTTCTGTTCGTCTTTCGACCGATTAGTTCTCAAGTGCCTTTCGGCTTTTCTTTTCCCAGGCACGTTATAATTCTTAAACGTGACCGTAGTCTCGCCCATGGTGGCTCCCCCTTTTGATTTATTTTAATATTTTACAAAGTGGTATTATTTTGTTCCGTAACTATTTTCTCTGTTCACTAACATAGATTGCAGTGAACCTAGTGTGTGTAAGTGCGTGTCGGGCAACACTCGGTCTCCCGCGTATATGAACATTGGACTGTACGAGAGCTCAATTCATTATTCAATTGTGCGTACGTGCGAATTCGCAGCAAGAGAGAAGATTCCCTGGACCTCGGAGAGACTTTCCTGGCCCAGCAGTTCCATCGTGCCCTGGCTGTGTTGGCGTCCCTTCGGCCATCTTGGCGCCCTTCCAGCTCCGCCATACGGATTTTCTTGTGAGTGAGTTTAAACCTTTCTTTTGACTATATTTAAACAGTGTTGTAGGCATTTATTATTCTCTGGTACATAGTACCTGGTCCTTCGAACATTGCAATTTTGAACCAGACTAGTAAATTTCAAACAAATCGACTTTTCACATTTTTTCAATAGTTTCCAATATCTTTCAATAAATTAATCCGCCCTTTAATTATATATAAATATATAATTATAATTATATATATGTATATATGTATAATTATATATCTTTAATTATATATATATGTATTTATATATAAATACATATATATATATATATATATATATATATAAATTTTAATGACTATTATTTTTGGTCTCTGGGCACCTCAAAACGAAAAAGTAACATGGTCCCGGGCTTAGGTCTTACCATGAGACCTACGGTAATAGCTTATTCCCTATGGGAAATTCGCTAAAAATACGAAACCCGTTTTAAACCACAATGAATCTTATACCATTAGAAAGAGGAGGTTCTGAGGATTTATATTCATATATAAAACACTATTGAGCGCCTATTATGTTGCGAGAAACATAGTTCGAAATAACAAGAGATTTCAACATTTGATGTCGCGGCGAAAATATTCGTCATGTGATCACCAAAACAGCTGTTTTTGTCGATCGACAGAAAAATTAATACGAAACACAGTGAAATGCCAGGGTTACCATAGAAACCGAAATTTCTCGGACTACGAGTCGTCTGTTGACAGTTTTTTGTATCTATTATAGTTACGGCAGAAAATATTTTTCAATAAAGTACGGTTTTTGTGCCTGAGCGGCAATGGCCTCAGCGGCGGTCGTCACTAAAAAGACGATTATAAAACAAGTAATATTTACGTTTTAGAATTATTTTTTCTGGAATATATTTACAGCGAAAGAAAGAAGAAAAACTGCCCTTTTCTTTGATGTGACTTGCTTCACGTTGCGACGGTAAATTTTGTTTTGTGAGCTTCTGAAAGGTCACCCTGATTTCTCCGATCTTCTTCGTCTTGGCCCAAAATGGTGGCCGTAAATATCGGTAGGCATTATAATATGTAGGCCTACCAAAATGTAACTTTCTTTGAAACTACAATATATTTCCTACAATATCAACATCACATTTTACTAAAAAATCAATTTATTACAATATTTTATACAGTTGTGAAATACTTGGAAAACTAGTCAATGATTGAGGTTGTAAAAATCGGTACGCATTATCATAAATTCGCCTGTACACCTTTTTGTGTTGTATATTTTATACAATAATTATATATTTCCTAAAACTAGAATAAATTCCCTACAATTTGTATATCTCAGAATTTTTATAAGGTTTGTTTTATAAATTTTATGTTGCTTTGAAAATTTCATAAAAATTAGGTTTTTGTAACAAAAAATTCGAAGTCTTACATTCTGACATCATTTACTCATACATTTTTCAATTCAAACCCATACAATTATATATTTTTTGAAAGATCGGTTATTTACCTATCATGCAGTATCATATCTATTTACTCTAGATGCATTCCACTATGTTATATATGACAATAAAAAAAGTGTGCAATTTTCTTGTTTTTTTTTAGTGTTAACAATTTTTTTATAAAAAAAAAAAAAAATTGTTTGGGAGTATTTCTAAAACAATGATATTTCTACGCAGGGAATCATATTTCAAACAACTTTTACATTTAAGTCAAGTGTGAACAAAATTTATTTGTTGGATTTCTTGCGGGTTGCTTTCAAAATTTATATTTTGCTGAATCCAAACATTTGCAAACTTTTTGCTTTTACGCCTAAACGCATTGCTTGAAAATATATTTTCTTATACCATTCTATTGTAAATTTATCCCTGAAACAGAAAATATATATATGTGTACACTTATTCCAAAGCAATTGGTCTGTGTGACGAAATATATGGTACCACTACAAAAAGGAAGAAATGGCTCTGCCAACGGTGTCAAACATGAACGCCAGATCTAGGGTTAATGAATTAAAACTTATAGGTACTAATAGATACAGTTATTATACCAATTAGTGATAGAAAATTTTAATAATAATTTCTTAAACAATTACATAAATCCACCAGCACCACCAATGAACTTGCAAAGATTATAGGTTAAATTTTTAATATCTGTTTTTCACTTACTTTTATAATGGAATGACATAGAAGAATGGAACTTTACGATATTCATATTGTGTCTTGCATACTATTTTGTGACACTTCAGAACTTTCTAACTTAAAAGTGAAATTGCTTTATATTGTCAGGAAACACGAGATTTTGGTATCAATTGAACTATCTAATTAATAATTTATTAGATTTTTTTAGCTAATGTGGGTACAATTTTTGTTTTCATGGATACGAAATTGCTAATAACCATAACTATTCCTTATGTCTCTGGCATTCATTCCTTTGAGGGAACGTTTTCCTCCCCGGTAGCCCATTTTTGCAATGTCAAAAGATCTATTTTACTTGGACGGTAATAAGATACGGGTTCGAAGATAACAAGACTTCGAAGCTTCGGGAACACTTCAAAACATTGCAGTGGCAATTTAAAAATCTTATGCAACACTAGAAAGTATCGGGTGTCGACAGTCTTGCCCTGATAAAGAAACTGAATAGTATGAAACAAATGATGGTAGGATAACATTTTATTTTATGTTTTAACAAATGACTTAAGTTTTTTTACACTAATGTACAAACTCAATAAACTGCTCTTTGTGCGCTTCGGGTTGCTTTTAAATCTTCTACTCAACCTTTTAGATTGTTTCAGGTTTTTTAAAAACGTTTTCTGCATGGCACACACTGCCTCTTTCAGAAAAAATGTGCGTACGATCTCTCGATACTTTTTACCTAAGGTGCATGCAGGGCTGGCGCTAACACTTTTGCCCGCCCTAGGCAAAAGTTACATTTGCCGCCCCTGCCCACCCCCCCCCCCCTTTACCCATTTCGAACCTACCTATACACTCATTTTCACGTTCGAATTTACTTCGGTGGGTCAACAATTATTAAATAAAAAAGACTAAACGACAAGAAAGGGACTGACAGAATGGAGTAGCGCAGTGTGTTTGCCGCTGTAGTAGCATGCAGTGCGGCGCGGGAACCGACCCGCAGGATTGGTCGGTTCTCATGATGCTATGACACTTGCAGTTAACAGCTAGAAGCGGGGAGCGAAACTCCGATGTGTGTTTTTGATCAAAAAGATTATCGTTTGTAGCTCTATATAAATAAGGGTTTATCAAGCCGAATATAGTTTGTGATGTATATTTTTTATATCAAGTAGTATAGTTTATTTTTTAGAAAATTTGAAGAACACATCAAATTTTTTATGATTTTTAAAACATTGTTCAAACAAATGCTATATCATTCATATTCAAATACAATTTATTCTAACCCATTAATTTGACAACAAAAAAAAGAAGTTTTATACCTATGACAATGGCGGGAAAAGGGTTAACATTGCTCTATTGAAAATAAATCCAACATAGATCAACCCTTTCACTGTTGAGCAAAACGCTGCTGCCGGTGGCATAACATGAAAAAGACGAATCTAGATCCCAATTCTGACTACTCTTACTCAGCTTACATTTTTTAAATAACCCAATTTCAATACATAACTAAATTCAAAAGTTCACAAAAAAATCTAATTGACAACATTTTAACCTTTCATTATAATGAAGAGATTGATTATGTTCTCAGGTTAACAGATTACAGCAAGTTTAAATCGCCTACGTTGTAAATCATAAACGTAATACATCAAACATAAATAGAATCTTGATGGAATTGACGAAAATCAAAAACATAAAGTAGCCTATTTGAATAACTTGTACAATTAACCCAAAACGTTATGATTAGATGTTATCAATGTCGCATCGGCAAGCACGTTATGCACATTTTCGGCCGGTGCGGGGGAAGGGGAAGTGTTGTAGGGGCGGCATTGTTGCACGCGGCCTTGACAACTGATAAGCGCAAGCGCTCGCTCGAATCAGATTTATAGCGCGGCGCAGTCGGTACCAGGGGTGGCAGCGATACAGTCAGTGCTTTAGTAAACACAAACAAAATGGAAGTAAACTAACTAAACATTGGACTAAATTAATCAACAATTAATTAATTGTTTTGTTATATAATTTTTCACTTGCGTTTCATCAGATTTTAAAAATAATTATTTTGGCATATAGTTTTTATTTTTTTTTTCAATGTTTTGCCGCCCTAGGCGGTTGCTAGTTTGCCTAATGGGTGCGCCGGCCCTGGGCGCATGTCTTTAAAATGTTCACATGAAAAGTCTGTCTTTGGACAGTAAAAGGCTAATGAGATTTGTGGATCCACAGAACACACTGTCACTTCTCTTGCTGACTCGCCATTCCTGATTATGTTTTTCTACATTATTGTAAGTGAAGTGCATTGTTGTCAATCGACTGAGTTTAGGTGTTACAAACTTAATGAAAACAAAACTAGATTAAATTTGCTTGTGACAAGAAGTGCAAGATGTGTGTGGCTCTAATGGTTTACGTTCAGCAAGGCTATTAAATCAGGGCAAGACTTTATGGACACCCGGTATATCAATTTCTCGCCAACCCTTCATAAACCTGATAATGAAGCTGGATTCTAGTTTGCAAAGTTAAAAGCAATCCAACCTAACCTAGTTAGCTTATCATATCTGATATAGTTGTAGCCCACAGGGGATACTCCTTACACTGGATTGTAGACAAAAAATAAGACTTGTAGACTTTAAAAAACTAAGTGAATTTGAACTTAAATTGCAGACAACTAGAGCCGAAGATAACCAAACCTTTAGGAACCCTAAACGTAGCTGCCGAAACCAAACAGTACTACACCAACCCCCTGTGGAATTAAGTAACAGATTCACTCCAATTTCTGCTGAACCTTCAACTGAAGATTCAGTTTGTGAGCCATCACATACAATTAACGTAGTTGCGCAAATCCACCACCCACCCACCCTGCAAACAGTAAAAGGGAAAATTTCTCACAAAAGGACTTTAAATGACAAGAAAACTTCCAATACCTCCAAGGGCCCTCACCGAAAAGTTATAATCATCACCGATAGCCATGGCAAGGACCTTTATCACACCTTGATGGCTTTGTTCCTAGAATTTGACGTTTTTGTATACTCTCAACCAGGTGCTAAACTTAAACAAGTTTTGAAAACAGGAAAGTCAATAATAAAAAACTTGAATGAAAATGATTTTGTTGTAGTTGTGGCAGGGACCAATGATATAGGACAACATGACCCTGGAATACTAACGATCACACATGGCATGAAAGAAATGCTGACTTGGAGGACAAAGGCTAAAATTCTCATCTTGGAAATTCCCTACCGATATGATCATGTGAATCTAAATAATGAAATTGTCTACGCCAACTCGACCATAAGGAAGCTGATAACGGAAACATGGTGGGTTTTCCATCTGTCAGACAAGTCTGTATTAACGACTCCCTCATAAGAGCACATTACACCCGCCACGGCCTACACCTCAGTAAACGTGGCAAGTCCATCCTGGGTGGACTAATATCAAATGTTATATTGGGCACAAGAGGAACCACCAAAGAGCGTGACCATCACCCCCTTCCAATGCACTCTAAGGAAGGACTAGTCTTGGAGAAGAAATCCTTAAGCGACTCCCGCCCCTCCATTGATGCTGTTGGGCCCCTTCCCGGCTGAAGTGCGGAGTGAAGCTCCTTCTGCGTCCCCGAATGCTTGACAGAGGCCTCCCAACTGACGACCCCTTCTTCGACTTGTACGAGACAACCCAGTGACATCAGTTACATTTCGCTCAGCGAAGAGCTCTTCAACTTGTCTATAGAGGACTTCCCACCACTGCCAAGCAAGAAACCAGCATCGAAGGAACCTACACACCCTGCTGTCAACAAGAAGCCTCTACATAATTTTTTAGAGACTCCCAATTGTTTGGGAATGGTGAAGTGAGTGTTCCCACTGCTGGGCTTGCCGGGGACCCTGCTAGTGTGTATGCTCCCCCTGATTCCCATGATTTGTTTTTCCACTGCAATATTCAAGGATTGACCCAACGTTTAAAAATTGACATTTTCAATATTTTTCTAGACTCTTTTTCCAAAAAGCCAAAAGTTTTATGTATCACAGAACACTGGTTCAACGAATCAAACATTTTTATTTTGAATAAAGTTTCTGGATATAAAGTCATTTCATATTTTCCTCGTCAGAACTCCATCAGGGGAGGAGCCTGCATTCTGGTGGGGGAACAGGTACAAGCTGAGCCTTTAAATAATTTCAAAAATTTGTCGAAAGAAGGTGTTTTTGAGTGTGCTGCAGTGCTGATAAAAAGTGAGATTAAAAGTGTAGTTCTGTGCATATACAGACCCCCTAAGTACGATAAGGCCAACTTAGATTGTTTCTTTTCTACTCTTGAAAAATTGCTTTGTAAAATCATTAAGAAATTTAAACATGCAAAAATATTTCTAGCTGGAGATTTTAATATTGACACGTTGGTAGATGACAATCTTAAATTTCAGTTTTTGAATTTAGTTAATTCATTTAACTTGCAGCCAAACTTCCACTCTCCAACACGAGTTACTTCAACCTCCAAAACGTGTTTGGACAATATTTTCACCAATTTCCACCCTGTCTCATGCATTCTCATAGAGACAAGTCTTTCGGACCATACTGGTAACCTCATTGTCTGTGACTTGGCGGCCCCTGATACCAGAGTAATTCCGACTTCAAAGCGATGCTTCTCAGAGGAAAATATTCAACATTTCCTTTCTGAGTTGCAGCATGAAAGTTGGGACTCGGTATCTGGGGACAACTTAAACATTAATGAAAGTTACAAAAACTTTATTGAAAAGATTAGATATGCTTTAGAAGTTTCTTTCGCTTTCAAAACTTTGAGAATTCAGCAACCACAGAAAGGGCCTGAGAACTGGATTACAAATGGAATACGGGTTTCCAGTGCAAGGAAAAGGGATCTGCATGAGATGGGTAGGTGGTGTAAAGACCCTGAATTCCTGTCTTATATTAAAAAGTATAAAGCCATTTTCAAAAAATGTGTCAGGGCAGCTAAACTCAAATGTAACAATGAATACATCTCAAAGTCTAAGAACAAAGTAAAAGCTGTATGGGATGTAGTAGCTAAGGAGAGTGGCAGGAAAGAGAATACAAACCAACTGGACAAAATTATTGAAAATAATATTGTAATCTCAAATAGTAAAGACTTAGCTAGTACCCTTAACAACTATTTTTGTAATATAACTGACAATTTGAAGCTTAAGCCAAACCTTTCTGATGCTCTTAAACTGTCCTCCAGTAATGTCCAGCATAACTGTTTGTTAATAAGTTTCAGACTGGCAACAGAGAGTGAGGTCTACCAGGTAATTAAGGCTCTTGAACCAAAAAAATCGGCTGGGTGGGACGAAATCTCACCTTTTCTTGTTGAAAAATGTTCTCACTGGCTATTAAAGCCTCTGACCTTTCTCATTAACTGCTCACTCCAACACGGTGTCTTCCCTGATCTTTTAAAATTCTCAACTATTAAAGCAGTCCCAAAGAAGAGTAAGGTGCACACACTTGACAACTTGAGACCATCTCTCTGTTGTCAGTCTTCTCCAAGGTTTTTTGAAAGGGTTGTATTCAATAGACTTTATGACTTTTTTGAAACCAATGCTTGCTGTCCTGCTTTCTGTTTGGGTTTCGCAAGGGTAGGAGCACAGTGGATGCCATCTATGAGCTAGTGGATCGAGTTGCAAACGCGGTGGATGGGTCGCAATCACCGTTGGTGCCTTTTGCGACCTATCCAAGGCTTTCGACTCAGTGAACATAAATATAATGATTGCCAAACTGAGGCAATATGGGGTTGTGGGTACCGCTCTTGGTTGGCTGCAATCTTTTCTTGCTGGGCGACAGCAAAAGGTCGTTGGTGCCTGGAGCTCGGAGTAGCTATAGAGCTGTGAAAGCAGGCGTACCCCAGGGCTCTATTCTGGGGCCTCTTCTTTTTCTGGTGTACTGCAATGACCTTCCTGCCATATCATATCTTCTAACGCCCAAGTTCTCATGTATGCGGATGGACACCTCTCTTTTTGCCTCAAATCCCAATCAAGGTAGCCTTTTAAAATCTCTGGAGAAGACGATCAACCAATTGGATTCTTGGTGTACAGTAAATGGGTTAAAATTGAAACCCTTCAAAAACACAATTCCATAAATTTTCATATCAACCACAGCAAGACTCTTCAATCTGACTCTTCATATTTACCTTCTCACTTCAATTCAGTAAAAATCCACCAAATTTTTGGGCTTAGACATTGACTCAACTCTTTCTTGGCAGCAAAATATCAACAACTTACTTCCTAGGTTAAGTAAAGCATATTATGCCTTTACTTTCTCTATCCCAGACAGTTGACCTTCAAGTCCAAAGACAAGTCTATTTTGCTTACTTTCATTCACTAATTTTCCTATGGAGTAATTTTTCTGGGGAAAACTCCACCGACTCTATTAGGGTTTTTCCGAATGCAGAAGAGAGTCATTAGATTGATATCGGGTGCCGGACCTAGGGACTCCTGTAGACCACTTTTCAAAAGGCTTCACATCCTTCCACTTCCATCTATACACATCTTGCAATGGCTTCTTTTTTGCCAGAAACCAATTTTAGACAAATGTCTCAAGAACAATCATAAACATCAATATGACACCCGGAATTCCAAAACATTGCAGTAGGCCTACCCAATCCATAAAACTACTTTTTTAGAAAAATCTCCTTCATTCTTGTGTTTAAAGATTTTATAACAAATGCCCCAAGCGCATAAAAAGAGGAACTTTCACCCAAAAAAATTCAAGAAGTTGGTGGTTGATTACTTGATTGGTAAACTGCTTCTACAGCCTTTTCCGAGTACCTGGATCACGACATCCCAGTTTTTTTAAGTTGTATTTTCTCTTTTTCATGAATACAAGCAGTTTGTTAGTATTTTTATTTGGTATTTGTATTACTTTATATAAGTGTTTTGTCAGTATCTCCCAGATGGTGAATCACATATGTACATAGATTAGGAATAGAAATAAGGAATTGTTATTGACAAGTCTACAGCCCAGGCAAAACACTGCATGTAAGGGGCGTGATTAGACACTGTACATAAATAAATAAATAAAATAATTTGTCATCTGCCCGTATCGGAAGATTTTTCATGTGTGAATAGGAGCTCAGTAATAGGTCACCATCCTGATATCTGTGAAATTTGCATCCTCTGACCTGCCAATATTCCAGACTACTGTACCTTGATCAAGACATTCTGCATCCCAAAGCTACCCATAGCATTAATCCCCCAGAAAACATTAATTTTTGCACAAAAAGAATATTGTTGAATAATTTTGTACAAAATTAATAGAAACCTTGAAGTTTGCAACAGGAGGCCTGATCCTTCTAACCAAGGGCAAAAGGTATGTATCTGATGCAATCTGGGAAATATTGAAGATTCAGATTCATAAATGTTTGAAAACCTATCCAGAGTCCATGTAATTGATAACCAAGTATTCATAAGTTAATAAAATTTTAGATGAATTGACTTTAAAAACCGATTTATTTTTGTAAAATCTACTTTCGCAATTTGTTTTGAAAGCCTTACCCATAAACCCTAAGCCTATACTTTTATAAACCTTATATTTAAAGTTATCTAAAACATTATCTTTTTTCTTTTTATTCAGACTGTAATGATTAACATTAGTACAGTAATATTAGGGTTTTAGATCGGCAACTGATGTGCATTCCCAAAAAATTGGATAAGAGCTACTTTTTAAGCACTATAAGTAAAGATCCGATGAGTCCCCCAAAAAAATAAAGTTGTTTTTTCACCTATAAAACCACTTTTCAAAATGGCGGTTTTTTGTAATGGGATACATTTTGAAAAAATTTAGTATTTATTTTTATTTTTCACCTGCATTTCTCAATATAATGTTGTGACAACCGCCACCGATAATTTTTTAATGGGAAGTAGTTCATTATGACCGGTCGTTAGTTTTTGGCCGCCATCTTAGATCCGCCATATTGGATGAAAGTTATTTTTTTGTTAAATAAAGATAGTGTTGTGATACATCATTTCAAAGTAGATTTTTTACGCTAATTACAATGCCCGCAATCCGTTTTTGAAAATCTTGGTTTCGTTTTAAAGATTACACTCAAATAAAAATTCAAACCCTATGAATTTTCTTATGGACATTTCGAACTTTAAAAATTATTTTGCATTATATTTTCTTTTATATCTAGTTCTAATTGAGGAATTCTGTTCATTGTGACCTTAAAGTACTCTGTAATATTCCTGGCATTAATTTAAGCTATTCTTCATTCCATTTGGAGGATATTGAGACGAGTTATATCCTTCTATTTAATAGAAAACTTCAATTTTTTTTTTAATTCACTTTTAGTTTAAGATTAATATCTCGAGTTCTAGATAAGACACAAAGTTAGTTCTGGTCTTAAAAAAACTAGTACATCAATGTCTTTAATTTGAGTTATTGACCATTGAAAATTCGTTGGATATTAAGTGGCTTATAACTGTCTAATCAACATAAAAATTTATTGGTTGCTCAAATTCTTTTTTCAGTTAAAGACGTACAACTCAAGTAGTAAATGAGATTCAAGGTTCGTTTTGGTCTTAAATTACACGGTACATTATTGGCTTTAATTCCATATATTGATTGTTAAAATTCGATACGTTTAAGATGTGATATTATACACTTTTCAATAAAAAATATTTCCATTTCTAAAATTTGGGTAAAGTTTAAAAATTTACAAACCGTTTCAAAACCAAGCCAATTTGAACGAACAAAAAACTCTAAAGAAGCCCATTGATCCACTGAGTGATCTGATACCGAAATTAACAAACCTATCTCAATAAGAACAGGATATATGAGGAAAAAATAAGCAATAAATATATTCAAAATTTGAAACGTCCATAAGAAATGTATGGAGAAGAATTTTAATTTCCGTTATATCTTTTTAAACGGAAGAATATTTTCAAAAAAACGGATTGCGGCATTGTAATGAGCGAAAAAAATCTACTCTGAAAATGATGTGTCACAACACTATCTTTACATTAGAAAAAAAACCAACTTGTATCCAATATGGCGGATCCAAGATGGCGGTCAAAAAAATAAAGGACCGTTAAAAATAAAGTAGTTAGTGCCCAACAATTATTGGAGTTGGTCCCACAACATAATATTGAGGCGATGCACGTAAAAAATGAAAAAAGGGAAGCTTTTTTCAAAATTTATTTCATTACAAAAAGAAACAGCCATTTTTAAACGTGATTTTATAGGTGTAAAACAACTTTATTTTTTTGGGGGACTCATCAAATCTCTTTTTCTAGAGCTTAAAGGAAGGTCTCCTGAAAATGTCATGGGACCGCACATCAGTTGCTGATCAAAAGGTTGTTTTTTGGCCTTATTTTACTGTACTACATGTCCACTGTTCATCTGTCCTAACAACCCTCTGTCATGACCAAGTCTAACCACCTTTACGTTTCTCATGTTTAAAATTGGTATCATGTTAACTGTTTTATTTTTAACTTTACTGTTAGTTTTATTTATCAATCTATTGATTATTCTTTAGTGAATATGGCTTATATTCCACACCCATACAACCCTACTTTCCACGTCAAAATTTAATTTTTGTCCAATTTTTATAATTCAATTTTTTAAAACAATATAACAATCTAATAAATTTATTCCAATAACAGCAAAATCTTGCAAATTAATACATTTGCATTCTATACATTTTTGTGAAGGTATTTTTTTGTAATATTTACGTCCATAATTTTTTCAACAGCTAATATTTTGAAACGGTCCTACGGAGACAAAAATTGATAATAGTGAATGTGCTGTAATGAGATCACCGTTTAACACAAGCAGCGTTGAACCGTTTTTTAACATATTGCATTTTTTTTATCACACACAGATGGATAGACAAAAAACAGAGCGAGATAGGTTGATATGTTATTTTTTGTTTTACTTTGGCATGCTGAATGGCCCTGAACAATTTTTACTCGGAGCTGCACAGCTTGTTATATTATAATAATAAAAAACCTACATATTGAAACTATAACCAAAACCAACCAGATCAAAATCATATTTATCGGTTAATAGCCATGTAAAACACATAACACTAAGTATGTTTGTAAACATTTTACCTTTACATTTTTTCTTCCTCTTGCAGAGAGCTAATAGGGACTTTTTTCATAATCTTAAACTATATAATCCTATTAAACTTACATAATTGTTTTAAATTATTATATGAATTTACTGTATAAGCAGGATGATACATTAAACGAGATGAAAATAAAAACGCATTATTCATCATTGTTTGAATAGACCCGTTGATTTTTTTGTGTTTCTTATAATCTAAAATGCCAGACATCTATATCTATTCTATTCTATATATAATACGTGATGCCCTTTTTTTTGTTAACACTACTCCTCTCTTATTTCCGGACCAATTTTTAAAGTTTTGAGGTGTCAAAAAGAAAGGTCCTCAGTTCATAGTTTTTGCAATAAGGTTTTAGATTTTTTATATTTTAATTCTGAAGCTCACGGGAAGCCCCCAAAGTTTCTTTTTTTTGTCCATAAGATTAACATGGGGAACAATTTTATATTGAATTGCTAAATAAAACAGCTGTTAAACAAAAAAAAAAAAAAAAAAAAAACAACACATGTTAAAAGCTTAATAGAAGCAAATTGAACTGGTACTGAAATATCAAACACAATTTCATATTTTAAATACGAGGCGTGTCTAATCTGAGGTTTTAACCTTTTCTCAAAATGTAGCAGGTAGATTTTTGCTTGAAAGTTTTATTTATGCGTATTTGGACACAAAAATATGTTTTGTAACTTAACCCTGGAAAAAATTTATTTTCGTTTACAAAAAACAATTATGGATATTGAAATTTTTGACATGGGTCTTATTGGTTGTCCGACTGGTATTGAAATAATAATGAAAGGTAACCAAATATTAAAAATAGAACACTAAATTTGTGTGCATGGGTTTTTCAAACTTCTGTAAACTATAAGGAAAAGGGATGGTTTATGGTTGTAAGTGTAATAACCCATATAGCACAAGTAGGGGAGAGGTGGGTATAACCAGGTGGGTATAACCGGGTGGTTGGGTACAAACCGGGTGGTCGGGTTTTTGACCAAGTAAGTGCTGGTACCTGGCGATAAATGTTGAAATTAACATGTAGTTTGAGAGGGAAAGTGGCGGACATTGCGCCATTAGTCTCTGAGCAGAACTCTGGCTGTTATGAGCGTTTCTTTGTTTTTGATATTTCGTTTCCCAATGTTACGGACAATTTGATCGAATACTACGGAAAAAATTACGTGAGTTTTCAGTGAAGGTGACTACACTGTTGTGTAGTCCTATGTCCTTTATCTTTACACTGATACAAACAATATCTCAAATTAGTTTTTAAGCACTCTAAATATATCAAGTTTTTTGTTAGTTACTACCAGTGGGGTGAAAAACCGGGTATGACGCGCGGGGTTAAAACCGGGTGGTATTTATACATGTTATATGATCTAAATATTTTAAAAATTTGATTTTTCCGCTCATAAATTAACTGAATATGTTTATCTTTGATACTATTTTTTAACTTAATTGTGTGTACTTAGTAATAAAATTTTAGGGCCTATTAAAATTTTTTTTTTTTTCTATTTTCCCATATACTTAACATGTGTACCCGGTATCACCCCGCTAGTGGGGTGAATCCGGGCACTTGCACTTATTTTACAAAAAAATCACAGAAAAAAAAACTATAAGATTTATCAAGTTTTTAAAAGAAGCAATTCAAAAAACAAATAAAACACAAAGATAAAATGAGACATTATTTAAAATTTTCTGTATAAAAAATATGGCATCTACATGTCCATTAAAGCTTAGCCACCCGGTTTATACCCCACTTTCCCCTACGTCAATTTGATATAAAATTGATGTAAAAGATGTCAATGTCATTGATATTGTTGATGTCATATTGACTTCAAATGTGATAAGAAAAAACGTCATTTTGATGTCAATGTGAAGTAAAAAATGTTCCGATTTTTTATGTCAAATTGATGTCAGTAAATTGATGACCTATGACGTCAATTTTTACATCACATTGATGTCAAAACTGACGTCATATTGACAAACTAATCTTGTCAAAAATTGATTCAAAAATATCCCCAATAGCAAAACAAAAGTAATAAAAATGGTGATTTTTTAACCGATAAAACAACTATAGAATCGGCAAAAAGTTTTTTGTCGCTGGCAGGATTTGAAACCCACGACCTTTAGGTTTCCAAAGCCGCGACCCTACCTACTAAGCCACGCTGCTCTCTGCTACACACACTATTTGTTTACACTACTTGGCCAGTTTGATACTCAAGTTTCTTTGCGTTGATCAAATCAAACGCATTTCCCGTGGCCTATATATTTTTTATGTCTTCCCAAATAGGTCTTTAACTAGAGTTAGAGTTCCCTTACATGTTTGTTTTCATGTGTAAATGTTGAACAAATTGCAGTTATCTCAATTGATGTAAAAACTTTTGACTATGTGATCAAATACTTTACATAATTTTTTACGTCAAAATGATGTCAAGTTTTTTAACGAGATCAATTGTTTTAAACAAATAATGATGTTCTCTTGTTTTTAAAAGACTTAAAGAAATGTTTTTTTTCTTCATTTATTACACTAACTTTTAAATTTAAAAATGCAAAATTTTTACATCATTTTGACGTCAATACTTGATCTAATATTTTACTTTGACATCATTTTGACGACTTTGATCACTTTTTGACGTCAAATTGACAACGTGTGCTATGTGGGAACCTTTTTTATTTACTATTATACTATAAACATGTTTTATGCAGAACACTACACATATTTAAAAAACCTGTGTAAAGACATTTAAAAAGTTTTTAACCTCCAGTACAGAAAAACAAACTTATTACAAAAAATGGTTTTTTATAAAGAGAAATTTTGACCAAAATAAAAAATGCCACTAAAAACAAAATGGACCACACCAAACAAAGATGTAGATTCATTAATTTTTTTCCGATTTTCTTTATTTAAATTTTGTAATGTTATGGAAAGTTAAGTTAAAGAGGATTTAGGGCATAAATAGTAATGTGGACTCATTCACTATGTCATTGACTCATACACGACCTCATACAGTAGTACTACAAAAAACAGCCGCAATGAGTGCTGTATAACTCATACAGGACCGGGGGAGTAATGAAATGTTGATTTTTATTTCTGTTGTCATTTACGTTTTATGTTTCATGAACTATGTGGATCCAACATCTGTGAATTTATTCAAAATTTTATAGGAGGGTTTAGATAAAGCCACTAAGACATATCGGCAAAAGAACAAACAACTACGTAATCTAAGCTAATTTAGACCTAAAAAGAAACAAGCACCACATCTCAACACTATCACATTGGGAATGTTAGAGAATTGGTAATGAAGATCGATCGATGAAAACACCAATAACGTTCTATCTGATTTTCACTATAGTAAAAATTTTCTTTCAAAGTATTCCCATGAGTGTACTTTACCTGTTCATTATAATGTAAATATTTATTTAAAAACATATTTTTTAATCGTAAAACATAAATAAATACTAGAAAACATCTGGTATGAGCTGATTTAATTCATACTACACAATCCATATATGGTATAAATTAAATCATTTGCGGCTCGTGTCGTCAGCGTTAATGGCAACGGCGGGACTGAAAAAAAAACCAAATTTTAATAGGTTAAATCATTCTATATTAATTTCTACTACAGGAAGGAAAAAAAGACCGTACCTAAATCTCGTTTGAAAGTACCACACATGTGTATGTAGCCAGTTTTGAAACATTAAAAATATCAATTTGCAACTTTTTAGTCCCACCGTTGTTTTTATAAAGTTTACAGTTGGAAACTTTCTTAAAGCATATTTTTATAATATAATTGATGTAAAGAGAGCAATAAGGACATATTATAAACCTAATACATATGATACAGTATATATAAATTGAAAACTTAATTTTGAAAATGTTAGATAAGATGTAAAATAATAAACTTCAATGAGATGAAAAGGTTATTTTTTCAACTTTTAAACTGTTAAAAGTAGTTATTTAACTAGTGTATTATGAAGCCTTTAAGCCACAAGTGGATGGTACGTTAAAAACACATTTGATGTGAGTATCTAACAATATCTAACATGTGGCTTAAAGACTGAATACAATTTTTTTACTACAGTAACAACGGTGTTAAATACAGTGTAATAAATACAGTTTTTACAACTTTATTATAGTAACAGTAGCTAACAAAGTGGTTTTTAACTTTATTCAATATTTGCATACACTACCAAACCAATTTATATTTTGGAAATTCAAAGTAATAGACATATAAAAAAATGTTATCTTGTGGACGCGTGTACATCCTAAATATATCGACACTTCAAGTCATCTGAGCAAATCGTCGTCCTCATTCCACATATGATCACACTCATTTGAGGTTAGATGCAATAAACTGAAATATTTTTAATCGCAATGGAATAATCAGTTGGTGTGCGTATTGCGAACGAAAAACAGGGGATGAATTTGCTTAAAAAGTGGACTTCCTCATGATGCTACTTGTAATATAGTTATTGGTGAATATTGAAATGGTCGTAGATAATTTGTTATCAAAGCTCAAAGAAAGGTTTTATACTATTCCACATTATGGAGACTCTTAGTCTATAAAATTACTTATGTGGTTGTGTATAGTATTAATTTACATTTGACAATGTCTACCCAAAATAAAAATGTTTTTTAAGAGATGGATATAATACGGTAGCTGAAAAAAATTAATTTATTCAATAATTTTAAATTACACTTTGAACACTTTTGATATATATTCAATATTAAATGTTCGTTGTCTTTTATCTAATATGACTGACTAAAATGTCATAATTTGTAAAGCTGTTTTTATTTTTTTAGCTACGGTACTACTTTTCTTAAGGATTAGAGTTAGAAATTCAAGAACTCGAAACCTAATATTTCTCTTTATGATTAAAATAGGCATATTTCGCTAAATTGATTTCTCATTATATTTCTTTATCAACTTAACCCTCCATGGGTCCGCTTAAAAAATTAAACGCCGTCTCTCGCTCAAGGAGGTTTCCTCCAGGTTTTAAATAAATGCACAAAATGTAATCTAAATACTGTTATAGTTTGAAATAAAAAACAGAAAATGATTTTAAAATAGATTTTCACGCTATATTCCAAATTCGCTGAGTCCCGCAGGTCTGCTACGGGGGTATTTAAAAGAACATAGATAGTGTTAGTTATCGTCCTGGTTACAAAACAAACATTTAAGAGTCAAATTAATAGCTTAAACGTGCATTTTTGAGATAGGCGGAGTTTATATCATACTCTTCATTAATAAAACACCGCCTGTATCCCTCGCGAGTTTTTTTGGCTATCCTGAAAAGTTTGCATTTATTTTTTGTCACTTAGGCAGTATTGTTTCTTAGGCGTTGATATTTTTATATTCTCATATGAGTTCTGCATCTAAAAAAATGCCTTTAAAACTTCTTTTGGGGAATCAATAACGTGTTTTTTCCAGCTTCCAGCATGCTTTTGAGAAACCTCCCCAACGATTCCCCGACTCTCCTTACTGTTTGAATGAAACATGTGGGTTCATTGAAACATTCCTCCATTTTTATACCAACGTCACAAAACTGTTTTGCAAGCTTCAAACCCATTTTTTTGCAAAATTCTGTATAAACAGGGGAATCCGTAAAAACTTAATTAATCCGTGTATCTCTGTCTTGAGATATATTTTTGCAAACAAACACGGGAACAATGTGGCATTGTGGTTAGTACAAACAAAACCCTTTACTTGACAAAAGATTATTTGTAAACACAAAAGTAGGACAACACGAATTTAATGTGTTTTTACGGCCAAACTACGTCACATCCAAAACCTCAAAACCAAAAACAAGGTATTGCCAAAAACCTCAATACAATACAAAAACTCCAAAATATTCAACCTTTTGAAGTTGGAGTTTTTCAAAATTTCTCCAGAGTTATAAGATCTTAAAATCTACATTTATTTGATACACTAAGGTTTTTTTTTAATTCTAACTCCTTCTATAATTTCCAAACGTTTCAAAAGTTTTTTGAGTTGTTGGATAGAGCTTAGTGTGTAGATGTTTCTACAACTGATACACTGGATGCGAAAGGTGTCGCCTAACACGTCCAACATATCAACCCGTCTTGCCAAGTTAAAGATATTCTTGACATAGAGCTAAGAAGAATCAATACTCTGTGAGAGAAATGGTTGTGACTCTTAGCTCTATTTACTGCACTTTGCACTTCAGCAATTGCATCTATTCTGATTGATTGATCTATTCTGAATCCGTATTGTTGGGGAGATTAACCCCTGTCAGTGTCCATGGCAGAATTCAGGCAGGAAAAATCAACTTCTTCAAAAATTTCCCAGCTGTATCCAACTTACACAAAGACCTGTAGGATGACGAAATGCCCGGGTTCCATTTCTCCTTGATGATAAGCACAAGCCGCGCTTTCTTCCAAGGCAGTGATAATGATTATGAATCCTAAACTTTGTCTTGAGTAACAATATAACACATATATGTTAACAACGTTTTACACAAAATTGTTTGTATTCACAAATTAATATATCCTCCAAGTTGCCAACATAAATGACGAACATGAACTTGAAATTGCACAATGAACTATTTACCCAAGGTTTACAATTTGAAGGGTTTATTTGACGTAACGGCAGCTGACGTTGGCATTGACTTCAAAGGAGACCTGGCATTCCATCAGTGGTGGCATGACAGGGTGATTGAATTGATGGCAGGGCATTTCATTTTGGAATAAATTTGGTCCATTCATCGAAAGCTTGTCAATCAGGTGCACATGTAACCAACCGACCGTACCTGCTCAGCTGGTTATTCTCTTTCTGTTGTTGATGAAGTGCAGGGCGGCTCAAAATCTCAATATTTTTAATTGTGTTTATGGTTTCTTTGATTAATAGTTTGAGTGCAGTTGGTGTTGTGTTTGATTGATTGTAAAGAATGGTTTGGTACGGTAAGTTGTTTTTATTGTATTGTGTTCAGTATACAGTAGTTTTGATAATTTAAATAAAACAAGTATTATATTATCATTGACTATGTACACTACCGTGAGTAGACTTCTCATAGCATAGGTGTGTTTGAAACATATTGATGGTGGTGTGATCTCGTGCGGGCGTACATGGAAGTACAAGAGTCATATGATAGGCAAGTCAGTGCTACCACTCTTCTCAATCAAGGATTAAACATTTTATAATGGAGGTTTTTGTTTATGTTGTGATGAAATGTTTTTGCAGCACTGTAAATTCAGCTAAATAATAACAACATCGATGGCAGCGATTCTGGTGCCGGCGTACACGAAACTTCCACATTTTTGCCTCAAACTAAATGCATTGGATGAGAGGTCTATTCACGGTAGTGAACATAGTCAATGATATTATATAAACTGTATTCTTTATTTAAATAATCTTATGAAATATCAAAGTTATTATGATTTATTTAAAACCTCACTAAAACCTTTGCTTAGCCACAGATGTTTAAGGGGGAATAGATTTAAATTTCTAAGAGTAATATCAGAACAATCCTTATTAGAGTGATAATTGTTATGTGTTCATAATCTATAAATTAATAGGCAAGCATGTTTCTATTCCTCCTTTTTTCTCAGCTTGTGTACATCGTACGGGAAATCTGCGCATACTGTTAGAAAGGTATTGTTGCCCTGTAGATGAGCAGAATCGAACTATAATTCCCATCGGACCCCAAGCCTACGCCCTGCAGGCTTTCAAAGTTTCAATGTTAATCTTATGGGAGAAGGATAATTAGATTGAATTATAAAACAGCTGTTGCAATAACAAATGCTAGCAAATCAGGAAAAAACATATGTTTCAGGATTAAAAAATTAATTGGGCTCAAGATCAACTAAATCTTTGGTCGAATTTCGACCAGTGGGCAATCTCTAGTCTATAAAAATATGTTAAAGATTATTTGTAAGGTGAACTGTTTTTATATTTAGGATTTAAATCTTATCGTAGTAATTTTCTAGTATTTTTTTTTTGTTACTAAAATAACAAAAGTAATTTTCCTTAACTTACACCTACATACCATTGACTATATACGTTAATGTAAGTGGACATGTTATGCAATGAATTTTTTTCATTTTCATTATTGATGGATTAGCCTCCGGATCATTTAATATAGCAAATAAAGGTTTATGTTACCTGAGCCCTGTCAAAATGATCCAATGCATAGCATACCACTACAGCCGTTTCATGTACATCGGCACATCTTCAGGTGGAAAACAGCAAGTTAAAACATTTTCATATCCCTCGTGGTTGAGTTTGTAAAGAAATAAAAAATACACTTAGTCACAGAACACTGAACACACGGATACATGACACTTAGAACGAAATAATGGGACGACACGAAGTTAACACTTATTAAATACGTAATTTGGCCAAATGAACTCGGACACGTGATGTGGCACCGGAAGATGGTCAGTTGCAACTGTCACGTGCCGTGAGCGGTGAACCCACTCCACCTTCCTTATCAGGTCCTTTTCTTATGGGATGTTTATCAGATCTAAAATGTGGATAGGAAGCGGGAGCGTGGGAATACAGATAGACGGTTGGACACTGGGTCGGATATCGGGAGGAGTCGGTTATTGGGAGGTCGGATAAGAGAGGTTTTACTGTATGTTTGGCGGTAGATCACGCTACCATAAATCAGTTCATAAATTCTAATCACATTAGTGTATATAGTCGATGGTTTTGTCTTTAAAATTTTAACTTATATTTCCAAATTGTATCATTACTTTTATAAATTAAGTAGTTAGTCTAAAATCATTGACTATGTACACTAACGTGAATAGACTTCTCATCCAATGTATTTTGTGTGCTACCACAATTTGGATGGTTCGTGTACTAGGTGACGATTATTTATGAGGTGACTCATGTGAAGTATGAGTAGCTGCAATCGATGTTGTTGTTATTCATTGCTGTAAAAACATTTTACCATAGCTTACACATAACCCTCCGCCGTAAAATGTTTTATACTCGATTGAAAAAAGTGATAGTGCTGATTCATCAATCAATAGTTAATCCTGTAAATTAGTGGTCTTGCTGCATTATTAGGTTTCTGAACTTCCCACCTCATATTTTGTAAATTAGAGACGAATGCTCTAAAAAAACCAAAGAAGAAAACAAAACAAAAGAACCATTATGTTTTAAATTAAAATTTCTTATGAGCCTAATTTTGTTTAAATTTCTGAAGGCCAACATTTTAATGGTTTTAACTTTAGAGTTTTCTAACTAAATTCAGGACTATTTACTCTGATTTGATTGGTTCTCTTCTCTCTATTCCTATACATGTGGGTTTATGAGAAAAAAGATTAAATTCATTGATGTCGAGATCTTAATTACACAGACTTCAATCCTTTTATATGCATTTGTAAGTTAATTTTCTAGTGATATTTGAATTAAGTGATAAATTTTGTTCACTTCGCTCATTCGTACCACTCAGTATGTCAGTTTTAGTGTTAATACTTTTAAAAATGCAAAATTATCTTATTTTTAAAAATTGGTTTACTAAATCATGGTGTCTGGTACAATAACATGTGTATGAAAAAACTGCAACTTTACTTATTAAAAAAAAATTATTCAAATCTTGACATTAAGTGTCTTTACACTGTTATAAAGGGAGTGTACCAATTGATCAAGTGGTTTAGTTCTTATAAAAAATATAACCGGAATTAAAGTATGGAAAATTATTCACATTGATTATAATTGTTTCAAGTGAAGACTGTGAACCCTACGCCCAGTTGGTGTTAAATTTAAAGTACAAAACAATAGACCAGAGGCTATTTCGCCGGTATTGTCGACGCGTCCGAACCTAACGTGGCGTGTAAGCCCACGTGTTTGCCAAACTCCCGTTTAATCAACACATTTGTCACTTCCTTGGCAAACTGGATTTGGTCTTGTTTCGTGTTATAAATTTTCACTCCATAAATGCAGTTATATTTAGACTGATTGTTTTGTTTTGCGCTCAGAGATGTTTTGATGACTAATCCAGCGCATACACCCACTACTGTGACTGTCTGCATTTAGAGTATTGTTTGGTTTGGAGTCTAAGAGCCATGCAATTTTCTGCTGCTTCTGAAGCTGATGAAAATTCATTTTAACTAATTATCTGTAGTTTAATATATTCAATGTATCATTGTAGCTTTACATGTAGATTCGCTTGCATTGATGTTCTTAATTATTACTGTCAATGAGCAACCTCAATCGCTCCGCTCCCTTTTTTCTTTTTTTTTTTTTTTCACAAAAGAGGTTGGCGGACCTCTTTTTGCCTTACTTTGCCCCGTCCACATAGACTATTGATCTGTGCGTGGAATGTATTAGACAAAGTAAAGGGGTGAGCCGCTACAGTACAAGGTGAAAGGTACTGATAAAAGTCACTGGCAGAACGCGGATTCGAACCCATGACATCGCTGCTATGATCCCGAAGCCCGGCGCGCTAACCACTACGCCACCGACTCACCCAAACTCCCTTGAAAACGACTCCCTTGCGTTTATATAGTAAAATAACATTTAATTATCCTCTATCCTGTGAAACTTGAGTCCTAAACAATAACTTAGGAACTTGCAAAGCCAGTGGGGCCTAACCCTGATGTATTTTAATTTTTTATTCTTTGATATTTTTCTATATTTTAGCAAAATTTTAGCTTAATATGTTCCATAATTTTGTGTGAAGAAACATCAAATAAACAAACTCACTTTCTTATTTACCAGTCGAATCTAATCATCCCATTTATTAAGGTTCCTATGTACCTATTAATAAGAATGAACATTGCACATATTTTAAATCGCCAAGTTTATCCTCTTTACGTCCATTTCTGTTGGTATAATTGAAAAAGGCAATGTGGAGTCATCAAGAATAATTTAAATACGAGCTCTTGTACCAATTTTTTGTAGGATCTTCATAATCTGCCAAAGACTTTTCTTAGTAGGTTATGTCTTTTTTAGACAAATTTGAAACTGTGTGGAAAGCGTTTTTGTGTTTTAAAACAAGTTTATGTAGGCAAATTTGATTTCATACATGGTCTTGAAGATCTATTCAGTTCAAGATTAGCATTTTGAGATCAGAATACTGAGAGAGTGTAGACAACCTTTCTTAAAAAAAAGCCCTTAAATAACCAACATTAAAATTTTTGTAAATTTTAATTTTTTTTTGATAATTCTTATTTTTTGATACGGTAGATAAACTTGGGGACCAATCCACATTGAGTATGCAATTTCTGCAAACCAATCAGATAACTTATACAACTCAATAACTCATTTGCGTCTTTTAAAAATAATAAATGTTTAGTTTAATAAATTGCGAACCAAACCAGTTTCAAGGACGGCTGTTGGCAGATTCAGGCATTAATTTGGTTTCTGGGAGAGTATCCAGTAACAAAATCCTCAAAAAAAGAGTAAAGGAAACGGGTAAAATGAAAGTTAAACCTCATATATTTTACAAATTAAATCAGGTGCTCAGTTCTCATTGAAGGAATAAAAAAAATTGTGTTAAAACTGAATTCAAAACATTTATATATATTGGTTTGATTTTACTTTTTCTGCGTATCATTTTAATGTTCTTATAACGAATTCTAATTGACATAGATGAAAATATTACCTCAAAAGAGTTTGATTTATAGTCCCTCAAAATATGAAGTTGCAAATTAAATTGCATTTCCTGGAAGTTTTACATACTCCCAGCAATTTAGCAGAAGATTGAGAGGAAATGTAGCTTGTAGTTGTACTCCAGAGGTGTTGAAAATATCTTGCAGCTGTTACAGCACATAAAAATCGTTGGACAGCTCAAGGATAAATTAATAAGTAGCACAATCTGCTGCTTTGATCAGTTCTTTATTGCATATTCATTTTAGTGCCAAAAGTTTGCTAAATTCCTGATTAACATAAATGACTTTGAAAATATTTGTTAAAGCCCAGTATACAAATCTGAATTTTAAAACTAACCAGTTTGATAGTTATTTTTTCCTGACCCATTCATAAAAATATAAATGTGCATTATAGTTATTTATTTCCACTATTTTTTAACAAAATTCCATAATATTCAAGTTCTGAGACTTTCTGCCAATAAAGGGAGACTTGAAGACTCTGTGATGTTGCAATTTCAAATTATCTTACCCGTTCATGCATTTTTCTTGGTATACTTTGAGTAGAAAGGATTATTTTATTCTCCCTTTAATAATTTATTTCTTGGATTTGCCATGATATTATTTTAAGGACCAAATATATAAAATTGATTGGCTTAACACTTAGTAAACTTCATGTGATTTTTGTAAGGAATTCTCATAAATAGAAGTAATAATTTATAATTAAAAGTACTGTGTTTTGCTACTCTGAGTACTGTGAATTGCTAAAATATTTTAAAACTTAATGGTCATTACTACCTTGAAATTCTTTAAATGACTTTTTTAATAGGAAAATAACTACCTTATTCAAAGGTATGAGGTATTGAGGTATGCCATCTCAAAATTACAAAAATATATTTCTTACTAGCGGGAGACCGAGCATTGCCTTGATAAACTTGTAAAGCTTGTAAGACATGCTCGGTCCCTCCACAAACTTCCCCCCCCCCCAAAACTATCTCGTTCGCCTCCCTCACCAGGCCAAGGGGTACTCAACTCTGGTTTAAATTTAATTAACCACAGGTTGAAAATGTAACGTGGTTTATTTCTACAGTTATTAGTTGATTTTTGTTCAATTAGTAGCTACAAAAAATGTCCATAAGGATATAGTGGGCACTTTGATGGGTTGTAGGATAGAAACCAGACTCTTCCGAGTTATGGGACCAGCCCCAATTGATTACTCGTGGCCAAAAACCCTGTTCAAATCTAAAACATAAAAATTCAAAGGTTACAATTTTTTCCTGCACAAATAGATGGATAGCTTGTTTTAAATTAATTATAAGTTAAGATATTTTCTATAAGTAAATCATTACTATACAAGGTGCCACGAAATTGCGAGCTTGGAAATTTAAACAGCTGAGTGCTGATTTACATTAGTCTTACCTAGCGATATTGTCGGTTTGTTTTTGTTTCCATGTTTTTTTCTGCATTTGAAGTAGTTAATAATAGATGCCAACAGCTGGATGAGGCGACACAAATCGGCAACAGTGTTTTAAATTCAGGTTTGCATTTTCATGACGCCTACTATACTTCCTGCTTTCTCAAATAAGAGAATGACCTAAGATTTGAGATTTTGTTGGAGCACCAAACTTAATTTCCTGGACTATTTGGGATGTCAAATAGTTTGGCAGCTTTTAGTTCAACGGCTTTTTGGTTCAGTGCACAATATTTAAAAAAGTGATAAAAGATTTTGTGGATGCTAACATAGCATAAATAAATTTTCATACTTGACTCCTACTGCATATAACACTCATAAAGTGTTTTTATCTGTTCATTAATTGTGTATAAATTAAGGATTCTGACTGTTTATAGAATTCTTTGTAAGTTGCAGTAAATTATGTTGTTGTGGCTCAGTGGAACTTGTTCCAGTCCATTTTCAGACCTCCAGGCATTGTGTTCAGTAGTTTATATTTGAATCTGTGGCCTTTTATTAGCCTGTAACATTTGTGGCCTGTAACATTGAAATCGTGTTGATTTCAAGTTGTGCTGTTATTTCTTGCCAGTTCAACCCCATGTTTCACTAGAAGTGTTTTTTTTTTGCATGAAAGTATAAAATAGGGATTTAAATTCTGTACTAGTTTAGCAAAGATCACTTTGTCACTGTATCAGATAAAATTTATTTAGCTCGTACATAAGAGTTTTCTTACTAAAGTCCTTGTATCATTGCTGAGTTATGACTGAAATTAAAGTTGGCCCTCCTTAACTTTAATTTTATTAATTCAATTTAACATTAATTAAGTTAATGTTAATTAACTTAACATCACAGGGCTGGGACTAGGCTGGTTAAAACAGTAAATTATGTAAACATGTAAAATACAATGTAATAAAATGTATTATTACACCTTATGTATAAATAAAACTCAGCTTCTTACATTCAAATTCAAAAATATTTATTCCAACAACAAATACATTACAACTTTATTACATTACATTTTTACCTGGAAAAGAAAAAAAAATTAATTTAAATTTAAATATCCATTAAAACTTTCTTTTGCAACTTTTTTTATGGAATGTACTTAATGACCAAGACAAATGTGCATTCTGTACGTACCTGTACCAATTATTGTTTAACTGCAAAACGACTATCTTTATCCAATTGATACACCACACAATTTACACTTAAAAATAGGAAATTCAATTGAAAAAAGACGCACACTCATAATTAGTTGAACTTTAACTACTTTTTATTATGTTTTACTATAGTCCCCTAACCAAATACGCTCACTAGAATAGAATAAAACTGACGTTGATGAACTTTTAACACTATGTAGTAGGCTAAATTTTGGGTTTACCATGCAATCCATAAAAAATACCCTGAGAACAGATGCGTTTTATGTCAATAAAGCGATAAGGATGGGAACGGAAGTCTCTCGATTCCAAAAAGTTTATGATTCAGAGTAAACCTAGCTCTCTTTTGTTGCTGGGCAGGGGGTTAATCCAGGCACCGGTTGATCCAGGGTCAGTTAAGAAAGGGTCTACTATAGCTAAATTTCTATGATTGGGTCTATCATGAAACTAGATTTATAAAAGGGACATCATCCTTTGCACGAGTGTACCACTAATTCGACCCTTCATTGTGTGACTCTTCTAAAATAAAAAGTAGAATGAATATGTTGCTCAGTAGTAACGAGAGAATATATTTTCTCCAATTTTGTTAGGAGTTGTCCATTGGGGGGTTATGATGGTTTGCAGATTGGCAGTTGCTGCCCGACGGACAACCCTTCGCAAAAGTTATATACCAGCAACTCTCGGACCAAAACCCTCTTTTGCTAAACTACTATCTAACTACTAATTACTACTTAACTAAACTCCCCCATTTTACTTCCTCATATTAGTTGTTTTTGCCAGCAAAGCTCATTGAAAAATAACAATCCCTTTATTTCATTTGCCACAGTTTTTAAGTAAACTTAGTGTTACTGCGCTTATTTAGTTACTACACTTACAGATATAAATTATTATTTAGGTATTATTTACTGTTATTCCAGATAGGTTAACACCCTTGAGGCCCATTCTACTGTATGATGGGGAGTGTCTAGACGAATGGTTGGTTTGCCCTTGATGAAATCAGTTCAAACATCTGTCCGACACTCTCCGGCCTAGAACTGCAAATAGCCCAGAACATCGGTGCATTCTGGAAACCACCATTGTCTGCTTGCAACTTTTCTTGTTGTGAGGCTTTTAATTGTTGAAGTTGTTTCAAACTTTCTTTTTTAGGACAAGTCAGATATTTCAAGTAACAGTTTGAGCAAGATATGAAATTACTAATTTTTTCTTGTATTTGTGTTAAAAACATAGGCCCTATACCAAAGATAGTTTTCTAGGGATCTATATTTTCTTGTAATTTCTTCACTAATCAGTCAATCTGCTAACTTATTAAATGGGCACCCTGTAAAAAACTTAAATTCAAGTATTTTAATTAAGTTTTATAATTTTACTAAATGGCACTGGGGTATTTAACTACTGGGGTGTAGAACTAAGACTGTATCCAACGTTCACAGCTTCACTTACCTTAGAAAACCTAAGACATACATTTTTACTCCAGTAAAACCAGCTATTTGCCCCCAAATTTTTACTATTTATCTACATCCTGTAAGAAATATTCCTTTTGTTTATTTGCATCATAACACCATTAACAAAATTCCAATGTAAAGAAGTATTGTAATAAATTATTACTTGCCTTATATGTTTTGAATGTACTTAAGGTAATGTTATTATTTAGTAAATTATTGCGGACATTTTCCATCACTGGTTAGTAAATGACTAACCCCATTTCTGATAGTAATTTATTATGTAATAACATAAACTCTCCATCATCGACAATGAACTTTAAAAAAAGAATTCAAGTTAACTCAGGCCTTTGAAAACTCAAAATTGCCCCAGAACCAAGTCTGCTCTGGGTCAAGATTTCAATTAGACTTTAGTCAAATTCCTATATTGTATTTACTAAAAATTAGTTTAACTGTTTCACCCAAATCCCTTATAGAGATTAAAGAAATTGAACACATAGTATGTGATGGGTTGAAGGTGGTAATGTGACGAACGGGGTTTGTTTTCGTAGGCCGGTCTGCTTAGTAATTTGTTGGCAGCGTCATCACGGTCCGTCACACAAGGACGCTGACGCTGTCTCATAAATAACGTGATCCCTTAAAATATAATACCCCTATTTAAACTCGATCTTTCGATTATTTTTTACTTTATATCAAACTAAAAGCACTTGTCTATATATGCAAATAATACTGTTTGATGTCATTGGAATAAAGTATACCTTGTGGGTTGTAAAAATTAAGATCTTGATGATTTTTGAATTTGTGTAAGGTCTAAAAGTTATCTGAAATTTTAGAGAAACTGATTTTTATATTAATGAATCAATCTATAGCATACCTGAAGAACGTATTTTAACAATTTAATTGCTGGTTAACTCAAACTAAATATTCTGAAAGTAATCATAAACCTGTAAAATGCTAATTTTGGCTTTCAAATTAAATGTCGTAAACAGATCATTTAAGCATAGTGTGGTGAAAAATGTCTCAGTAAAAATGACTAGCGGATCTCCCAAAAACTCTCATGAACTAATTTTGATTTCTTCTACCAATATAGAATTAGCTCTCTATTCAAAATGTGTATTATGTTAGATTTTTAAACACGTTGTGGAAAATGAGAAATTAGTTTATATAAGAGGTCTGTTCTATAGAAATACCAAACTTCTCAAAATAATGTGATAAACAGAGTGATGTTAGTTTATGCACCTAACTTTATAACTCATTATTTTTTACTTAATTGTAACTAACCCAGTTTAGTTTTCTGAATCATGTTGCAATCTTTTGAGATTGAATCAAAAGACTATTCTAAATAGATTCTTTTTAAACTCACCCATTTACTTTTTCAATGTAGTACAAAATTGAAATTTCAATGTAAATAATTATAGGGCATATAGAAAGTCATATTATTTTCAAGTTGTGTTCTTCTGATTATTGATGCAAGTTTTTTATTCAAGTTATCAACAGATAAATAAAGAGGGTTTAGGCTGGGCCGGTGACGTTGCCTTGGCACACAGCCTGCCTGGAAATAGCAGCTCCCGATACAACCTTGGGTATCAGACGGTAATGTGGCCGTAATGTGGTACACTTTGGCGAGTAATTGTTAAACCTGGGTAAACTGTTGATACTGGATCACCGGATACTTCTAATGGTTTCAATTTAATAGTCGTAATAAAATGGTACCATCTGATCTGGGATGCAAATAAACTGATTTGACAATAATGGTAAAATGCTTTTAAAATAGATTAACTGTAAATAGTATTGAAAATAAAGTCTTTTATTTGTTGTGAAGTTATCTTACCTTAACAATCCTAGTGAAATATCTCTAAAAATCGATTTCGGGTAAAACAAAACCATATTTTACAAAATGGTAAAATGCTTTTAAAATAGATGAATTGTAAACTAGTTCATCCATAAAGACCATCCTCATAAATAGACGAACTCTTATATATGAGGTCAAAATTATGGTTCGGATCCCACGTTAAACTCAGAGGCGGATTTGTAAATTTGCCGCCCCTGGGCTATTCAAAAAGTGCCGCCCCCTCCTCACGCCATAATTTCCTAGTTTATATCCACAATTATTGCCCCAATTCCTATGCTATTTCGACGGGAGGGGACATAAAAAGCTGAAAATAGTGATTATATGGAACTTAAAATTTAAAAAATCAAATATTTTGCATTGCGGTGCTAGAACTACCAAAGTGTGGCTCAAAGCATGGCTATTAGTTTGACTGGTTCTTTGACTAATCCGAGACACAATAACAACAACAAGTACCGTTGCGAACAGTCAAAAACTAGCCTTTGTGCGCGTGCGTAGTTCACGGCCAGTGGAATAGGACGGAATACTGTGACCTTCGTTCCCAGTCCCAGTAGATTTTTTTTAGGTTTGTTAGACACGTCTGAGTGTAGCAATAATACATCGGCATATTGATTTTAATTTTATTATAGATACACAGTATTTAAAATGAAGTATTAGATAAAGTGCAATAACTAAATTACGGCTATTTATATGTTTTCCCGTTAAAGTTTGAAGTAAAAATATTGTTAATAGCAGTATCAATTAAAACTGACACGTAACCTGACTTAACCTCAAATCACCCATCCCGAATGCACTGGTGCAGCTCGGCAGTGGCGGATGTATATACGGGAGGAGAAAGAGGGGGCGGCAAGGTGGCGGATGGTTCCTTTTGCGCCGACGACGTGTGGGTCGCTACCGTGACAAATCAACGTAGAACTGAGTTCTCCCAGCTACTAAATGACCCCTTGCACTAAGATATTATGATCTCGCTTAGAAAATAGTCATCTCAGTTCTCAAATTTTTCTGTACAACTCTTCCAAAAAATGTCTGCCTCCAATAATTTGAGTTTTTTAATTTGAAGCCTAAAAAATGCCGTTTTTCAAAATTTGCCGCCCCTCGAATTCTGCCACCCTGGGATATAGCCCATTTAGCCCATATGTAAATACACCCCTGGTTAAACTGCAGGTCCCTAGATACCATTTGCTGTTGAGATATTAATTAACAGTCCTGTCTAAGGAGAATGACGGGCCTTATTCAGTAACAAGACGACAAGATCGGACCACAGTCATCCTACACTCATCTCTCATTCATACTTGGCCTAAACGACCTACTAGTGTACGTGCTCAAAATCGAGCAATTTATTTTGATACAATTAATTTGATGACATCCGACCAATCCAATATTGTAAATATCAGTAATCAATCACCAAAAACTATTGACAGCTGTACATTAACAGATGTTTAAAATTCAACCCAATTACAATGTTATTCTAATGGGAAAATTGCAAATTTAATTTGTGGATAGCGCCATTATTTTAAGTCTGATCCTCATCAATTTTTGGCTGAAACCACTATAACCCCCGCCACGTAACTTGACGAATGAATTTTCACTACTATTCAGTTAAAATGATTGGATAATCAGCTGTTCTATAAAACATTGCATGTAACGTAAGCTCGATGTTTTTGGAAAAGTACCCCCTCTCCTCCCCTCGCCCTACCCAGCTGTTTTTGGCCATTCGTCAACTTATGTGGCGTGACTTATACAGACCCTATCCAGTGACACAAAAAATTTGAAAATGGGTTGAGAACTGCTGGAGGAAATCTTTTCAAAAAAGCCTTAGTGTATTAAATAAGTATATTAATACTTGGCCTAAACGGCCTACTATTGTACGTGTTTCTCAAAATCGAGCAATTTATTTTGATACAATACAAATGTTACATTAGTTCTAAATCAGTGAGATCCGACCAATCCAATATTGTATCAGCAATCAATCACCTAAAACTATTGACAGCTGTACATTAGATGTTTAAAATGCTCAACCCAATTCCAAAGTTATTCTAATGAGAAAATTACAAATTTAATTTGTGGATAGCGCCCTTATTTTAAGTCTGATCCTCATAAATTTTTGGCAGAAACAACTACAGACCAAGCCCTACACAGCAACACAAAAATTTGAAAATGGGTTGAGAACTGCTGGGAAATTCTTGAAAAAAAAGCCTTAGCGTATTAAATAAGTACTAGAGATCGCCCACTGGTCGAAATTCGACCAAAACTACAGTTTGTTGATCTTAAGTCAATTTGTTTTCAAATGTTTATAACTGAAACATCTCTTTTTTCCTGATTTGCTAGCATTTGTTATTACAACAGCTGTATAATTCAATCAATTATCCTTCTCCCATAAGATTAACACTGAATCAATTGAAGTTATAGAAAAAACCTTAATTGGTGAAAATAAAGAACCAGTTCTTTGGGAAATTTTATCAAAATTCATGCAGGTTAAAAGCCTTACTATCCAATGGATCCCCGGCCATATTGGTGTGTCTGGAAATGAAATTGCAGACGAATCGTCTAAATTGGCAGCGAAAAAAGCATAATAGATATTGACCATCACCATTTACTGAATATGGACATAATTCGGACTTTCAAGAAGAAAATCAGATCAAAATTCAAAATTCTTTGTGAAACATCAGGAAAAGGAAGATGGTACAAATCACTTCAAAACGAGGCATTTGGCAAACCTTGGTTTTACAACTCTAAATTAGATAGAAATAGCATAAACGTTATGACGAGATTGAGATTTGGCCACACTTACAACGCAATCAGATTATTTCAAATGAAATTGGTATATTCTCCGCTATGTCCAAGATGCAACACTCAAGATGAATCAATAGAACATATAATTTTACAATGCCCAGCTTATGCTCAGCAAAGAATGGATTTTCTGCACAAAATCAAGAATGAAAATTTAAGCTTGAAGATTCCACCATCGATACAAGAAATTTTAAGAACTGAAAATGAAAACCTTTGGAAGCGCCTGCTAAATTACGTTTTTAGTATAAATAAGAAATTGTGAAGTACAGATGACACTTCTAGGACGAAGTTCTTAGTGGAATTGCTCAACTTTCTTAAATTTTTGTGGTAGTGTTTCATTGTATTTTGGATAAATCATAGGTGTCATGACATTTGTCAAACCTCAATAAAGGTAAAAAAAAAAAAAAAAAAAAAAAAAAAAAAAAAAAAAAAAAAACTGAAACTTTGAAAGCCTGTAGGGCGTAGCCCGGGGAGTGGATGGGATTTAAAATGTGATTCTGCTCATCTGCAGCACAATACCTTTCAAACGGTATGCTCGGATTTCTCCCACGATGCATACGAGCTGAGAAAAAAGGAGGAAAAGAAATATGCTTGCCTATTAATATATAGATTAATATATAGATAATAATCAAAACCAAATATTTTATATGTTGTTAGGTTATTTTACCTACACAATCCTAGTGAAATATCTCTCAAAATCAATTTCGGGTTTGAAAACCCATCATCAATTGATAAGCAGGTTGACTAAACTACTTAAAGTTTTATATCTGGTCTGAGCTTCGTTACTTTTAAACTCTTCACATTTAACATATTTCACATTTAAAACGTGGTACATTACGATGAAACACATTAACACTGAGAACCATAATTTTAAACTTGTTGCCTAACTTGACTACAAGTCAATTATTAAAATCTTTATTTTTAAGCCAGTTAATTCGTGAAATTATGTGGATGTTTATGTGGGTAATTTTTTACGATAATTCCGCCCAAAAGAGATTGAATGTAGAATAATAGTTTTCATAAAAATTCGTTTTATTTGCAGCATTGAAAAAAAAAAAATAGCTTACTTAATGTTAAATATGTTTAATCACCCATCTTTACAATCAAAAGTTTCTTTAACGTATAGTAATTTTTAAGTATTTATTTATTTTAATCAAAATTAAGATATAACATTTCATTTATTTACCTTTTTCAAAAGCTTGCTTTTTTATTTTCATATTACTTTTCTTCTTCTTTCCTCATTACTTCCACCAGTGCCAAAAGTTTAAATGTATACCTCGTGATTAACTTGCAGTCGCATTTAATAAATTATGCCAGAGGTCATGGTAAGAATGCAAAGGATTATAAAGGATTCAGATTCAGATTCAGATTCAGAATTTCTTTATTCATAGCATTACAAAGTAAATACATAGAATAGCGTCACACATAAGCAACTAATATTACTTATTGTATTTGAACTGAATTAATTTTTTTACAAACTAAATTTATTTAGAGAACTTTAATGTTTTCTTTCACAAGTTCAATATCTATGTAGAACGTCCAAATAAAACGGTCTGAGATACATGAAATGGTACATGATACGGAGCCCTCAAGGAAATTCCGAAAAGGCGTATAAAGCTTTATTTATTAAGTATTGCTTTAGTTTGTTCTTAAAAGAATTAAAGTTCTGTATATTTTTGATTTCATTTGGCAGTTTCTTAACAAAATTTTTCCCCATGTAACTTGTCTTTTTAGTATAGAATTCCAGGTTGTGACGATCCATGATAATTTTATTCCTCGTGTTATATTTATGGTTTGTTTTGAACAGAGTATCATTTTCGTATTCTTTAACATATTTTATTGTTTCAAATATATATAGACTATAAACAGTAAGAATTTTAAATTGGGTAAAAAGATGTTTGACTGAATCAGTGTTTTTAAGGCCAGCCATTACTCTTATTGCTTTTTTTTGTTTAATTAGAATTTGATCTAGATTATGATTTGAAGTGGCTCCGTAGATACATATTCCATAGTAAATGTGAGATTGTATTAGAGCGTGATAGATTATTTTTAGTGTCTCGATGTCGCTTATACGTGACATTTGCCAGAGGGCATAGATTCCTGAAGACATTTTACTTAAAACACTCTCGACATGTTTATTCCATGACAAATTTCTATCTATGGTTAGTCCTAGGAATTTGGTTTCATTATTTTTTGATAATAATGAGTTATTAATTTGAATTTTGGGGTTAATTTCCTTTTTATTTTGTGAAGTAGAAAACAAAAGTATATTTGATTTTTCTGTGTTTAGTAAAAGGTTATTTTTATCTAAAAATTGTTTTATATTCGTCAAATCAAGATTAGAACAGCGTTCTATACTATCACTTGAGTTTCCTTTTATGATCAAATTGGTATCATCCGCATAAAGGCACATTGCACTTGTTTTTACTGCATTGGGAAGTCCTCCAAGATAGCATAAAAACAATAGTGGCCCCAATATCGATCCTTGAGGGACTCCATATCTTACTACTCCAGGTTTACAACAGTATCTTCTCAAGTAGTTATAACGGTAACCTTCTTCCATGTACTCGATTTCTACATACTGTTCCCTATTGATTAGGTAGGAGGAAAACCAAGCACTTTCTTTTCCTTGTACACCTAGTGATCTTAATTTTTCGATGAGGGTGGAATGGGAAACACTATCAAATGCCCGGGAAAGGTCTAGAAAAATTCCTACTACTTTTTCTTTATTGTCGATAGCATCAACAATGTTTTTTATAAACTCCACTCCAGCAGTAACAGTTGACTTCCTTGGTCTGAAACCATGTTGTTCTTTATCTAAAAGATTGTTTTTTTCTAAGTGCTGTAATAGCTGTATGTAAACAATTTTTTCAAAAATTTTTGAAATAGCAGGAAGTATTGAAATTGGCCGATAACATGAAACATCCTTAGGATCGCCTTTTTTGAAAATGGGAATTATTTTGGATATTTTTAATTTGCTCGGAAAAATACCAGATATAAGAGAAGAATTGACCAAATGGGTTAGTGGTTTTAGTACACTTGATAATGATTGTTTAATTATAGTTATGGGAATGTCATCAAAGCCAGCAGAATATTTATTTTCAAAAGCTAAAACTATTTTGGATATTTCACTTTCTGTTACCTGTTTAAAACAAAATTTTGCATCAGTTATATTTGAAGTAAATTTTGGTATTGTTGGTGGGATATATGGAATAATTAAGTTATCGACTGCATTTAGAAAGAAGTTGTTAAAAGTTTCACAGATTTCCAGTGGTTTTATCACTACATGTCCTTGAAGTTTCAATTCAACATTGTTTCTTTGCTTTTTATCTTTACCCGTCTTTGTTTTAATTACTGACCAAGTAGTTTTTACTTTATTTTCAGAGTTTTTAATTTTGTCCTTTATTTGTTGTTTTTGAGTGTTTTGTAGGGTTTGGTTTAGAACATTTTTTCTTTCTTTTATAACTTTCTTAGTGGCTAAATTTTTTGAAGTCCTAAATTCCTTTTCTAGCTCTACAAGGTTATATTTCAAATCTTTCAACTCATCTGTAATCCATTTCTGTCTGTTGTAAGACCCCTCCTCTTTGAGTTTTTTAGGAAAACATGAGTCAAAATGGTGCTTGAAAATCGTGTAAAAATTGTCATATTTGTTCTCAACCGGTGCTTGGTAGACCTCCATCCAGTTTTCATGTGAAAGGCAATTGACAAACATATTAACATTGGTTTGATTGAAAATTCTAATATCCCTTTTGACTTTGTTTTTGTGTTTAAAGTTCATATCTAAGATATCTAAAATTTGAGCGTCATGATCTGATATTTTAGTGATCATGCCCCTTACCTCTATTTTAAAGGAATTTATATTAGTAATAAAGTTATCAATTGCAGTTTTTGAAGTGAGAGTTACCCTGGTAGGAAAGTCTATCTTATAGAACATATTATACATTTTCAATATATTTTTAAATTTAGTGTAAATATTGTCTTTTTTAAGTACATTGACATTGATATCCCCGGCTAAAATAACATTGGTGTAAGCTTTACATAGTATGTCTATTAAAACTTCTAGCTTTTCTAGGAAGGGGTTGAGAAAGTGGTAAGCAGGGGTGCGGTAGATACCAGCAAGTACAAAACTAAAATCTCCTATGTTAAACTCAGTTAAACAGCATTCAAATTCTTTTTCAGATATTATCTCTGTCACATCATTTATATTAATGGGTTTACTTTTTATACTATCCAAAGCCAGTATCATTACTCCTCCACCAGATGTATTTTTTCGAACAAAATAGGATCTTACTGTATAATTTTTTAAGTAAAAATATTTTAGTTGAGTTTCATTTAAGTAAATTTCACTTAACACGACTATGTCTGGTTTTACATGCTCAAGAGTTAATATTAGATCATTTATACTTGTTGAGATGCCTTGAACATTTTGGTGAAAAATTCTTAACTTATTATTTTTGCATGAATCTAATTTATTATTATTACCTGTGACTTCTCTAAAAAATAAGAATTTGAATTGTTAAAAGTCTGTGATATGGATTGAGCTGGATTGGCGTCTTGTACTGTTGAAGAGTGGTTCTCTGAAGAATCATCTGTCCTTGACACTCCAAGATTCCCAGGCGATAGCTGGTAACTGGTGACAGGTTCAGTGACATTTAATGTAAATACACTGATTTGGAAGGTGTTGAATGCAGTAATATTATCATGTTAAGTATGTGTGAGCCTTTTGTAGCGGGTGCCAAGGGATCAGTTCCTGATTCGAGTTCCTTAAATCCTTTTCTGGCTTATTTCTGTATTTATTCTAGTCATAAAATCAACACTTTTAGTAAATGAACAATACCTTTCTAAATATTACTTTGAAAATTATTCATGTGTAGGCTTAGGTTTTTTCTCTGTGTAGGGCTACTAGTCAATGAATAACTTTGCTTTTTTGATTCTCTGCATTTTGCCTTTTACATTTTATGAAATGAAAATTATTTAATTGACTCAACAGAATTTGTTTTCTGAGGAAATAGTTCAATACCTTACCTTTAATACCTTTACTGAAATGGCGGCCTAACTCAATAGGTAGTTTAAAGCCAAGTATCAATGAGAGATGAGTGTAGGATGATTGTGGCACGATCTTGTAGTCTTGTTATCAACAGCCAATGGTATCTAGGGACCTACAGTTTAACGTGGGATCCGAACCACAATTTTGACCTCATTTATACAAATTGGTCTAATTATGAGGATGGTTTTTATGGATGAACTACAATCCATAGTACTGTTGAATTACCATTACCATTACTACCATTAGTACTGTTGTTATCTGTAGTAGTATCCATAGTAGTGTTGAATTTAGTATTCATTAGTGCGGACGTTAATCCCCACCATGGAATATCGAATCAACAAGCCATCGCTTATAAACTATCCACAATTCGTGACCTCTAAGTACAGGACATCGCCACCGTCCCAGTCATTTTAATGATTCATGTTTAAGGTGATAACAGTCTTACAGACCTAGAGAAAACTTTGAGAGTTCCACACCAATAATGATGATCACTGTAAATACACTTCTGTAATTAGAATCTCTTCATAACAGAATCTAAACTATGATTGCTAAGCACCCTCTTGTAAGGAACGATAAGAGAAAAGTAAGCTCAAGATTGGTGGTCAATGATAACTTTTGTTAAATAGTGGGCGCTGGTCTCAATTTATACACAACAATGACAGAACAAAATAAATTTTCAGTCACAAAAATTGAATAAAAGTTCTTACCACCTGTAAGAACCATCAACCACTTGTCAGAACATTTGCGGAAAAGCCAGTACAAGGTTGCATAAGTGTGGGAGCGTGTTTGCGCGAGTGTGTGTGTCGGAGGAGGGCGGTTCGCAGCGTCCAGTTTGTGCGCGGTGGTGGGGACGTTCGCACTCCCAGTATAGCGCAGTGTGTGTTGCAGGAGCTGAGCCAACAACTCGGTGACGACAAGAGTCTCTCCGAACACCTCAAGCTTCCCGTTCAACGCATCAACGACTACCAGCTGCTGCTCAGGGTGAGTGTCAACATTGTCGTTACCGTTACCCGCGTAGTTAACTTGTCGTTAAAATGATTGATACACTGGATAATTGCTTGTATGAGGAACTGTTACTGAAAAAAAACATATAATTTGTGTGTGTAACTAACAACATTTTTTTTCTTTTTGCGTATTCCTAATAATGTGCCACAACACGAGTGCATGCCTCAAGTGTGTTGTGTTTATCTCATGTCACTGGGATCAACCTCAGTTAATGTGTCAATAATGACATTCAGTGATCCACAAAAAATACTTGTATTTAAATAAAAACATTCTGTTTGGTAAATAGTTACAGTGAAAAAAAAATTATTTGTGCTGTTTATGTTTATTTTTTTTTAGTTTATTAATGTTGATTTAAAGCCGCGTCCGCAATGGCCGAACATGTTCACCGAACAAAGCTCTGTCGAACTTTTGTTTGTTTGTTGGTGTTTTTATAGAATGTAAATCATATGGCCAATAATTGTTTGTGAAAAATGTTTGCTGATATTTTGTGTTCGCTGAACAAGTTAGGCATGAATGTTTGCCCAGTGTGGACCCGTTTTAAAAATAGCATCTTTAAATAGAAATTTTATATCATTAAGTTAGTTTATTTTTTATTTAATAACTTTATTGATTAGCTGAACCATAGAAAAACTATAAATTACAACCATACTCTGGTAGCTTGTTTATTTGATTTGACAACATTGCCCTGTAATTAATTTTCTTTTATTGAGTCTTAAACAATTAAACCAAATTCATTAAACTCATGTAAATGTTGCAATAGACATTTTCCATCTTAATTGAGCCAGGATGTGCTCAATATTAAGTGGGGTGAATCAATTCAAAGGTGAAATCGCCCCCTTATGGACAAAATAATCAGTCGGACATAAGTAAACCACAAGGTTTAATAAACCAAAATATTAAAGTTTCCTTGTTTATTTATTACAATTTAGTTTACAATTGTGTTTGAACTTAGTAAATATCAATTTAACATTGAGATTCAGTTGTAACCAAACTATAAAATAATAAAACAATTTAACGATAATTTAAAATTTATTTATAATTTAAATTTTCAAAATAATCCAAGTCATAGTCATAATAATTTATTGGCACAAAACATACAAAAATGTTTTAGGCACATGTATAGGGGCTTTGTCATAAATTTGAATTGATTAATAACTGTCCCATGTTGTCAATGAATGTGTAAAAACTGCTGCCCCTGCTTAACCACTAAATTCTACCAACATTTCAAAATTATTTTTACCTAACAGTAACATCAAAACAAAAGAGATGACTATGTCCCAATAAATGATATTGTTTACAAGACAATTTAAACTTGAGCTTGGTTTTATGTCAAAGGGACCAAAAATCTTTCAAAATAAGAGAACTTTCACCTTGAAGGGGTTGACAGCAGGCATGTTGTACACTTTGATGTGATTTGGAAACCAAATTTGTGATCATTATGGCATTGATAAAAGAATCACGAAATAGTGCACTATCTCAATTTGCTCTCCTTTAAACAATGTCAAACATGCAGTGTGCCACACTGATTGCCCATGATTAACATACTATTGCAGCCTTTCATATTTTATTGTCCGAGTGATAGCAATTTTTACACAGAACCCACAAATTTAAGATCAATACAACATTGTTAGTTGAACAGACTCACTGTCAGTATTACTAGGGTAAATATAGCTTAATAGCTTAAAAATTAAATTGAAAATAAATTTGGCAACGGAGTTTGGGTGTTTTGCCAAGATTTTGTGATAAGCTTAATAGATGCCAAGAGAGTTTTTAAAAGACAATAGCCCTTAAACATGTGTTCCCTAATCTAATATCAGACTGATCAGTAATAGATGTGCTGTTTGTGTGCAGTGTCTTGCCTGTTTATATTTAAATTTTAAAGTAATATATGCAGATTTAAAAAAATAACACTTAAAGATTAAAGCTCGTTTTAGCGTTGCTCTAAATCCTTTGCTCATTAAATTGTTTGTCAATGCAAAAAAAAAAAAAAAAAAAAAAAAAAAAATGGAGCTAATTAGAAATTTAAAAAACTATAAATACCTGCCAGTAAAGGATTATTTCTGTACATAGTTTTAAATATGTTTCTCTTACTCGTGATGCACAATTCTACAAATATGTTGTGATGCAAAGTGAAATTTCAACGTAAACACAGTTTTATTTTGTCCTGTGCAACTCTTGTGTAGAATATACAGAAGATGAGTCGCAGTTGCATTTGTGTTTTAACGTGTTGACAACTTGCCAGTGTTTGTCGTTTGCTGTTAAATGAACCACAAAGTCCTAGGCCAAACTTAACTCCAGAGCGGTGATTTTTGGGATTTAAGAGATGCACTGACGTAAATCATCGTCTCTTATTATTGAAAAAAATTTTAAACGTGATTGATAATTTTTTAATCAACGATCAAAATTAATGATGATTTGACATCCACAAAAATGTGTGCAGTAGTATGTAAATAAGAAGAGGAGTGGCTGATGATGGACCGTCATAGGTCCGAAACCGGTACCACGGTGTACCGCAATTAGTGACACCAATAGGCGAGAACCCGGTTTTGGGTAAGTTATAAAATATTTTAGGTGTCAAGGCTCTTGATTGATTCAATAATAAATATAATCTATGTTACCTTTTTTTAAAAACAATTTGACCATAACATTTGATTAAATTTAACTGAATTAAGCCATCTTTAAACCAAGCATTAGTTTCCAAATCACTAACAACTCCTTAGGATTTCATAAAACAAATTATTTCAGTGCTGTTATAATTTTTATTTGATGAATTTATATTCTCAAATATTATCACCAAGTATCAAAAAACCTGTTATAACTCCTTTTTATTTTTAATAATACACAATTTAAGTTATATATTACTTTTTTTATTTGCAATCACTGTAATGACTTAAAAGTGTAAATTATATTTACCTTGTTGTAAAACTTTGATGACAAACACTTAAAGGAATTCATCTTGGGGTGTTCGATCTAGGGTCATCTTGATCAAAGAATTCCATTTTCTGGCAAGAAGCTGTTGAAACATAATATTTGGTGACAAGACTGTAAAATTGATAAACTTATCGGCTTGAGACTGGAGACTGTAAAACCGTCGAGTTGACCGGCGGAAAAGTGATACGTGGGCCGGTGGCAGACATGTGCACGGTTTGGCACACCGTCACATTCCACCAGACGCCGGCCACTTCCTCTACAATCTGTCTGCCGCCGAGCCACCTCTGCCCATCTTTTTTACTACGTCTATTGTTCGATGTTGGACGGCGCACTGGGCTTTGTTCAACGCTCTTTGTCAATTTGGCTTTAAGCACAGTGTAAGGAAATTTTAAATCATCTTTGACAAAAAAAAAAAAACTTTGGTACGTGCGGTATTTGTGTACACAACAATACCGTATTCATAAACTAAAATAAAAAATAAAAAAAATTAATATACCAAAATGATGAAAAGTATTTTTTAGAATTTTTCAAAAAAATTGTAACTAGTTTCTTTATTTTATTCCGTTGTTGTTAAGTGTTAGAGGCCTTCAATGTTTTTTGTGAGAGTGGAACTCTCCAACTTTACTCATTGCTTAAGCTAGGTTTACACGTGAGAGTTTTTCACTCTCAGAGAGTTGGTTAGTTACCCTCATAAAAATCTCAGACAGTTGTTGATAGTACTTGCAGAAAACTGTCTGGGATTAACCATCATGGAAAATTTGCTGGTTGTGTAAACACCTCTGTGAGTACCTCCTAAGTATGAAACTCTCTGACAGTGAAAGACTCTCACTTGTAAACCCAACTTTAGAATATTTAGTGTGTGCATGGCATGTGGTGAGCAAAGAAAGGGAATAGGCCACTGAAGTTCAAATTTGCGATTAAAGCCTTCTTAAGTGCTGTTTTAAAATACAATAAAAATGTATAAATGACTCTTGGTGACTTTGCTCTTAGTGAAAGATGTGCAAACGATTCTTTTGGTACTTATTTGTAATTATATTGCAATGAATAAATTACTGGTATTAGTTCTAACTCAGTTTATTTAGTTGAAAGATAACATTTATTTTTTTGTATCAATTTATATTTGGAGTTGTGTCTGAGGTATGATAGTGGAAGATGAAAAAAGTGGTCTCAAAATAATCTTAAATTTATGTCAAAATCTATTAAGACTTCCCTAACATAAGCAAAACAGATCTTAAAATAGTTAGTAATGTCCCTTAATTAAAATAAATTTTATGTATGTTAATTAAAACCAATGTTGATGCTCTAAAGAGGGGAGGGGAAGTGAATGAGGCAAGCAACCGGGTGTGGGCCAAATTATTTGAAGTCCCTGAGTAATATAACTAAGTTTAGCTTCAGTCTGAATCACCCCATTGAGTCTGTGAGGTGTTGCGATTGTGAGTTGCCTTTTCTCAACATGAATAAGTTAAGTCCTTGTAAGAAAGATTTTAACTAAAATTTCTGAACCGAAGAAATGTTTTACTCTCAGTCACATGTGTTAAACCTCATAAATTTATTACATTCATTTGGTTTTTTCAACTTAATTGTAAAAAATTTTATTTTCACTTATCATGGTTAGGAGGAACGGCGTCGATGATATATTTATTTTAAAGAAATCATTCAAACTTATTTCATTGTCATTAATGGTCAGGTGGGTTAAGTAAGGCTAAGGTTACTTATTTTTATGTTCAGCTGACCAATGTCATAAACGTAAAGATAGAACAGTAGAACCTCGATAGTTTGACTCTTTGTGGACTTAGAGAGTGTCAAACTATCAAAAAGTCGAACCATTAAAATAATACTGTTTTGATTTGATTTGACTATAAACAAATTTCCTGAGATGAGTGTTATGCTAAATGACTGTTATACATAACTGTTTAGGTCACTATGTAGTATCCCGTTAACTACCTTGAAAGGCATTTCCTTGTTTTAAAATAAATACATCAGAACCAGCTGTCTCAAAGAAAACTACTAAAAAAATACCATTAATAAAATAAAAATATCATGTTTGCTTTTATTTATTTTTCTTGGATTCCCATTAATTTTTTAGTTTATATTAGAAGTTTCAACTATTACAAAAAAAAAACAAAAAAAAAAAAAAACTCGTTCACACAAAAATATTTTAACCGTATGTTAATTACTGTAATTTTTTAATTATTTTATTTATGTTTTACTGATAAAACTTTTAATATTTGAAATATATGTATTCTATTGTTCTGTAAATTAAAAAAAAACCTTTCTGATAAAAATATATTACAAAAAGATAGTTAAGAAATAACCTAGTTAGCAACACTAATAGATAAGCAAGTCACTCAGTCCCCATAAGTTAGACATCCACCATAAACTTTATCCCACATAACGAGCAGATGTTGTGTTTGTCAAATTAATTGGCTTGGTTGCAAGTAGGTCAGACTCCGAGGAATATTCCGGGCAAAAGAATTTTTAGCTGTTAACGAGTCAGAAACCCAGATTCTGGCATCATTGTTGTTCGTCTGGCCCCCGACTGTGGTCACTGGCCGGTTAATTTGGCTTTTGTTTCGGTTTTCACCCATGACTCAAGAGTTGCAACAGAATGAATGGGATGTTATTTTGTGCTCGAATGATAATGTGTGGTGATTGTGATTAATAACCCACATTAAACTGAATATTCAAAGTGTTAAGAGATTTTTTAGATATCATTGATTACCTTGCTAGATTGAAAGAAATAACTGAAGTTTGAATGCAATAGATTCCCAAAAACTCGGCCCAATGTGAACCAAATAGAGTTAAGTAAATTCCTGGGTTATCGGGAAATGTGTTAAAGAACAACTAAACATCACTTTTCATCATAAAATATTTTCATCCACTTTTTAGCCCCTGAGTTGTTAAACTAATTAATTGTAAGACTTACTAATACTACTGACTAATAAAGGTTAAATACCTGCTGTTTGCCGTGTGATCCCAGTTGTAATCCTACGGACTCCGTGTTTGACGACGTCAGGTCTGCGCAAAAACTTAAACCTCTTGATACATTACACATGATGGCCGCACATGGTGCTGAGTTATTGAGAATCAACTGTAGTTAGTCATTGCTACTTCTTTGACTTTGAGGGTACTGTATTTAGTTGTAGTCATGATGATTTATTTACAACTAGCTGTTTCCCGTCACGGCTTCGCCCGTGATTGAATTTATTTTTTAAGTAATAAAATCTTTAAAAGAGCAACAAAATCTTCTTCCTTAAGAATGACATTGAAACAACAAATTTCTGTGTGTTGAGTTCTGAAGAAATTTTGGAAAACATTTTCTTAATGAGAGCCATTGGGCAAAAAAAAAAGAACAACCATGTCAAATTTCAACCCCGTAGGCCCTTCAGTCATTTTAAAATCATGTAGGGCGGAGCCCTAAAGAACATAAAAAACTATATTTCTAAAACTGTTTCTTAGTAAACACCTATTAGAAAAACGGAACATAAACATTAAATTTCAACACCGTAGGATTTATGGTAATTTTGAGGATTTGTGGGGGAAGCCCCTGAAATAGTTTTAAAGCCCTATGGGGCGGAGCCCTAAAGAACTTCGAAAACTATATTTGCAAAACCGTTTCCAAGTGAGCACCTATTTGCAAAACGGAGCATCCACGTTACATTTTAATCCCTTAGCATATATGGTAATTTTGATGTTCTGTGGGGTGGAGCCCTAAAGTAAATTTGCTAAATTGTTTCTTAGTGAGCAACTATGAGCAAAAATTAACGTCCATGTCAACTTTCAACCCCGCGGGCCCAGAGTGACTTGTGGGGGTTGTGGGACGGAGCCCTAAAGAATTTCAAAATATATATTTAAAAAATGCTTTCTTAGTGAGTAACCTACTTATGAGCTAAGGGGAATGTCCATGTCAAATTTCAACCCCCGTAGGTCCTAAATGTTTTTGAAGTCCTGTTGGGCAGAGCCCTAAAGAACTTCGAAAACTATATTTGCAAAACCGTTTCTTAGTAAGCATCCATGAGCAAAGAGGAATGTCCATGTCAAATTTTAACCCCGTGAAGGCCCTAATGTAATTCTGAAATCCAGTGGGGTAGAGCCCTAAACTGCTTTAAAAAGTATATTTGCAAACCGTGTACTTAGTGAGTACCCATGAGCAAAGGGAATCCTCCATCATTTCAACCCCGTGGGCCCTAGAGTAATTTGAAAGTCCAGTCAGGTGCAGACCTAAAAACCTTCAAAACTATATTAGCAAAACGTTTCTTAGATTTGATAGATAGTACCTATGAGTTAAGAGGATCGTCCTTGTCAAATTTCAACACGTAGGCTATACAGTAGTTGTCAGCTTCTTTGAGGTAGAGCCCTATAAAAATTTTGAAAACTATAATGGGAAAACAGCTTCTTAGTGAGCACCCATAAGCAAAGAGGAACGACCATGTCAAAAATTTCAACCCCGCGAATACCCTAAAGTAATTTTGAAATCCAGTGTGGCGGAGCCCTTAAGTGCTTCAAAAACTACATTTGCAAAACTGTTTGTTAGTACCTATGAACAGTAAAAAATTATATATTAATAAAATACGAAATAAAGTAAACTGCACTTAATGCAACCAAAAAAAGTAATAGTACATCACTATAATATTGACAATGTCAAACATAAATAAACATTATATCTTACACCTGGTTACGTCTATGCTTATAAGCATTTTCTTGAATGAATCATCATGTGACAGATGTAAACAAACCTAATTCAATATCCATAATCATATGTTAGAATACAAAAATGTTGCTTCCATAAGAATAACATGGGAACTTTGAGGACGTCTAGGGCGTAGCCCTTTGTGAATATTAATATGAAAATAGTCAGACTTTCCTATTTTGAGCCTAAAGAATGAGTATACCAAATTTCAGCACTCTAGCTAGTCGGGAAGTTGGAGAATTAGTGATGAGTGAGTCAGTGAGTGAGTGAGTGAGGGCTTTGCCTTTTATAGATATAGACTAGGAACAAAGCCCGTTGTGGTTAAATACAACGGTCTCTAGAAAAAATTTACTTATATGCTATTTCCGGTGAAATAAATAAAAAAATTGTAGTATTTGTTTTCAATACTGAAATTCTATTTGAGAAAGAAAATTATTTTCTGTTGCATTTTGTATTGGTAATCTATATGTTTTATCTCCTATTATAAAAGAGCAATAGTAGTCCCAGTTACTTTTACTACTTCATCAATTATTTTGGTTCGTAGTTCAGCGTACATAGATTGTGTTGAATGACATAGAAAAGATAAACTTCTAAACAAACAGATTCCATCGCGATCTATATTATAAATGGTGAAATTATTCATTTTCAGAACAATTAAAAATTTATATTTGTAATTATTTAATTTAGTTAAGTTTTATATTAATTTAATTAGATTTAATTTAATTTAGTTTTTTAAATATTAATTTATGATTGTAAAAATCACATACCGCTTAAAACCACCCACTGCTTTAGCACATAAGGGGTCGTCCATAAATTACGTCATCTGAAAATAGGGGGGAGGGGTCCAGATTGAAAATGACCGTAGAGTGATGTGCAAGGGCGGGGGGGTCGGCTTTGATATGACGTCATTTAATAAAAGATGTTTTAAATGATGTTTTATATAAAATTTTGGCAGTAAAACAATGATAGGTTGCACACAATTTAACTATTATAAAATAATTATCGAAGAAAATGCATTAGACTATTTTTAGGCGTTTTTTTATAGTTTATTTTCCAATGGGGAAAGTCATTTTCCCATGTATAATACATACATATATGGGATATCATTTTACATATATAATATGTAAATTCACATTTGATTGGTCAATGTTTTTAGTTTATCAGGTAGCGTTCATCGTCATCTTGAAAATATCCGATTTGAATAGTTCTTTGCAACAAACTACCGCCAAAATCGGTTTCAAAAGTTTAAAATTTATATTCTTAATAAATAAATCAATAAAGACTAGAACTTAAGTGGCTTTGACGAAAAAAGCATTATTTTTACTTAAAACGGAGGTTTGTCAAAAATGACGTCATTTTTCTGAGATGGGGGGGGGGGGGTCAAACAAATTATGATGGTAGGATGATTTTAGGGGAGGGGGATCCAAAAATTGCCAAAAAGCGATGACCTAATTTATGGACGGCCCCTAACTTTATTTAAATGCCAAAAAAACGTAAGGAACTCACAACCACAAATCCACAAGGACACAACAATGCATCAATCAGCTGATAAATTAATAACATGTGTTCCATGTGATCAGACACAGTTTAAAGGAAGAAAATGTTTATCTTTTTAACTTTTTCACCATAACTCCTAAGAAAAACATCAAACTTTCACATTTTTGAGTAAATATACATAGATGAAGCTTTCGGACAACACATTAAAGATTATTAAAATCGGTCCAGTACTCTAGATTTAGCTGTACAAAGTTTAATAAAAATATCTCTACCACAGTATTTTACAACACAAACAAATTGGTAGTAGATGTGGTTTTTTGTAAATAACTTTTTAACGATGAGGAAATCGACTAAAGTGGATGGTGATTTTCTGAAAGAGAATTAAATTTCCTAAAAATTACCATTGAGCATTTCTTGGATAACCGCAATAAAGGCAGCCAAAAATTGCCTTCAAATGAAAAAATCTTAAAAACCTGTTTCCAATGTATTTCTTATGGAAAACATGTTTTTTTATTTTTTCATTATAAATACTAAAAAACATCAAACTTTCATATTTTTTGGCAAATCTACAGGATAAGAACTTTCCAACGACATCTTAAAAATTAAAATCGGTCCAGTGGAACTCCAGATTTGATTGCCCCAAGATTTTCAAAACTGAATTTTCAACACAAATAAATTGGTAGTAGCTCTGGTTTTTTGTAAATAACTTATAAACTGTGAGGAAATCGACCAAAGTGGAAGGTGATTTTCTGAAAGAGAATGAAATTTCCTACAAATCACTAATAAGCATTTCTTGAACAACCACAATAAATGCAGCCAAAAATTGCTTTCAAATAAGAAATTCGTAAAACCCCGTTCTCATTGTATTTTTTATAAAAAACATGTTTTTATATTTTTTCACCATAAAAACTAAAAAATATCAATCTTTCATATTTTTGGCAAATATACAGGATGAAAGCTTTCCAACAACATCTTAAAAATTAAAATTGGTCCAGTGGAACTCCAGTTTCGATTGCCCCAAGATTCCTCTTTACTCAGTATTTTTGAAATGCAAACAAAACTGGTAGTAGCTTTGGTTTTTTGTAAATAACTTTTGAACGGTGAGGAAATCGACCAAAGTGGATGTTGATTTTCTGAAAGAGAATTAACTATTAAACATTTCTTGAATAACCGCAAAAAAAGCAGCCAAAAATTGCATTTAAATTAAAAACATGTTTCTTTATTTTTTTTTTCACCATAAATACTAAAAACATCAAACTTTCGTATTTTTTGGCAAATCTACAGGATAAGAGCTTTCTAACGACATCTTAAAAATTAAAATCGGTCCAGTGGAACTCCAGATTCGATTGCTCCAAGATTTTCAAAACTGAATAATTTTCAATGCCAATAAATTGGTAGTGGCTTTGGTTTTTTGTAAATAACTTTTGAACGGTGAGGAAATCGACCAAAGTGGATCGTGATTTTCTGAAAAAGAATTAAATTTCCTACAAATTACTGTTATGCATTTCTAGAATAACCGCAATAAAAGCAGCCAAAAAATGCCTTCAAAAGAAAAAATTGTAAAAACCCGTTTTCAATGTATTTCTTATAAAAAACATGTTTTTTATTTTTTCACCATAAAAACTAAAACACTAACAGACGAAACCCTTATAGAAATAAGAAGATAGATAGATAACCCTTCATAAAATTTCAATAAGTCAGTGTTTATGTTTATAGAAAGGTCGTTCAATCAGCCATTTGTGCATTGATCACTTCAAGTTTTTCACCTGTCACATTTTTTTGGTTGGGTGTTTCACAGCTTTCCTTCTACATAGCAAAACCTTTTCTTGAACTGAGTGGTGTAGTGTAGAGAGATGGTATGTGTCAGCCTGTGTAGTTTTGTAGGGGTTGATTTTTGCATTTGGGAACTTCTCACTTGTTGGGTAAGAGAATCTCTGCATGGACATAATGCACCACTACCGCAATTACTTCCAAGGCTTTGTAAAATTTGCATGTCTGAGGAATTTTCTTTAGAAATATTTTCCCTGTAGCTTGGTCTTATCTGATATTGGCTTTCAACAGAGTGAATAAGACAGTTTTTACTGTTTAAAATCCCCCTCTCCATCACATGTGTCTTATTTCAAATGTTATTATTGGGCACTACCCAGCTTCAGGTTTATGGCGATGTTTTGTACGGAATTCTTGAGCCCTGTCAAATTTTAAGACAATACAAACACATACAGATACACAAGCACAAATACTCTACAAAACACGCCAAACTAATCCTGAAGTTTTGGGAAACTATTAAAAATGTTTCCTGTTATCATGGGTTCTTAACTTTATTCAAGCAAGCCGAGCGCCTGACCACAACTAAAATGTGTCTTGCTATTGTGACACAAGTGTGGCTCACGCCACATGTGTCTTACCACTGTCTTGCAGTTCCAAGTTTTTACACAAGTTGTTTGTGTGTGTTGTCATGAATGATCAAAGTCGTTGCGAAACACAGAAGCCTGGTTTCTGGTTTACAGTTTACTTAAGTGATGACTAGGATCCTCATGTCTCAATTTTTTTGTGCAATGTTTTAGAAGGTTGGATTGTATTCCATTATTTTTGCTTAGAGTTTTATTCATTTGTAACTTAATTTTGTTAAATGAACTAGGCAGAACTGGACCCATCAACCCAATCAAAAGTCACAATGAAATTAAAACAAAAAATGAGATAACCCGTAATTTTATTTAAAAAAATATATATCAGTTTTAAATACTGTATCCCATTTCAATGCATTTTAGGCATCATAGATTCTTGTTGAACCAATACATTTTGCAAAATAATAAAGCTAAAAACATTAAATTATGTTGTGAATTCTTTAAAAATATATCTTACGTTTAAAAGCCAGTATACAAGGGATTCATAACTAAAAATAGTATAAGCTGTTTGGCTTTCCACTGTCAAGCTATTTCTCGCTTCAGTGTTATTTATGAAAACGTTTGCGACTGCCAAGAGCATATTTGTTAATTGGCATACATTGCTGAAAGATGATGAGTTTGCAAAACAAGTAAATAAAAGATGTAGGTTCCACCTATCCAATTATTATCAATAACACATTTTCTTTAATATTTGATCCTAACTTGAAATTTCTAAAGAAACATTCGAATTTTTACAGATTGTGACAACAATAGAGTTTCTTAAAACAGCAATACTTTTTATGATTGATTTATTTTAGAAACACATACAAAACTATTGTTATCAAATGCTTTGAAAGTTTTCCATTAATGGTATGTTGAACCACGCATTGGTGAGTAGGTAATACAATTAAGGTCATCTTAATTTTTAACGACCCCCTAGAAGACATTTAGTTGGTTTTATTTTATTCAAATTGTTAACAGTAAAAGTTATATGGAGTGTAATTCATATAACTTTTAAATGAAAAGTTTTTATTATAAATATCAAATTATATTCATTAATCTGAAAATTATAAAATCAATAAAAAACCTATTTGCTCTTGTAAATATTTACATTGTCGGGGCTAATGATTCCTTTGTGAACTTCAGTATACAATATAAGTTAATAATAATAATTAATAATTATAATAATTAACTGAATAATAATAATTCAGTATACAATATAAAGTTGTTTGGTTTATTTTAAGATATTTCTTATACTTGTATTATTTTCTGTATTGTACTGACTGTATGTCCTATCATTTGTATGATGTAATGACATGTAATAAGTAAATAAATTAAATAAATAAATAAATTAGTGAGAAGTTCCCAGATTGTGTTACACCGTCTTTTTTTAAAATAATCTTTGATAGTGTAATTGTAAGATTACTCAGATGTTCGTGACTTAATTAATACTCCTGAATTGACACACTTAATAAAAAATTTAATTAGATAGAATTATATTTCAAAATAGCCATCAAACTTCATTGATTGTTTTTAATAGCGACTGAAAACAGTAGGGAAGTAAACAACTGGAACGTCCGAAGATCTCAGCCAGTGCAAATAGTTGACAGCTGTTTATAAACATGATACTGCCCGCGGCTAATTATAGCCGCAACCACCTCACACACGAGCGCGGGCACAGCCACGGCCTGGTGCGTCAACGATTGGTGACGCAGCACAGTTGCAAACGGTTTAGCGATTTTTCCGATAGGGAATACACTATTGGTAGTAGTCACGGTAAAACCTAAGCCTTGTATTTCATGGCCTTGTATTGACCATGTTACTTTTTTATGGTCCTCATAAACCAAATATCCCCATTTAGCAAATTTCCAATAAATGTTCTTGTTTCATGAACAAAGCAATTTATAATTATATAATAATAATTCTTTTCAAAAAAATATAAAATATTTAATGACACAATATTTTAAGCTCATTATTTTGCTGTTAAATTTAAATTAAATTAAATTTTAATTTTTTTAACATTAATAAAAGTGTTTAGTCAAAGCTGTTATGCAAAAGGAATGGTCTGTTTACATACCCCACAACATTTTTCAACACATGCTGATTTGTATCTTGTACTAAGTTGTTTACGGTGTATGACCAAGTTTGTCGAAAATGCAAGTTGTTTTTGTAATAAAGGTTTAGTTGAGGTTCTTTTATAGTTAAGTTTGTATCTAACTTGCTTGGCTATAGTGGACTTTATCTGTGACATTTTGTACACCATGTGAAAGTTCGTTAAGGTTGTTTGTAGTAGAAACTAAAGCCTTGTATTTATTGTCAATCCTATAATCTCATTAGTGTGGGTTTTTAAGTTCTTTTGATTTTCATAAATGCTCAAAATTTGTCTTGTATTAGCGAAATTACAACACCATCCTAGGGAAACTATACCTCTACCCAATCGTCTGCCCTCTAAGGTTGTGAACGTTAAGTAGAACCTCCAATTTATTCTATTCTAAGTTATTGTTCAGCTAATGCTGGCAGGTCAATGACTAATTATTTGGTTGTGTAAGGTTTTCTGTTTGTTTAATATTTCCTTTTAGCGTCTGTTAAATATTTTCTCTTTTTTATTGGTTTGAATCCTGATTATTAAAAATTGTATTTTACAGGTAAAACTTTTAGAATTATCTATAATTTTTAAATGGTATACCGATTAAAATGTGCTGATCAAGTAGTAAAAAATTAGTTCCAGTAAACAAAATTAAATTCCGCTAAGCAGGTGTGCCTGCACCTGTGGCCTGACATCACAAAATACTGAAAACAGTTGATACATTGTATCTGTATCATTCATAAATGTAAGCAACCACTAGTATGGAAAACGAGAGACGTTACAGTGCATGTGTGAAATGAAGTTTATATATTTATTTATTATTGTTCCTCCGATGTTTGTCATAGTTTGTGACTGTTTTAACCTAAAAGAAGTTTTGGATGAAGTGTATAAGATTGAGAAAGACTATGATAATTCTAAAGAAAGAGTGTTTCTATCTAAAATTTGGCCAGAAATAGCTAACATGTTTGATCAAAACAAAAAACCTGTGAAGTTACCGTTGTTTCAAGAGAATGTTGATTATGACCGTTATCTTAGCAGTACCAGCAGTGAAGTTGAACTTGAAGTGAATGAAAAATTTAAAAGTTTGACATTTCAATCTGACCTAACTTGCAAGTTAGATGCAAAACGTAAGTGTGCTGTTGTTGAGGTGGATGTAACAATCAAAAACCCTGTCAAGTTTGAGATATTTGTAAAAACACTTGATTTTAAAAGTAATAAGTTTACTGACACTATATCCAGTGCAAGAGAGGAACAAATAGAGTCAGATAGTCATTCCAAGGAGACAGTAGAGTTGTCATTTCATGGAAAAAACCAGATTAAGTTTTGGTTGAGGATTCCTGACTTTTCATCTCCAAGAAAGGATATTCCTGAAAAGTGCACAGTTTATATTCATTGGGTAAAGATTTTGAATTTGAGTGAATCTAAAATGATTGGAGAGAGTGAAATAGGGAAAAAATTTTGGAAAAGTATAAAAGACAATGACATTCATTTGATGATGCAGATCGGTATTATGAAGACTCTTCTAGATCTGCTTCCATCAGACAACCGAATCATTCCAATCTTTCAGAAAAATTTATTTTGCCTGAGTAACAATTTTAACATAATGAAAATCTTCAAGAAAAGGATGTCTTGGTACAAAAAGTTGGATAATTTGCTCACGTTCAAAAATTCACAAACCACATCTGGACCTGGACTCATCATTAAGGGAGGTAAAATCATATATGACAAATTCAACATTGGAGTATATATAAGCTATATTCAGATTGGCATTAAAAAATCTGTAAACGAGTTACAATCTGAGACTAAAAAAGAGGTTTCCAGTGCAGATTTTAAGCCTGTTGAAGTGCATTGGAATCTAGAATACAAGGATTATAGTTTAACCACTTATGCCCCAGTTGCTTTCACACATTTAAGAGAATTTTTTAGCTATACAGAGGAAGACTATGTAAAAAATATATGTGATGATAATTTAATAGAGCTTTCAAACCCAGGCAGTAGTGTTTCTGGTTTATATTTGTCAAAAAACAAATATTTCATAATCAAAACCATTGAAACAGTAGAAGCAAACTTTCAGAAACATTTTTTTCCAGCATATTTTTCTCATTTGCACCAAAACCCAGACACATTATTGTCAAAATTCTTTGGTCTTTATGAGTACAAGCTCCCACAGTTCACTAATTCTGCTATATTTCTTCTTGTAATGGAAAATTTATTGCCTTCAAATGTCCGCTTCGATCAAAAATATGATCTGAAAGGATCCACTTTTCAACGAGAGGCTTCTGGAAAAGAGAAACTAAAAACTTCCCCGACTTACAAAGATAATGATTTTACAAGACATCATCCTAAAGGGATATTTTTGAAGAAAAATGATTACAAAAGGCTGTTGAATATTATAGAAAGGGATTGCAGAGTCTTGGAGAGACACAATGTTATGGATTACAGTTTGTTGTTAGGACTTCATTATGAAGATAAGACATTAAAGAAAGAAGAGAGTGATCAAACCACTGGAGACAATATTGATGGTATTCCTTGTGAAACACCTAATGTTCAGGAAGAGATTGAAGATGATAAAAAAACTTACTTTGCAAAAAATGGAATCCCTGCCGTGACTGTTAAAGGAGACAAAATATTGTTGTACTTAGGAATCATAGACATTTTACAAACTTACAGGCTTTACAAGAAATTTGAAAATTTTTGGAAACACACATATCTTCACCAAAAAAATTATTCTGTTGTCCGTCCAAAGCTGTATGCTACAAGATTTAAAGGTTTCATGAAGAAAAAGGTTTTCAAATTAATGCCACCATGTGCCCCAGGCCATCATACTGGAGTGTAATTGGAAAAGAATCAAGAAGACTGACCAAAAGATGAATAAATGGATTACATTTAACTATACAAGACATAAAAAATCTTTAATATATTAAAATACGAAATAATGTAGTTTTATTTTGTTTTTATTTTAAGTAACTCTATCCTCAAAAAAAAAAAATTTTTTTTCCCATCTTTATGTTACAGTAGCGAATTCCCCTTTAGGGAATAAGCTTTTTATTGGAGTACTCACAATAAGACCTAAGCTCGGAACCATGTTACTTTTTTGTTTTGAGGTCACTAGAAGCGGAGAATCCAAAAACACCATTCAAACAGTTACACTATCAATTGACGCTCATTTCAATGAACAGGGGTGCCAAAAGTCATTAATTTTTAAAAATTAAGTCACAGACTCCAATTTTTTGTGGAATTTCCAGATTTTACACATTATTTTAAGACAACCTTCCAATTTAATGTGTTCCCCTGATCCTAACAGTTTAGGAGATAACTTAAGGGTGGTGGAAGTTTAGTATTTTCCTGTGAGCTCAATATAGAAAAATTATTTACACCTATTATATCTGAAACACTTATATTAAAAAACAATGTACAAGCATAAAAATGTTTTAGAATTCCACTTTTAATATTACTACATTTTGAAGCACTGGTTATAATATAATTAATTTTACTTTTCCTTTCTTATTACTTATTTCAATAATCTCTGCCATTATGTAAATTTTATAGAAAACTTATTTAGGGCAAAATGATCAATTTTGATTGAAAAGTATTAAAAATGTGATTAAGACATTTTTATGATTAAAAACTTTTACTTAACGTAATGGTTATGAAAGTTTGAGTATGGTTATGGCTTATAATGGTTATGGTTGTGAAAGTTTAATGGTCAATGGTTATAAAAGTTTTTACTATGTTATTCTCATATTTATATATTTGTGATCGATGGAGTTGGAAACCACTGGACCATTTGCCATGGAACTTATATATATATATATATATATATATATATATATATATATATAATGTATTACCATGTAATATATATATATATATATATATATATATATATATATAATGCAAAATTTCATGGATCGTAAGCTATTAGTTTTTTTTATAGCTCTTAGGGCTTATCCCCTGGACCGTCATAAACGTACCCATGTCAGGGTTTTTTGGAATTTTGATCTGATTTGTTTATGAACACAACATATGGCAAAAATATTTTTTTTATAATTAGAACAGCTGATTAGTAATTCAAAATTAGAGGATGTTATAGACTTGCTGCGAGTGAGCGTAGCGAACAAGCTTAACCTGACAGCAAATGAGCACAGCAAGTGAGCTAAACCTTGAGAGAAAGAAAAAAAAAAGAAAGAAAAAAAAGAAAAAAAAAGAAAAAAAGAAAGAAAAGAAGAAAAAAAGAAAAAAAGAAAAAACCTCACGTAAAGTGATTGCAACAAACAAAGTAAACCTGACTTGAATGAGCTTAACAGAGTTATTACCATTGGTTTGAGAATTTGAGAATTAGGGATTAAGATTGATTGGTAAAACCATTGACTATGAATACACAATGTGTATTCAAATGGTAAAACACAAACAAGTTTTAAGTTCATTGGTATTATGGCTTAATTTTTATGCAAAATAACTAAGTAAATTACTGCTGAGCAAGGTTTGATTACCCGGCACCCTGACAAATGCGGCGCATTGCAATGCACAGGTCCCGTTGTTACTACAAATTATTCAACTCTTTTGGTTTAACAGTTTGCAAATAACAATACATTTTTCAGTGCCTATTACTATTTCGATTTTTAACCAAAGCATTAATGTACATTTTGTAATACACTAAAAATATACGCCAATGAAAAAAAAAATCTCGGTTTTATCAATCAAACCAAAGATGGCAAGTCATCTCTAGACATTAGGCAAAAGAGATTTGTTGAAAGCAACTGAGTTAGGACCACAGGCCTTGAGAGTAGATAAAAACATGTCTAACACAAATACTACCTAATTTTTTATTTGCTTATGAAAGCAGCAGAACGTAATTATATAAGAGCATAAGTAGTGAGACCTTTTTGTGATTTCAATTAACTTTTAAATAAATCAAAATTTGTACAAAATCAATTCATTACATGTTTTTATTATTTGTTCATAAAAGCAAACTAGCTTCGGAATTTTTTACCTCAGAAATTTCCACTCCACAGCCAAAAATTCAACGGCATTGAAAACCCAGTTTAAAAGATACAGTTTGTTATTTCATACTTTGGAATGGCTTGATAATTCTCAAATTCAAATTCTTTATTAGCACATATACATTTTACATTACATCACAAGGACCTAGAAAAACAGGTGCTTTGTCATATAGTGAAACTTAATCTAAGCATGTTAATGAGATACAATGAGAAAAAAAATTACAAACAAGAATTTCCTTCTAATACAAAAGCTTGTTTGCGGCCCAGAGGTCTGTAAGCTAATAAAACAAGTCAATCAAGCAATACCAGATCCCTCTTCAAAAAAGTCTGTCACCTTATAATAAGCTTTTTCTATGAGAAATTTTCTAACATGAGTGTATGGAAGAATATGTTGTTCTTTTCCGTACCATGTTGCTTGTGGTACAAAACAATGGTGTTAGTGACTCCGTGGCGGATGCGACGTCTCGGCGACTCTTGAGCCGTGGGTGGAGACCAAAATAACAAGTTGGCCAATAAACCAAGGATCATTTGAGCTATCAGCTTTGCAGAAAACATTCTCTCCGTTTCCCACTTGTTTTAACATTTAACGGATGACCAGTTCTTGGTTTTGGTATCTTCTCAGTCTTGAGTTCCAATGTTTCATTCCTAATTTTATTATTCATCTACATTTAAGTAAAACAAGGTTAATCTTGGTAAATTTTATTTTTTAAATAGTTTATTGTCAGGTTATTTATGATGTAACATAGACCTAAATTAGGTTTGGCTGTTTTAAGGTGTTGTTGCCCAATCAAGACTGTAACTAAGTATATTTGAAGTGCACGAGAATCTTAGCTTCTACTTCATACACTATAATGTCAATTTAGGAACTCCATGATGTGTAAATCAAGAAACCTCCATCATCACTTTAACATTGTAAAATTTAGATCAATGAGAAATGAGAATTTTAAAATTAGTAAGCTTACATTTTACTAGCTGTTATCCGCCATACCTTCGCCTGCGGTTATGATTTTATTCAATAGATATTACTATCTCCTTGGATGTAAATTAGTCTTCTCCCTTAAAAATTATATTGAAACTTATAAGCCCTGTGGTTTGGAGAGGAAATTTCCAAAACTGTTCTGTAATTGCACCTACAAGCAAAGCATAACATCCATACAAAATTTTAACCCCACAGTCCAGATATTAATTTTGAAATCCTTTCGGTTGGAGCTTTGAAAGAATTTTCAAAAACCGTTTTCTAGAGAGCACCTATGAGCAAAGAGAAACGTCTAAGAAAATTCTAATCAAAATACCTGATACTTTTGGAAACTTGTTGTTTCCTTGATTCATTTTCAAAATTGGACATAAGGATAACATTATTTTAAAGTATTGTGAGGCTGAGCCCAGAAAGAATTTGGTTAAACTGTTTATAAGTAAGAACTTAATTTTACCCCTCCTTGAAAACTTACCAGTACAATATGCTTGTATGTTGTGTAGGAGCTGGTGAAGTATTCCACAAGACTAGGAGAAGACACGACCGACCTAGGGAAGGCCCTAGAGTTGATGCTAGCAGTGCCCCACCGGGCCAACGACAACAAGTTCATCAGTAACATCGAGGGCTACCACGGCAACATCAACAACTTACCAGTACAGTGTGCTTGTATGTTGTGTAGGAGCTGGTGAAGTATTCCACGAGACTAGGAGAAGACACGACCGACCTAGGGAAGGCCCTAGAGTTGATGCTAGCAGTGCCCCACCGGGCCAACGACAACAAGTTCATCAGTAACATCGAGGGCTACCACGGCAACATCAACAACTTACCAGTACAGTGTGCTTGTATGTTGTGTAGGAGCTGGTGAAGTATTCCACGAGACTAGGAGAAGACACGACCGACCTAGGGAAGGCCCTAGAGTTGATGCTAGCAGTGCCCCACCGGGCCAACGACAACAAGTTCATCAGTAACATCGAGGGCTACCACGGCAACATCAACAACTTACCAGTACAGTGTGCTTGTATGTTGTGTAGGAGCTGGTGAAGTATTCCACGAGACTAGGAGAAGACACGACCGACCTAGGGAAGGCCCTAGAGTTGATGCTAGCAGTGCCCCACCGGGCCAACGACAACAAGTTCATCAGTAACATCGAGGGCTACCACGGCAACATCAACAACTTACCAGTACAGTGTGCTTGTATGTTGTGTAGGAGCTGGTGAAGTATTCCACGAGACTAGGAGAAGACACGACCGACCTAGGGAAGGCCCTAGAGTTGATGCTAGCAGTGCCCCACCGGGCCAACGACAACAAGTTCATCAGTAACATCGAGGGCTACCACGGCAACATCAACAACTTACCAGTAAAGTAGTATGCTTATATGTTGTGTAGGAGCTGGTGAAGTATTCCACAAGACTAGGAGAAGACACGACCGACCTAGGGAAGGCCCTAGAGTTGATGCTAGCAGTGCCCCACCGGGCCAACGACAACAAGTTCATCAGTAACATCGAGGGCTACCACGGCAACATCAACAACTTACCAGTACAGTGTGCTTGTATGTTGTGTAGGAGCTGGTGAAGTATTCCACGAGACTAGGAGAAGACACGACCGACCTAGGGAAGGCCCTAGAGTTGATGCTAGCAGTGCCCCACCGGGCCAACGACAAGAAGTTCATCAGTAACATCGAGGGCTACCACGGCAACATCAACAACTTACCAGTAAAGTAGTATGCTTATATGTTGTGTAGGAGCTGGTGAAGTATTCCACGAGACTAGGAGAAGACACGACCGACCTAGGGAAGGCCCTAGAGTTGATGCTAGCAGTGCCCCACCGGGCCAACGACAAGAAGTTCATCAGTAACATCGAGATCTACCACGGCAACATCAACAACTTACCAGTAAAGTAGTATGCTTATATGTTGTGTAGGAGCTGGTGAAGTATTCCACGAGACTAGGAGAAGACACGACCGACCTAGGGAAGGCCCTAGAGTTGATGCTAGCAGTGCCCCACCGGGCCAACGACAACAAGTTCATCAGTAACATCGAGGGCTACCACGGCAACATCAACAACTTACCAGTAAAGTAGTATGCTTATATGTTGTGTAGGAGCTGGTGAAGTATTCCACGAGACTAGGAGAAGACACGACCGACCTAGGGAAGGCCCTAGAGTTGATGCTAGCAGTGCCCCACCGGGCCAACGACAACAAGTTCATCAGTAACATCGAGGGCTACCACGGCAACATCCACAAGCTTGGACGCCTCCTGCGACACGTTAGTACCAAATGATTCTTTCTTTTGATTGGGGTTTTTAATTGAGGGATCAAGGAACAGTTGATAAACCAATGAATAAACTTAAGGTTCTTGTCCTCTGCTGAAAATCTTCTTGATCTTATCGAAAACCTGTTAAGTTGTTTTGGTTGCTTGAGTCACACCAAAGATTTTGTCCAAAGTTTAAGTGACTATTTAGTCCTAGTCTAAATAATTTTATACAAGAAAGCATGGTCAAGAATTTGAATGTATTGTCAAGTGATTCTCCAAGGCAGTTACTATGATTTCTAAACAATGAATGTTGTGGTGCCAAGTTTGGAACTTGCAGGATGTAAACTCTTGTCAACTGTCAAGACAAGTTACTTTAAGATCATTATATTAATTTGAATATCTTTTAGCATGTGAAATGAAAAACATGTTAACAAGGTTGTTATAGCTAAAGTGTGTTTAAAATCTAGAGTTTTTTTTTTATAATTTTTTCATACAGTAGGCTTACTGTATTTCCTTGTCACTCAGTTAACTATTTTATATTCTAATTTTGCGTTGGCTTTTTTCACTCCTAGAAGACTTTTTACAATATAACTCAGTGTGTTGTTACTTGAACGAGAATAGTTTTAAGAGCTTTGACTTACTCATGAAAATGAATATTTTTATAATAATAGTCCATAATGATGAAAATAATAAGTTATTGTTGCCTGCTCTATTCAGATTTTTTTTAACTTGGGCCTGTCATCTGCTGTGTTAGTTTCAATAATTAAGAGCCTACATGACGTCAATATGTGAAGTTTCACAGAATTGATCTTAGGGGCTAAGGCTTCAATTAAAATTAAATTTTCAAATCTATTTATATTTTAAATGTAGATATACAATATAAAGTTTAGTAACATTCAAAACAAAACAAAATATTGTCTTGAAGCCATCTTAGGATGCTCAGAGATATTTAGAACTATATGTGAATTCTAAAGTGAAAAATTATATTTTGGTAACGTATTACAGATATTTTAGAATTATTTAAGTGTACTGTTTCCTTAAAACTTTCATAATTTGAATGATGTGTTTAGTATACCTTTACTACTTCAATTGTAATATTTTGGTACATTTTGTTCGTACAGGACTGGTTTTGTGTTACGGATCGAGACGGAAAGTCCAAGGAGCGATATTTGTTCCTCTTCAAAGCTCGCATTTTAATTTGTAAGGTTCGACGGATCTCAGAAGATAGATCAGTATTTGTACTTAAGGATATTATTAGGGTGAGTATTATTTATAAAGGGTACAATTATAATTAGAACTAGGGCCCCTTGCAAAAACTGACATTTAGTAATTTATTTATTTCGGTTTGTGAGAAACTCATCTGTAGTGCAATTAGAAGGAATTACATGACTTTTCAAACATTATTTATCCTATACTATATTAGGAGGAGTGTCTGAAGGGATGTGTGTTCCACGATCTTGAAATCTAGTGGGTAGATTTTGCTTAAACTTTGCATTTAAAATTGTATTGGCCCAAAAATAAGTTTAGAAACAGCATCAACCCCAGGAAAAATCAAATTTTGTCTAAAATTAAGTTAAAAAATCGTAATTTTTTACATTGTTCTTATGGGTTGATATTTTGGTAACAATATAACAACTAAAATTAAAAAAAAATAAAGAAACATTAATTTTAAGCAGGTTTTTTTACAGCTGTTAAAAAAAAGCTCTTCACAGTTAACTGTGAAGAGTCATATGTAAATTAGCTTGATTACCATGACACTATAAAACAAAAGCGAATGAAAACCAATGAGCAAGGCTTGGTTAACATAGATTTGTTGATTATGCAGTGACAGACAATTTATTTTATTTTACAATCCGACTTGAAAATTCTTTTGGAGGTAATATGCCATTAAGTTACAGTTCACATTTAAAAAATCTTATAGTAAAAGTTAGTCAACATGTTAAAGCGCTCTCTAGAAATCAAAGGCTAGGGGTGTGAATCCCGAAACGAAAGATCTTTTTAATCGCCATTCGTACACTTGGGAGATCATGTATGAGCTTTAAAATCACCCCTCAATCTGAGTAGCTTGAGAGAAAATGGGATTTAACAGATGAAACCCTTTAACAATTCCATGGATAGATTGATTTAAATGAGATTAACCCACTTACTGGGAGTGGCTTGTTCAGGGACGTGTGTAGTGTCACGTTCATGCGCATGTCCCGGTTTCGATCCATCCACGAGGCACAAAAAATGTGGTTAGTGTGAGCCTAGTATCTGAGGGAGAAGGTTCTCGTAGACTCAGCATGGTGTGTGAATATAAAACACTTGTGTAATGTAAGCTTTTTGCAGAACAGGCACTTTTTGAGTTTTATCAGATTTTCATATGAAATTCTATGAAGTGTTCATATGATAATTTATCAATAGAATTGAACTAGAATAAGATAAAATTGTGTTATGTGTTAGGACGTGAATACAAACTGGCAGCTTTAATCCTCGGCACTGATGTCCTGAAACTAGTCCATCTGTAGTTAATTTGATCAAATTAATGAATATCATATGGGTCACAAAATAGTATATTTTAATACAAGTACCAAAAGTGGCGGATTTTACACGGTCAATACGGATTGCGATATTTGGATCGTGATCCTGGATCACGCTACGGATTGAGTGTGTAAAGTCAAATATTGATATATGATTCATGGATCACACATCAATATTTGAATTTACACACTCAATCCGTATCGTGATCCAGGATCACGATCCAAATATTGCGATCCGTATTTACTGTGTAAGATCCGCCATTGGGAAACTCACTTTCGGTACAAGTTATGAACGATAATTTTCATCACTACGCAAAACTAGCGTGTGTCTATTTTTGTTTACATTTGGATTGTTAAACATTAAAAACAGCTGATTTTAATTATAAAAATAAAAGGTAAAGAAACACTAGCCCCCGTATTGGGCAAATAGAGAACTGTTTGAGAGCAAGGGAAAGTAAATTTAGAGAGGTAAATCAGCTGTTCGTTTTTCCCTTGCTCTAATTTAGAGCTTGGGAAACAGTTATTTTCTTAGATATCAGTTGTAATCGAAAATTGCTTGACATTCTATAAAGAATGCTAACAAATCTTTTTTAATTTTTTCAAAATTATTTATTTCATTACAAGGCTGAGTAAATACAACAGTGCATTAACCTGAACTCACCAAAACGTTCGCCAGTGCTGATGACCTGGATCCGAGCCATCAATTTGTGACGTCAGTACATTTGAACAATACCATATTGTGGTATATTTTTTATTTTAGGTCTGCTGTAAGTTTAATAATAATTTTATAGCAGTATATGTGTTAAATGTAACTGTTTTAATTGGATCTAATTTTATATTGAAAGTTATAAAGATACGCGCTTAGGCTTCAGTGAATAAATATGTTTTACAGATAAATATTTAGTTTTGACACTCCTGTAAAAGATAAAGTACTAGTTTACACCTCATAATTAACCACACTTGTTCATTTATGTAATAATTAATCGTGCCTTGTTTTATGTTTTAGTTACCAGAAGTAGAAGTAAAAGATTACAAAGACGACCCAAGAGTTTTTGAACTACATCACAAACAACCGGATTTCGGAAACTACCCTTTGAAACTATCAGCTCACCAGGATAGAATAAAAGACGCGTGGTTGGCAGAAATCCGACAATACGCTACTGACGTTCGTAAGTTATTGAAATGAAAATAATAATATTTTTGTAATTTAAAATGCTTCTTATCTTTAATGGTATGTGAAGAATTAAACAAAAAAGACAATGTCAAATCAAGTATAAGATATTATTGAATACATAACTTTAATTAGTTCATGTAAGCTTTGCACTACAATATAATGGAATCATAATTGACAAACTCAGTTAAAATGTAGGAAATTTTTTGTATCAATGCCATATTTCTCAAAACCTGAGATATTTCATGACTTTTACACAAAATCCAAAAGGAGGGAACAGTTAAGAACAAAGTTTTATAATATAGAGCATAAAAATGCAAAAATTTAAATTTATTTAGTTATTTATTTATTTTAGCGAATTTCCCATAGGGAATAAGCTATTACCGTAGGTCTCATGGTAAGACCTAAGCCCGGGACCATGTTACTTTTTCGTTTTGAGGTGCCCAGAGACCAAAAATAATAGTCATTAAAATTTTTATATATATATGTATATGTGTCCCTAGACACGATAACTCTCGTAAAAATGGTCCGATCGACACCAACTTTGGTAGAGATGTGTAATCCTACGTTTATTCGGATGAGTTCGAAAACCAGACATATCGACCTATGGGAAGGGGTAGTTTTGGGGTGTTTTGTGCTCCAAAAATGGGTTTTTTGCATTTTTCATATGTAAATTTGAAAAATTTTAAATTTTTATTTTGACCATTGGATTTAGCTTAAAAAAACACACAATTTAGTATTTTGAAGCTTTGCTCTATCTCCATTGGTTACCGAGATATTACAAAGTCTAAATACAGTACATTGTCTTTTGGGGCTCCAATGTTAATCTTATGGAGGATAAGGATGTGTTAATATTTCACTTATTAACCAATATTTTTGGATGAAACTTGGTATTTAGCTTCATTTGGTTGAGATTCATCCATTTAAGGTAAAAAATCTTGGTTTTTAGCGAATTTCCCATAGGGAATAAGCTATTACCGTAGGTCTCATGGCAAGACCTAAGCACGGGACCATGTTACTTTTTCGTTTTTAGGTGCTCAGAGAACAAAAATAATAGTCACTAAAATTTATATATATATATATATATATATGTATATATGTATGTATATATATATATATATATATATGTATGTGTCCCTAGACACGATAACTCTCGTAAAAACGGTCCGATCGTAACCAAATTTGGTAGAGATGTGTAATCCTACGTTTATTCGGATGAGTTCGTAAACCAGACATATCGACCTACCGGAAGGGGTAGTTTTGGGGGGTTTTGTACCCCAAAAATGGGTTTTTTGCATTTTTCATATGTAATTTTTAAAAATTTTAAATTTTTATTGTTACCATTGGATTTAGCTTAAAAAAATACACAATTTAGTATTTTGAAGCTTTGCTCTATCTTCATTGGTTACCGAGATATTACAAAGTCTAAAGACAGTACATTGTCTTTTGGGGCTCCAATGTTAATCTTATGGAGAATAAGGATGTGTTAATATTTCACTTATTAACCAATATTTTTTGATGAAACTTGGTATTTAGCTTCATTTGGTTGAGATTCATTCATTTAAGGTAAAAAATCTTGGTTTTTGTACTTATCATGGCAGCAAACCTGCATACTCTTTTCCCATGTTAATCATATGGAGAATAGGCAAACTCTTTTATTTATGGACAGATATTGATGAAATTTACTATATGGCTTTATATGGTCGAAATAAATTTTTCTATGCTAAAAACCTACTTTTAGTGTCCCCCATGGCAGCATACCTGCATACTCTTTCCCTATATTTATCTTAAGGAGGATAGACACTTATTTCCCTATTTATGAGCTCGTGATGAAATTTTGTTTACAAGTTTAGCTGGTCAAAATTAATATTACTAATTTGGAAATTCCCTGAGTACGCAGGTCTGCTGCGACGGGGGGTATTGTGCTTATCAAGGCAGCAAACCTGCATACTCTTTTCCCATGTTAATCATATGCATCATAGGCAAACTCTTTTATTTATGGACAGATATTGATGAAATTTACTATATGGCTTTATATGTCCAAAATAAATTTTTTCTATGCTAAAAACCTACTTTTAGTGTCCCCCATGGCAGCATACCTGCACACTCTTTCTCTATATTTATCTTAAGGAGAATAGACATTTATTTCCCTATTTATGAGCACGTGATGAAATTTTGTCTACAAGTTTAGGTGGTCAAAATTAATATTACTAATTTGGAAATTCGCTGAGTACGCAGGTCTGCTGCGACGGGGGGTATTTTGTATGCTTAGATACTTATCTCTGAAATTTTTATCATGACCAATTATGGGTTTTCCAATTTATCTGCCAGTTAATCTTTACTCACCCTATTTCATACAATAAGAGTTTTTTTATAATTGGAACTCGTCCTACAATTTTCCTGAGGTTCTACAATTTTCAACCAAATTTCAAGTTTTTGGTGTTGTTGGACAGGGCTAGGTCGGTCTGCTGTTGTTTCTACCAAAGGTTGATGAGAATCAGACTTAAAATAAAGGCGCTCTTCATCATTGAAATTTGAAAATTTCCCATTAGAATAACATTGGGATTGGGTTAAACATTTTAAACATCTGTTCAGTACAGCTGTATATAAGCGTAGTTTTTGGTGATTACTGAGGCCAGCCGCAGACTAAAACCGACGCAACGTGACAAGACCCTTAGGATGGCCCTAGCATAGGTAATAACGTAGGCTATGTTTCAATGGAATGCCCCTACACTGTTGTGTTCATTGTATCGTGCGGACATTCCACTTAAACATCTATTATTAACCTTGCTCAAGATGTTATAAGATGTTTTGTCACGTCTTGTCGCATCGTGTCCGTTTAGGTGTGTGGACGAGATAATCAAAACATTGGATTTGTCCATTTGATGGATTAAATTCTTAACAAAATGGACATTTGTCGATTTTGAGCCACAAGTACACTAGTTTTGATTGTTCATTTACCACTTTATCTCATATTCCTAAATTTTTTTGTAGCAGCTTCAGTGTTATAGAATAGTGTTATTTATAGAAAAATAGTAGAATCCCATAGCAAAAATTCTGCTCATTCTCAACATGTGTTATTAGATTAACGAGGTGGCCCGTATGCAAATTGTGCATTTTATGATTTTGTATGAGAGAAACTAATCTAAAGTACATGTATTTTGGTTATGAAGTGACAGAGATCTATTTTTGTTAACAACCTGACTTAAAAATTCGTCTGAAAGTAATTAGCTGTTAAGTTACAATTCACATTTATAAACATCGTACAATGAAAGTTTGTCAACATTTTAAAGCGCCCTCTAGAAATAAATCAAAGGCAAGGGTGGTGAAGCCCAAAATGATAATGACCTTGTTAATTTGATTCGCTCACGCGCTATATCCTAAGCTTTAAAATGACACCTCAATCTTAAAAATCCGTTCAGTAGGTCGAGAGAAAAAGGGACGTAACAGACGAAACCCTTATAGAAATAAGAAGATAGATGGAGAATTATCATCATTATTATATGCCGCTATATTAAGAAAGAACTGTGTTAAGGACATAGGTAACCATAATAACAAAACATCTTGTTGCAAATCTGATTCATAACTATTCTTGTCAGTCCCATTTTATTGAGAGTCGGTTTGGTTGTTGACAGTCGCACTTGCAGAGCACGCAGCGGACGACCTTCGGTTACAACCGTCGGTAGAGAACAAACGTCTCGAGCCGCTACAGGGCATCACATAGAGCCGGCCACTCCAGACCAGGTTATACACCAAACTTATACAAGTGCAATTAGTGATTGTTAAAATTGACTAGAATCGAGTTTTAGATTTAGTAGTAGGCCTTAGATCTTACAAAAATGTTTTATTAAAATAACATGCATTTAAATGGATAAAAAATTATTTTGTAATCACCACAAAAATGAATAAAAATACAGGATGGATGTAAATAAGAAAGTTGTTAGAAACTGAAAGACCCTTTCAATGCAACAGTTCACAAATTATGTTGGTAAATAAACAAATAAACAATCCAACCCGGATCCACATGTAAATATTTATTATAAAAATCCCAGGTAGCCTATATATTGTATTTAAATTTACCTGTCATAGATATTAATTAGGCCTAATTCAATAATTATATTAGATATTCATATTAATCAATTCATTACTCACCTAAGAATAATAATAGCCTAATCCAGTAAATATTTATTTAAACATAGCCTAATATAATATATTTATAATGAAAACAAAACTACTTCAAACACATACCAAATTTAATAATTTAAATAAACATGGTCATTCTAATTTTATATAGTGTGTGATTCAAAATAGTGAATTAAATTCAGTGAAGTGTCAAGTGTTTCCAACAGTAAGAATCAAAACCTGAAGAATAAACATGTAATCACTACATTGTTGCTGAGCATCAACTACAATTTCTCTCTCTTGCATTTATGGCCTCATTGTGTTAACTTCATTTTAAACAGGGTCCCAACCCCAAGTGTAAAATAAACCCATAAAATAGTATTTGGGTCAATTTAATCCCAAATTTTAGATAGGAAGAGAGCCAATACACTAATAATAATCCCGTTATAACCTGGCCAAAGAAGAAGTGGTTATTGGTGAAGAACAAATATTGGTAATCTCCATCCATCTCCAATAGACTAATTTTATCCAGTGATCCTAGAAGCTCAAAGAAATCAAGTAGAATTTTATCAAGAGACTAAATTTATCCATCAACAAACTTTTTCAATTTTACAAGAAGATTCAAATTATAATTAACTTTCAAACAGATATAGCCTACAACTGAACCTAGATTGAATGACCATATTTTATCCATTTTAATCTCTTCAAAGAATAATCAAATCTTAATTTTTACATAACTACAAATCTCAATTAATATCAAGAATTATTATTTTACAGTCAATAAATTGGAAATTTTACAAGAGAATGTCCCCACGATCCAACACCCCCTGAGAGACAGAGTCATCATTTCTACCCACTGTAACTAGGCCGGAGCACAAAGACATTAAAGACTATATCAATCAATTAAATTAAATATTCCCCCCAGTAATTGTAAGCTATTGTTTGTTAATCCCCTCATTTTTTAATCAGAATTTATTTGTTTGTGATCTAGAGTTAAATAAAAATTGTTTGTTAATTGTACCAAGATTATTTATTCAGATACTGTAATTTATAAATAAGCAATAGTTTGTAAGAGAGTGTGGGTGTGTAGCAAAATGGCGACCAACCTTTGGGGCATTCTCTAAAAAATTTCCAATCGTGTTTGAAGTAGTAAGCTAGGCTAGCCTAAGTCAAGTATAACCTAGATAGACATCATAGCCTAGATTAGACATAACCTAAGTTAGACTAAAATAAAACACTGTTAGAAATAAGTCATTTATTTATCCACCATATTATTTTAATTTCCCACTCAATTTTGTACTTGCCATTAATTGCATTCCAATATGACGACCCCATACAACTTACGTCCTAACCCCAAGCCATCCCAGAAATTACGTGAAGTTAGCGGGGATAACGAAAACGAACATGAAACAGATGATAGGGCGGAATTGGAAAACGAACATGAAACCGACAATTCCACTACACTAACAGCTGATTCCATCCCGGAACAAGACATCGACAATCAGACACAACACATGGACACATCAACAACAGAAACAAGGACACTCAGCCATCTTGATATGTCTAACGTCAACGTAGCAACGGCATCATCGTCGTCCGACCCAGCTGATCACGCTGCGCGCGCATCCATAGCCTCGAACCCAATATCTTCACAGCTGACTATGACGTCACCCGGCCGGCAAAACACCGCCCAATCAGAGACCGCCAACAACGGGAGCCAATCGCCACAGCGTAACGATGACACACCTCCTCCCGCCTCACCTCAAACAGCTGACTTGATCACGCAAATCCAACACATGTTCCTATCCTTAAAAACAGACATTAAATCTGACATTAAATCTAACATCGATTCTGTAAAATCCGACATGGACATAATTAAATCTGATATTCAATCCAACATTGACTCAGTAAAATCCGACATTGATTCGGTAAAATCCGACCTCAAATTGGAAATTAAAAACCACTGTGACATCTTAAATGAGAAAATTGAAATCCTAACAAATGCACAGAGTGGATTAAAATCAGAAATAAATGAAATACGGGAAATCCAGCACACACAATCCTCTGAAATAAAACAAATTGAAACCAAACTGACCTCTCAAATCACGGAAAATGTTTACAACCTCAAAGTTGATTTTAAAGCCAGTTTAGACAATCACAAAATAGAGGTTAATGATGTCATTAATTCACAACATGAACACATTAAAGACCACATTAACTCCACCTTAGCCTCTCAATTGAACCAAATCCAAGATCAAATGCGAGAAAATAACAACACCCAGCAGAAAAACACGGATAAAATTATTAAAGAAAATGCCAAACAAATTCACAGCACACTCGACCCCCTAATTAAAGAAAATTCGGCCAAAATAGCACAAAATCAAAAGACGATTCAAGACCTAACAACCACCATAACGGAGCATAGCGAAAAATTTGAAACACTACAAAACGATGTCACCAACAAACAATTTAGTACACCCACAGTCTATGTTACCTGCAATAATGGACAATTCCCAGACAACCCCTTACCCAAATTCTCAGGAAGAGAACACGGACCCCCAGAATTCCTCCGAAAATTACACAAATATTACCTCAAGAGCATGCAGAGACAAACACATAAGACAAATACTAGAGATCACTTAATTGACGTAATCGAGGCTAGTCTTGAAAGAAATGCATCCCGATGGTTTTCGTTAATTAAAGACGACATTAAAGAATGGCAAGACTTTGAAAACGCATTCCTAACAAAATTCTGGAGTCGAGAAATCCAACGTGGAATTAAACAGAGGATGGAGAACGAAAAATACAGACCAGGAGGTATACTGACCCGATCCGAGTATTTCATTGAGAGAGTACTCACACTAAAATCCATGACACCCCCACTGTCCGAGGATGAGATAATAAATATCATGAGTGACCACTTCAGCGAACTTATACAAGATGCCCGTATCGTACAGAACGCAAACACAATCTCCGCCTTTGAATCCTTGCTACAGCGGGAAGACATCAAGGACAGCCACCGCAGACCCAAAAATCACCAAACACAACATCATAATCGCTCCAGATCCCCCTCTCCACACCATCAAAACAGCCGACCAAACAACAATCAACCACAAAATAATTACCGTCAACCCAGAGACCAACACAACGCAAACTATAACAATTACCAGCCGAGATACAATCAGAACAACCAATCCGCTAATTATCAGAACCCACAATACCCCAGACGAAATCCACCGCACTGGCAGACTCAAACACGCTATGACAGAAACCCACCTCAAGGACACAGGTACCCCACAAATGAACAAAAACAAATATGTACCACCATCGCCGAGGGAACACAAAAAAACCACCGACCACCTGCGTCACCGCCATCCCAATCTGAATCTTTAAACTAGAATGCCCTGGGAACAATACTGGCCTGCAAGATACACCTTTAAACAAACCTCCCATTGTCTCTTCAGTGCTAAATAACAAAGTCGGAAACCGTAGGCCAAATAATGATAATAATTACACTATACCGTATCCTTTAGAAACCGATATAGTTTGTTGTGATAGAGAATTTTTATTATCCGAAGAATCAAACCCTAATAATTTTGTAAATGACATTAAACATGTAAACCTCCCAGAAATAAATGTAAAAATAAATCAAATACCAATTACAGCATTAATCGACACAGGCTCAAATATAACATGTATGTCTGAACAATGGTTTCAAGAGAATAAATCTAATTTAGGTCGTTTCGAAGAGTTACCCATTACAAAAATCCACATTAAAACTGCTACAGGAGAGAAGTCCAAGCGCATAAATAGAATAATAATGATACCAATAAATATTGAGAATATTCACACACAACTTCAAGTTTTGCTCGTGCCAAACCTAGTCAGGAGTTTAATAATTGGAAACGACACGTTAGAATTATGGCAGTTTGAAATGAACTTTAAAGATAAGTTAATTAAAATAAATATAAATAATAATAATATAACTTTGAAGTTCGGAGAGGTTGATATTGATTGTGTCACGTGTAACTTTGTATTTGAAGAAAGCCTAAGGCAACCAACTAATATTAATGAATACAATGATGATGATTACTATGAATATAATAATAATGATATATATGCGAACGACGATAATCCTGATCCCAGAACGAGTAAAACTACTACAAGTCTCTCCCCTGAAACAGTTCACAAGTCCCTTGAAGATAATCCACTACTAAATGAACAACAACGAAACGAGTTAAGTGACCTAATTCTTAAATATAACCATATATTTCTGATAAGCCCAGAATCTGCAAATCAATTTAGATGAAACTCAAACATTTGGCCCATACCATATTTCCGCCCTGAAGAGATACATACTCCCTCAACAACCACACTCCCAAAATTAAGCACAACCTCATCACCAAGAATCAAATAGTTTTAAGTAGTTTAAGTTTCCCACAGTTTAAATGTGTACAGTGCAGAGACCTTATACAGTGCAAAACCAACAACAGACGCTCAGTGAAGTGATAAACAATTTAGTGAAATACAAACTGTGAAAATAGACAATAATGTAGATCAAGTGTGATTGCAAGGACATTAAATAATGTAATCATATAATCCATTACACAAATCAAGATGTTAGTATTCGTAGTTATAAGTTGTTCTGTTAATCATTATTTGTTAGTTAAGTAAAAGTTCATTAATAGCTCTATATGAATGTGTTAGAACATAATTTATTCACTGTTTATCGAAATGCCATACTACATTTCATTTCATATGTCATTTCTGCAAGGATATTGCAACAGTTCACAAATTATGTTGGTAAATAAACAAATAAACAATCCAACCCGGATCCACATGTAAATATTTATTATAAAAATCACAGGTAGCCTATATATTGTATTTAAACTTACCTGTCATAGATATTAATTAGGCCTAATTCAATAATTATATTAGATATTCATATTAATCAATTCATCACTCACCTAAGAATAATAATAGCCTAATCCCAGTAAATATTTATTTAAACATAGCCTAATATAATATATTTATAACGAAAACAAAACTACTTCAAACACATACCAAATTTAATAATTTAAATAAACATGGTCATTCTAATTTTATATAGTGTGTGATTCAAAATAGTGAATTAAATTCAGTGAAGTGTCAAGTGTTTCCAAAGCAAGAATCAAAACCTGAAGAATAAACATGTGATCACTACATTGTTGCTGAGCATCAACTACAATTTCTCTCTCTTGCATTTATGGCCTCATTGTGTTAACTTCATTTTAAACAGGGTCCCAACCCCAAGTGTAAAATAAACCCATAAAATAGTATTTGGGTCAATTTAATCCCAAATTTTAGATAGGAAGAAGAGCCAATACCACTAATAATAATCCCTTTATAACCTGGCCAAAGAAGAAGTGGTTATTGGTGAAGAACAAAAAATATTGGTAATCTCCATCCATCTCCAATAGACTAATTTTATCCAGTGATCCTAGAAGCTCAAAGAAATCAAGTAGAATTTTATCAAGAGACTAAATTTATCCATCAACAAACTTTTTCAATTTTACAAGAAGATTCAATTATAATTAACTTTCAAACAGATATAGCCTACAACTGAACCTAGATTGAATGACCATATTTTATCCATTTTAATCTCTTCAAAGAATAATCAAATCTTAATTTTTACATAACTACAAATCTCAATTAATATCAAGAATTATTATTTTACAGTCAATAAATTGGAAATTTTACAAGAGAATGTCCCCACGATCCAACACCCCCTGAGAGACAGAGTCATCATTTCTACCCACTGTAACTAGGCCGGAGCACAAAGACATTAAAGACTATATCAATCAATTAAATTAAATTAAATATTCCCCCCAGTAATTGTAAGCTATTGTTTGTTAATCCCCTCATTTTTGAATCAGAATTTATTTGTTTGTGATCTAGAGTTAAATAAAAATTGTTTGTTAATTGTACCAAGATTATTTATTCAGATACTGTAATTTATAAATAAGAAATAGTTTGTAAGAGAGTGTGGGTGTGTAGCATCAATTATATGCTACATGACATATGTTACCTATTTGAATTTTTTTTGTTAAACCTACAACCAAAAAAGAATTTCCAAAAATTAATTTTTTTTGGAATTTTGATGTTTTTAAAATAATATTTATATGTGATATATCATAGTAAAGCTCAGTTAGTAAGGATTACAAATTTTCAATTGAAGGGATTCTAGGTGAATTGGTTACGGAAGTACAGGCTATACCGTAGTAATAGATTTTTTCTAAGAAATGGTGGCCATTTTGAAACAGTTGAAAATATTTAAGTTCTGTTTTTACCAAAAAGTTTATTTTTAGGAGACCTTTAAAATTATGTGTAACATGCTAAGTTTATATGTTTACTTTTGAAAATACTGAGATTTGAAAATGTAACCCATATTTTTTGGAGTGCCCTTTCTTTATATGTAGCTGAAAATATTTTTGTGATGTTCCTTTGAGGCAATTTAGTGGAAAATAATTTTGTTTGAAAGTTATTTGACCAAGCCGTTTGTCTGTAGTCCATTTAGGACCTTACAAGATTCAACCTGTATAAGTTTTCATAAGACTAACTTTGGTTATTAGCTATACTCACTCACAGATAGTCACACATTTTATTTAAACAAAGATTAAGGTTTATTCCCAGAATCTTCAGTCATTTCCCATCTCAATGGAATATAAACCTGCTAAAATTAAAATAAACTCCATAAACCTATTTTAAGCCATTTCTCAACCTCAAATCACAGCACAAAGTGTAAAAGTATAACAGCATAAAAGCCATTGTAATTCGTTATTATAACCTTTATGTGTTTTTATTACCAAATTTTATTTTTTTAGGTCATACCACTAGAACCCAGAGACACTAACGCAAAACCACAAAAGCCACTTCTGCCAAAGCGTTACAGCCCAGAACCTGAGAAGAAGCCAAAGGAAGAAAAGGTGGGTTAAAATTAATTTGTCAATTTTCCAATCTCTCTGAATGATGTGGTTAAAGGGACTTGGCAGTTGGCACCAAAACATCAATGAAGGATCAGTAATATTTCGTTAAGAAATATTATTTGTTTCCGTTTTTTATGAAAAATTCCCATGAGACCATTCAAGGTGACACATGTAATAATTAAAATATATTGTAATATTGTAATATTAATGTTAACAAAAGATGGAAATTTTAAAAGTAATTTATTTTCAACACTTTCTACATTGCAAGTTCTTTTAAGACAAATACTTTTGAAGGCACATTTAAAATCTAGTAAAGCTTCCAAATTTTTCAATTTCAATTTTTTATTGACACAATAACGTTACATGAGTAGCTTACAGCAGTAACTGTTGTCTTTTTATTCAGTAAATGGCAAAACAGATTGTCTTTTCTCAAAACTTTTTAGTAGTTCCACTCAGCCATTTATTTTCACTTGTTAAAATAATTTAAGCAATAATAGCAATGTAAAAGTGTTTTGCTTTATCCTTCTAATGGCATGTAATATGTCAGGTAGAAGAAAAATCAGAGCAACCTCCAAAGGCACAGATACCAGAAAAACCAGAGGCACCCAAAAAAACAGAATCTAAAATACCAGAGGAAACTGAAAAGCCTGCAAAGACTCAAGAACCTTCTGGGGAAAAGCGAAAAGAAGAAGAACCAGAACTTCCTGTTGATAAGAAGGTTAAATTTGAAGAACAAGAAATGGATTCTTACGGTTCAAGTTCAATCAGTAGGAGGGCTTCCACAAGGAAAGTCGTGTCCACAGAGGGTATGTTTCCTTTTAAATGTTTCCATTAAATTCCCTTCACATTCTGTCCAATAATTTATTATTAGTCATAAAAAAACCATTCTTTATAAATGTAAATGTTTGGAGTATGCACCTTCAATGTTTTATGTCAGAGTAGTAAATGTTATTTGCTTGCAGCTTTTACACTATAGAGGTTCATTGACATAGATGTTTTTCACACATATCATTCAGTCATGCTTCATTTCTATTACACTATCCATTCTATCCATTTATGTCACTTGAAACTATCACATAATTTGAAAATCAAGATAATAAATTATACCACAAATTTTTATTGTTAAAACATGCTTTCAAATCCTTAAAAAAACATTTATAGACTGCCCTTAAATCGGTAATTATGGTGTAAACATTCACTTTGCTAACGTTGAATCTTAAAGTTAAACACGCCAATTTCATGTTCAGAATATCGCTCGGTATCGAGCAGCAGTAGCCAAGAAGTTTACATGGAATCTTCGTCCACCCGAAGTGCCACATCTTCAGGCATGACGAGCTCACGGAGCATGAAGATCATCGAGGAGAGCGCGTCGGTCAACGGCCGGACCGTCGCTAGCAGTCGCGAGGTTATCGGCGGCGGCTCAGGCTACTCGGCCATCCAGGAGGTGTCATCGGGCGGAGTCACGATAGAGGAGATCAGCAGCAGACAGGGAACGGACTCGAGCAGTCGACTGAGCGAGCGCAGAAGGTCCTCTGGGCCGAAACCCATCTTTAAAAAGACTATCGAGGGAATGCGCGTCCAACGTAAGTATCACTTTGAGAGGGATAGACAGTCGATTTTCAAATGTACATATTTTGAGTTTTGCAAAATTTTTCGTAGTAGATATTTTTGGTAGTTTTTTTACAAAAGAAGTTTTTTATGTAAATACTCCCCTTGTAAATATTTCCTGAGAAAATTTTGTGTTTTTGTTATATTAACAAAAGAATTTTTTAATTAGTTATAGTTTTTTTACCTAATATAAATAATAGAGTGTTTTTGTCCAGAGAACATCTTATATCATGTTCTCTCCCTCAAGCGGATATTCGATTTGAAATTGAACATTTCTTCTTTTAAATTTTCTATTCCATTTTCTTCTAATTTATTAACTTGGATGTTTGAATCCTGTTCCTGCAATAATGATATGGTATTGTTCATCGCTAAAAACAACAGTAGCTTTTTTCTGTGCACAGTCGCTTTTCCAGGACAGGAATTGTGATTAAACACAGGAAAACATTTTTGTTCCGAGTGATAAACAATTTTTTTCATCAAACTGCAAAAGTTATTATTTTAAAGGCAATAAATTATTCAAACTATTAAAATTTAATTGTCTGTCTATTTTCAATAGTTTTCTTTCAACAGTGTAGCTGAGCCTTGACACCTGTAATTATCTATTAAAACTCACCAAATTGATGAAGGCCTATAGATGTCAATATTTTCTTTTTCTTGAGACCGGTTTCAAATCAATTACGATTCATCATCAGTCTTAGCGCACATTAGTGGTTGTCAACAGTTAAAAATTTTTTACAGTTCACATTTAAAATAAATAAACAAACACGAAACGAAGCACATTTAACACTTAACAAATTTACATTTAACATTCCCATGTTGACTCCCGCACATGTCATTTTTGGTCTGTACTGTACAAAACCTGTAGATCTACTAACCTATCCAACTATGGGTTCAAGAGTCAACTATTCTCCCTCTCTCTCTCACTCTCTCTTTCTATCTCTATCAGCTGATAATCATTACTGTTTCTCCACCTTGCTATAGAGTTTAAAAGTCACTTTGTCTGAAAACTCATCCTTCTTATTTAACATGCTATTATTTGTATCTGATGAAAAATGTTTGTAAATAAAATATTCTTCCCAGACTTTTGCTTTGAATTTGTTATTGCATTTCTTGAGTACTTTTAAAGATTTAAAATCAATATTGTGATTAGGATGGGATTTTAAATGCTGAGCGACCTTTGAGGCTGGATTATTTTGATTTCGGGCTGTATGTTCTTTAAACCTGTCCTTAAACGACCTATTTGTGTATCCAATATATTTTTTATTGCATCCAACATTTTTGTCACATTCAATCAGATATACTCCTTTGCTCTTATCTTTACTACTTGGATCGGGTCTCTTATTGTTATCAACTGATAGGCTCTTATTTATTTTGTAACCTGGTTGAATGGAGTTCTTACGAAAAATGTTGCCTATGTTTTGAGAAAATTTATTTATGTAGCCAAATGGGACAAACTTTTTTTCCCCTCTCCTGTTCGCCTGTGGAAACATCTTCTTAAACCTTCTTTTCCTGATTAAATTGTCTATTATGCTGGTCTGATACCCGTTATTCAGTGCTATCCGTTTGATTATATTTATTTCTTTAACATATTCTTGTGGTGATAAATTGTAGTTTAAAAGCCTATATACCATTGATCGAAATGCTGCTAATTTATATGACTGGGGGTGGTTGGAATCATTTGGAATGACCAGGTCTGTCTGAGTTGGCTTTCTATAAATTCCAAATTCGATGTCATCACAAGCGCGAGAAATCTTTATGTCCAAAAAATTAATACTCTTGTTCTCCTCCATTTCCATTTTAAACTTAATTTTTGGGTGTATACTATTTAAGTGATTCAGCATAAGCTTGGCCTGCCTAGTAGTACCTGTGAATACTATAAAAGCATCATCAATGTATCTGCGGTAAAAATGTATTTTCCTGTAAAAATTGCTGTTTTCATTCAAAATATTTGTCTCTTCATATCTCTGAACATATAATTCTGCTAATAGGCCTGAGAGAGGTCCGCCCATGGGCAAGCCATTTGGGTTATAATAAAAATCATCTTTCCATTGAAAATAATTTTGGTCAGTTATTTCCTGTACCATAGCCATTATATCTACAATCTCCTCTGGTAGAAAATTATTCGATCCTTCTAACTTTTGTTGTAAAGCTTCCAGTGCTTCGTTCTTTGGAATATTTCCATACATGTTGTCAATATCTATGGTAATCATTGTTTGATTTTTGGCAATTTTAAATGATTTGAAGTCATCAATAAAGTGTTTTGAGTTCTTACAACTATTTTTCGATTCCATGTTTACTCTGTTTTTGATCAAATTACTTAAATATTTGCCTAAGTGATATGAGGGTGAGTTAATTGAGTTTATCACTGGTCGTATCGGATTACCAGGTTTATGGGTTTTGACCAAAGGTTTAAATTTGGGTGGGTTGGCTTTGGCATTGTACAGAAATTTATTCTTCTTTGGATTTATAACACAATTGTTATTCAATAATCTTTTAATATTTTCATTATATGCTTTGGTTTTGTCATCAATTTTAATAACTCCATTTTCTTGTAGAAATTTGTTAACTTTCTTATCCAATTCTTTAACAGTAATTATGACTGCTGAGTTAGACTTATCTGCTTGCATTAACCTGGCATTCTGGTCGTCAAGTTTTTTGCCTATTTGCTTACAGTTATTTTTATCAGCTAGAAACTTTTCTAACCTTTTCCTCCTTAAGTTTCGTCTTTTTGATTTTGAAATTATTTTTTCTATTTTACCCGCTACTTCATAACGTATTCTATCTTGTTTGTCCTTATCTATAAGGGAAATAGCAGTTTCTGCCTCAATAATAAGGTCTTTGATGTCCTCATTATTCTTTGAATTGGATGGAGGATTATATTTATTCCACTTTCCTAGTAGTTCCATTTCATTTTGATCAAATGATATATTAGTTAGATTAACCACTCTGGGGTAGAACACATGTACATCTGACACAACCTCTTTATTTGTTTGTCTGTCTTTGAGAGCTTTTAACTTGTTTTCTATTGTTCTTAGCTTTGACATCCTATTCCTATTAGTAGCTGCCTCAATTTTTCTATTAATATTTTCATATTCTAAACCATTAAAAGTTTTTTTTCAGTTCTGCTTGTAGAGATTTAATATTACTTGTTAAAATAGAAGATTTTCTATATAGGCTTTTTATCTCATTATTTAACCACATTTTCCTAGCCTGAGCCAAGGTTTTCTTTGCCGATTCTGAGTCATTGTGAATGTTAATTTTAATATAGTTTGGAATTAGCCCATCTCTTTTACAGGATTTGTTAAAAGTTATGTTTAGTTTCGTGTTCATCAGTCTTAGTTGCTCATGTTTCAGCTTGTTAATGAGCGGTTTGGCTTTCACAGCTTGGCATGCCATGTTATTCAACAGTGTAGCTGAGCCTTGACACCTGTAATTATCTATTAAAACTCACCAAATTGATGAAGGCCTATAGATGTCAATATTTTCTTTTTCTTGAGACCGGTTTCAAATCAATTACGATTCATCATCAGTCTTAGCGCACATTAGTGGTTGTCAACAGTTAAAAATTTTTTACAGTTCACATTTAAAATAAATAAACAAACACGAAACGAAGCACATTTAACACTTAACAAATTTACATTTAACATTCCCATGTTGACTCCCGCACATGTCATTTTTGGTCTGTACTGTACAAAACCTGTAGATCTACTAACCTATCCAACTATGGGTTCAAGAGTCAACTATTCTCCCTCTCTCTCTCACTCTCTCTTTCTATCTCTATCAGCTGATAATCATTACTGTTTCTCCACCTTGCTATAGAGTTTAAAAGTCACTTTGTCTGAAAACTCATCCTTCTTATTTAACATGCTATTATTTGTATCTGATGAAAAATGTTTGTAAATAAAATATTCTTCCCAGACTTTTGCTTTGAATTTGTTATTGCATTTCTTGAGTACTTTTAAAGATTTAAAATCAATATTGTGATTAGGATGGGATTTTAAATGCTGAGCGACCTTTGAGGCTGGATTATTTTGATTTCGGGCTGTATGTTCTTTAAACCTGTCCTTAAACGACCTATTTGTGTATCCAATATATTTTTTATTGCATCCAACATTTTTGTCACATTCAATCAGATATACTCCTTTGCTCTTATCTTTACTACTTGGATCGGGTCTCTTATTGTTATCAACTGATAGGCTCTTATTTATTTTGTAACCTGGTTGAATGGAGTTCTTACGAAAAATGTTGCCTATGTTTTGAGAAAATTTATTTATGTAGCCAAATGGGACAAACTTTTTTTCCCCTCTCCTGTTCGCCTGTGGAAACATCTTCTTAAACCTTCTTTTCCTGATTAAATTGTCTATTATGCTGGTCTGATACCCGTTATTCAGTGCTATCCGTTTGATTATATTTATTTCTTTAACATATTCTTGTGGTGATAAATTGTAGTTTAAAAGCCTATATACCATTGATCGAAATGCTGCTAATTTATATGACTGGGGGTGGTTGGAATCATTTGGCTCAAATGGCTTGCCCATGGGCGGACCTCTCTCAGGCCTATTAGCAGAATTATATGTTCAGAGATATGAAGAGACAAATATTTTGAATGAAAACAGCAATTTTTACAGGAAAATACATTTTTACCGCAGATACATTGATGATGCTTTTATAGTATTCACAGGTACTACTAGGCAGGCCAAGCTTATGCTGAATCACTTAAATAGTATACACCCAAAAATTAAGTTTAAAATGGAAATGGAGGAGAACAAGAGTATTAATTTTTTGGACATAAAGATTTCTCGCGCTTGTGATGACATCGAATTTGGAATTTATAGAAAGCCAACTCAGACAGACCTGGTCATTCCAAATGATTCCAACCACCCCCAGTCATATAAATTAGCAGCATTTCGATCAATGGTATATAGGCTTTTAAACTACAATTTATCACCACAAGAATATGTTAAAGAAATAAATATAATCAAACGGATAGCACTGAATAACGGGTATCAGACCAGCATAATAGACAATTTAATCAGGAAAAGAAGGTTTAAGAAGATGTTTCCACAGGCGAACAGGAGAGGGGAAAAAAAGTTTGTCCCATTTGGCTACATAAATAAATTTTCTCAAAACATAGGCAACATTTTTCGTAAGAACTCCATTCAACCAGGTTACAAAATAAATAAGAGCCTATCAGTTGATAACAATAAGAGACCCGATCCAAGTAGTAAAGATAAGAGCAAAGGAGTATATCTGATTGAATGTGACAAAAATGTTGGATGCAATAAAAAATATATTGGATACACAAATAGGTCGTTTAAGGACAGGTTTAAAGAACATACAGCCCGAAATCAAAATAATCCAGCCTCAAAGGTCGCTCAGCATTTAAAATCCCATCCTAATCACAATATTGATTTTAAATCTTTAAAAGTACTCAAGAAATGCAATAACAAATTCAAAGCAAAAGTCTGGGAAGAATATTTTATTTACAAACATTTTTCATCAGATACAAATAATAGCATGTTAAATAAGAAGGATGAGTTTTCAGACAAAGTGACTTTTAAACTCTATAGCAAGGTGGAGAAACAGTAATGATTATCAGCTGATAGAGATAGAAAGAGAGAGTGAGAGAGAGAGGGAGAATAGTTGACTCTTGAACCCATAGTTGGATAGGTTAGTAGATCTACAGGTTTTGTACAGTACAGACCAAAAATGACATGTGCGGGAGTCAACATGGGAATGTTAAATGTAAATTTGTTAAGTGTTAAATGTGCTTCGTTTCGTGTTTGTTTATTTATTTTAAATGTGAACTGTAAAAAATTTTTAACTGTTGACAACCACTAATGTGCGCTAAGACTGATGATGAATCGTAATTGATTTGAAACCGGTCTCAAGAAAAAGAAAATATTGACATCTATAGGCCTTCATCAATTTGGTGAGTTTTAATAGATAGTTTTCTTTCATCGTAATTTGGATTTAAATAAACAGCTGATACATAAATTAGACCTATGTAAAAATCTTGTCATTGAAATTTAGTCTGCAAGCAGGTTTATGCTTACATTGAACTTATTCTTTTAATTATCATGTATTTACTCTCAACACCAATAGTGTTTTCATCACATTACATCGATATCACCTGTTTTAGACCCTCACTTCTAACAAAGAAAATCATGCTTTTAAGGTCTAGAACCAAAAATTGTTTGCCCTAGATCTCATTGGTTTTGGCGTTAAGACCAATGGATACCTGTACTGATATGTGAAGTGGTTTCCTAGCAACCGTAAAAACTAGCATCCCGCTAGGTTAGTTAAGGATATATTTTGTTTGTTATAAACAAATCAAATATTTTTTTCACTTGTTTAGAATTTATTCCATAGTGTAGTGTGATGAAAAATATTGTTTGTAACTCGGCCAAAAACGTTTTGCCTACTGTTGATCATCTCAAGTTCGACAAAGTCGAGAACTTGAAACATTATCTCGAGGGTGGCAAAACACCATTTTTGGCCCTTATAACGAAATATGCGATTTTGAATGAACATATTGATTTATTGTACTCTATTATAGGTGCCTACTCTGTTGACTAGCGTTTTACGTATGATGAAATATGCTTTGTGAAGCACATCATTGGGAGTATATTGATCATTTATAAAACACAGTTTTATTCTGTATCAATTTTGGTAGACACTGCAGTTCACACAGTGTTGCCAAAGCTAAAGTTTTTTGAAAAAACTTTCTTGGTAAGATTCAACCTTCTGGCGACCACATTACATGTTAAAAGGTCCAGACCTAAAAGGAATATACCCCACCTTGTGGGGTTATTCCACATTAGAATAATTTATTTTTTGTTGTACTGGCATGTATTTTATTTTGGAATAAATTATCTGAATCTGAATCTAAACGCAATTAACTAATTTGTAAAATACGAGAAGGAAGCCTCCGTAAGGACAAAACTCAATTTATTCATCTTAATAGTTAAATATTTCTTTTTTATTTCTATTATTTTAAATTGGCTGTAAACCAATTATGTTAAGGTTATCAGTAATATATGAAGCTTGTCTTTCAATATTTACTTTGTTTTGGTAAAGCAAAACAAAATATTTGCTCATTGTTTTAAATTCAAAGTGTAAGCTTTTGGTTCTAAAATCATCAACTCTTTATCATGGCTATAATTTTTTTTACTTAAATTTTACTTTATTTTAAATTGTAACCTCAGTAAAAACATTAAAAAAAGGTTTTTAACATGACTTTGCATTATTAAAATTAAGGTTAGAATTGTATGGAAACAGTATTAGGCTTAGCAATGTAGCACCAATTTCTAATATGAAATCACATAAACTTATGTTGTATTTGATTAGGGCCTTAGGGTCAGTTTGCAACACAGTACATACCGAAGTAAGTCACAAAAAATTTATTAAAACTTTTTCTTATATTAATTTGTGAAAATAATCTTCCAAATCATTCTGAAGGTATTTTTATATTTTATTCTTTCTGCTCATAATATAGATTATTCTGAGGACTATTATGTGCATTAGAGCAATTTATAAGTATCACTTAAGCAATGCACAAAACGTTGTATTTATGATTCAATGGTGCAGTTTTCTAATGTATTTAAGCAACTCTAAAATCTAGAAGAAAAAAAACTTAAATTTAATGACAGCACACTAATGGCAAGACATTTCATTACGTGTGTCATGTTTAAAAATTTGTTTGAAACAAACATTTTCTGTGTTTTTTAGTTCAAATGTGATGAAGATGAAATAGAACTATTATTGAAATTGGCTCTACGAAAATAGTAGACTATTTTTTACTTTTAACCAGATAGAAAATATTTTTTTATGTTAAAAAAGTTTTTTCTTTAGTCACTAGACATTTACATAAATGTAGACATGCATTTCATTTCATCGGGTGCTGTCACTTCATTAAAATGTCTTCAAATCAGTATTAAGAGCAAGGGAATAAACTCTGATTGAAATTCACAAACCATAAGTATGTATTTTTAACAAGAATAAGTTATAATGCAATATGTTTTATTTGCTCAGGATACAGTATATTAGATGAGGTCTTCCTTTGCTCTTAAAGCATTTCAACTCTCTAAGGACTATCATGTGAAAGTCAATATCTTTTTTTAACAGTAAAAAATGTCTTTTAAAACAGAAATCCACATTGCATGAGTCATTGATTGATCTATAAAAATAAAACAGTGTGTGGTCACTTTATGTGTTTTTTTCACATATCAAGTGTACCTATAGTAGAATCATGACTATCTGAATCCCAATCAAACCAGAGGTCATTAAAATAAAGCTTGCAAAACAAAATATTGAAAATAAACAGTTTGTAAGTTGTTCAGCAAAATCTATTACTTGATGAGAAGAAGTCTGATTCCATCAGTCTGATCCTGCTTATGCCACGGTCGTGTCTTGTCTGGTTACTTATCCACCTGTTTCTTTTTTGTTTTGATGATATTTTTGATTGACTGCATTATGTTTGTAACACTTAAATGTTGAAATATGTGTGTTAACAAATCAATGTTTTGATTGCCAGAATTTGTTCTCAAGGGAAATTCAAAGAGCTACAAATATATATTTCGATGTAATAACCTCAAATTCATGATTCTACTGTAATACTGTACATTTTCATTTAACAGACCATTCCAAAAGATCATTCGTACACTTCATGGTCCTAAGAGGGTTCACTGTCACGTATTCTTTCTACAATAACTCAAATAACTTTGTCTTTACTAGGTGACTCGGAGGAAGAAAATGAAACATGTATGTTGTATACATAGACACATAGTTTTATACAATACTTCTCATTCTTTTTCTCCACTTTTTTCTAGGTGTTGTCATTGTGCTTTGTCATCTGTTTCAGATTTTATTTTTAATTAGTGTCTCTAGTTTATAGTGCGTTTGGCAGTTAATAACAGCTTTAACTGTTGTCGGTTTATGTAATTTTGTGTTTTTGCCTATTTAAGAATAGTCTGAACTGGTTAAAAATCAAGATAATAATACCTTAAAGATAATACTGAAAATTTGGATTCTAGGCGAGTAAGTGATTTTCTGTTTAATCCACAATAGAACCTCGTTAATCTGCCATACAAGGATAAATACATTGATATAAACGTTGAATTAACATCAAATACATTGAAATATACATTGAAATAAGTCAAAGTAGCTCACAAGTTCTTTGATCTTTTTACACCAGTGGTCTTGGTCTTACACTAGTAGTTGTTGGTTATGTCCACTGATAGACATCTTTAAACCTTACCTTATAGTTGTGTAAAAAAAAAAAAATTGTTTTTGCTTTAAACTACTCTTACGTTGTAACTATATTGTTCAATTTGTATTTTATTTTTTGGACAACTAAGGGCTATCGAGGTCAGAATCACTGAAATCTTCGTATTTTGGTACAATTCTAACGAGATACCTATTTCGGCTTCGGAGCTGAAACTTCCGTAGTGTATGGAATTAATTCTTCTTTAAAACCTAACATAAATTTAATCACAAAAAATTAAAATTAAAAGTATTCAATGAAAAATTATTTATTATCCCTATGGATTTAAATTGATTTTTAAATTTGAAATTATGTCATTTTGAAGACAGTTAACTTCGTCTAATCCGGCATCCTATGATCCGTCACGCATGATAATCCAGCATGCGTTTCAGAAAAACTTTTGTTGATTAGTATAAAAATTATAATGAGCTTTCAAGCTGTTTTGGGATCGGAAGTCGTGAGGGCACAACGTTGTGCCATACAAAGACCTTTGGAATGCGTGGAGGGGAGACGAGTCATATTCATGACATTGGGTGAATCGTATAATTCTTATTTTAGTTTCATAGTCAGCATTTTTCACTGTAGTATGTATGCAATGTACTATGTAGGTAGTTTTTTTTTTTTTTTTTTTTTTTTTTTTTGTAAATTTCATGTAGGCTAATTTTTTCTCGATTTAATATTTTCTTGACATTATCCTGTAATCCGGAATATTTGGTAATATTCTCAAATGTCAAGCATTTCGCAAATGTTCAAGCATAATGTCAAATGTCAAATGTATTTTGGTAATATTCAGCATGTGTCTAGTACCAGTCATTCTGGATTAGAGGGAGTTTACTACACCAACAGATGACAAATAAAATCCCAAAAAAATACAATTTTATTCAGTATACTTTTCGTAGGAGAATTGTACCACAAAAATTTGTAAAACAACTGTGTGACAAGGGCATGCCACCCATGCTTCAACAAAGCTTGTCAATGCTTGACAATGCTTGTCATGCTTAATACAAAGTGCATGACAAATGTGACACCAGTGGCGCATAGTCGTTGTCAATAACATAATGATGTTGTCCCGGGAACTACTGCCCCCGCCATCAGAGGAAGCTGGGGGCTGCACAACCTTGATAGTCAATACATCAATAAACACATCATTTTATGGTACAACTGGGTGGATTCTTTACATTTTGAGGTGTGTTAGCGAGGTTCTACTTGGAAAACTATTTTAATCATTTCCCCAACCATTTTTTCCTCTTTTAACAACTTGTTAAACATCTTAAACCATTGTAAAGTTTTTACCATAAAACTGTCAGTTTTTACTTCACCTTTCTCACTTTCAATACTCTACTACAGTCATTCTTCAGACTCTTCTTCAACATGTATGTGTTTTCAAATTCTTTTCAAACTTTAGATTAGTCACTTGTACTTACGCTTTTAGGAATAGCATAAATTAAATAGTTATTTAATTTATACACATAGATCTTTTAAATTTTAAAACAAATAATGATTTTTTACTATGAACAAGCTAATACAAGTCTTTTATGGACGTTACAATACCAATAAATTGATATCTTTTGAAATAATTGCAGTTTAATCCAGTTAGTAAATGAGAATCCTGGTTGATCAAACTGTTTTAAAACACTAGCAATGAATTTGAGTTTTTTACCTGTTTTCCAGTCTATTTGTCAATGAAAAATTCCATAAGTAATACTATTCTTAAGATCAGTTTTAAAATAAATGTTTGTCTGTGTGCATATTGCATATGATATCCTAACTTACAAAGAGCAAGCATTTAATTTCTTGGTCTCCCAGGTGTTTTAAATAACAATCAAAAAGTGGTATGTTATTATTGTATAGTTAATATATGAAAATACATGCCATTTGCTAATCTTTTTCAGTCGATTAACCCTGAATAATCAAATGACGTCAGTTGGGTGACCTACAAATTCGCCCCTTTATTACTTGTGAAAAGACTGAGAAACTCCTCATCAGGAATTTGTGTAATCCACTATTCATATCTCAATATTTTTATCATTCTATCACTTGGGAATTTCATCTTACATCCTTAAAAATATTTGGCAATATTAAACACAGAAAAATTGGACATTCTCACAATACAAGATGCAGTAATTTATAAGATGTGCCAAATTCAACTCATTGCTTGGACTGAAAATAGTTGATTATTTGGGGGTAATAATTTATAAGAAAATGCCTGAAAACTTAAAAGAAGTAAAAAACTTAAAGAAATAAAAAAGTCAAAAGAAGTTAACAGAGAAATTTGTTTTTAAATTTGAGAATTAAAATTACAGAATAAGATTAAATTTATTCGGTAAAAAACTGTAATTTGAAAGTAAAACTTTATACAAATATAGTCATAACCATAGCTAATTATGAAAAGATATTTGAAATAAAAAATGGAACTCAACAAAATTCTCTAACATCTGATGCGTTGTTTGCCAGCCGGCGGCACCGCGTATTTCGAGTGTGAGCTGGACGAGAAGGCCAAGGTGCTGTGGCTTAAAGACAACAAACCGTTGGAGGACCGCCTGGCCGACAGGATCACGGCGGTGACAAGCGACACCAAGCACCGGTTAGAGATCCGCGGTGCACACGAGAATGACACCGGCCTGTACACGGCGCGCGCCGAGGACTCGAGGGGCGTCGCCAGCTGCACGGCGCATCTTCTAGTCGAGCAGTGTGAGTCTCTTCAGAGAACATCATGAAATTTGAATATTTGTAATGTAGTTCTTGTTTTTCTAAGTGAAACTTTTGTGGAAAGATTGTTTAGTCACAAAAAATGCATAAATTTTTCTATGCATTACTTACTGAGATTAACACCATAAAATCATGTTATTTTTGCGTGAGTTAGTGGCATAGTGGCTGGACTTCGGGGCCATGGCAGTGGTCTTGGGTTTTAGTCTGCGTACAGCCAGGAAATTTTTATCAGTACCATTCTCCTGGGTGCCTTTGTCTAATGCAATAAGAATTCACTCATTTTCGTAATCGTATGTAACAGATGAGATTGGTGAATTTAGTTCTTTTTTTATTATTTATAAAATACAACTTATTTTTCGTGTCTCAACTCAAGTTACTTAAAATATTCCACACTGGGAACCTCCGTTTTCAGCAGCGGACATTTTAAAACCAATAGATTCCCCGTTTTTTCCCCTTCTAGTATTCTATTTTTCTTATTGTTGGCTACACAGTAAGGGTTATTTAAGCTCAGAGCTTTTGCACTAATAGTTTAATTTTATAATACAATATGGCTTATCGGCCTGATCGTAACTCTTTGTTGCTGCAGTCACGGAGTCGCAGGGCAAGGAGGCAGGCAGTAAGGAGCCCCACTTTGTCATCAGCCTCAAGGACACAGAACTGTTGGAGAACACGTATCTGCGGTTCATGGTCAAGGTCCGGGGAGACCCCAAACCCGACGTCAAGTTGTGAGTAGCAGCCATTGTAGGTTTAAGGTGCAACCATACAATGGTCCTGTGCTTTAGTATGAATGGCTTTTTCATGATGTGTTTGCTTTTGCAGTTATGTGAAGAAATGTTTTAAAATGTCATTAAGATTATAATTTTTGTTGTACTTTTCGTAGCCATTTTTTTATGAATTTGGCGATTAGAACTGGTTTAGAGTGCAGTTGTTTCTCGTAAAATATCTAAACGTGTCAGGGGTTTGTCCTATTGGCATTCTAAATTCCCATGTTATAATAAGGAGGGGTTCAAATTACATTTTCATTTTTAAATGTGTTTATTTATTTTCGGCTCAAGATTGGTCAGCAGATTTTCTATTAAAAGTGCTTAATTTCAACCAAAAATAATAATTGCAGATCCAGGTTATGAAATTTTTTTAGATAGCCTAATGCCTTATTTTTCTTGAACTAAAAAACTAGACTTTTTTATGAAATTATTCTTGACACACTGTATTTTCATATGACTGTCAAACATGAGCCTCTCAAACAAGAAATTAAGAACACCCACAATAAGCAAAAAGTCATTATGTACCCACTATATCACTTGTTAACTAACAAAGCATTGATGATTTGGATTATCCAAGCTATCTCATTAATTACATTTCTTAGATTAAACAAATAAATGAATCATACTACTTTCTTATGAGATTCATTAATTTATGAGGTCTAGAATGGTGGATCTAAACCAATAGGCCTATATGTTTACTTCCTTTTAATGCAAAAGTGCAATGAACTGAGATTGAATTTTTAATTGATATTACAATCATATTGTTTTATAAAATTTTTCTCTTCCAATGTTTGATTGTGTAAAGTTTAAATTCAGCTAATTTAAAGTCAGTTTAAACCAAAAATACTTCAACAAACTACTTTTTGCTTAACAAGTCAATCCTATCACAATTACAGTTGGTTGCACGAGACGTGAGACAGTGTATCAGATGCGTGGGAGCAAAAGAGGCTATTGCGCATGCCCACTCACGTGCAGCACCGCCTGTCAGCTGTTACCTCTTGCCTTTCGCTAAAAACATCCTAAAAACATTGACTCTAAGAGTCAGTAAAACTTTGAATTTGAATCAACTTCATATCAATAACTGTTTACGATATCAATAAGAAAGTTCCCTCAAATCTATTTCTTTATGCTGATGATACGACAGCATTAGTAAAAAGTAATTCTTTAACAGAACTATTAAATACAGTAAAATTTACATTAAATCAATTACAGTCTTGGTTTTCAAGTAATGGACTACTTTTAAATAATGAAAAAACCAAATTAATTCATTTCAAATCTAAAAAAGATCCCGTGAACTTTCCACAAAATATAAATGTTATAAAGGTAATATTAACTTTGTTTCCTCACATAATTAGGCCTTCAGTTTAAACAGTTTTTAAAGTGGGAACAACTTATTAAAGTTATTGCAAATAAGCTGCATAGTCTTAGATTCGCATTAAGTATTATGATGAAATCAACATCTATAGAAACCTGCAAAATAGTTTATTTTGCATATGCAGAATCTATACTAAGGTATGGTATAAGACTCTGCGGCTCACAAAAGAAAGTAGAAAGAATTTTTATTGCCCAGAAAAGTATAATTAGAACATTAGCTCAACAAAATAGAAGAACATCCTGTAGACAATTTTTAAACAGTTCAAAATTCTCACAGTTACTGGTCTTTATATTTTAGAAATTATAAAAATGATGATTGAAAGACCAGACATATTTAGCAAATATAAGAGTAAACACAGCTACAACACACGTAATAAAACATATAATTATCCAAATCACAGATTAACCTTATTTGAAAATATTCCTTTATATATGGCAATCAAAATCTTTAATCACATACCAAACACTATGTCCAGCCTTGATGGAAAGCAACTTATCAATAAGGCCAAACTTTTGTTACTTAAAAGTTACTATAACATGTTAAAAAGCCTACTATAACATGCAGGAATTTTTCAAAGACAAATGGATATAGGTAGCCTAAAAAAGGTGAAATTAGCCATATAAAAAATATGTAATTTTAGTTGTAGTCACTCTATATTGTAAATGACCATGCACCTGTATTTTTACACTATACAGCTCATATTTGTTTTGTGCAATAAAGTTTCTTGATTCTTGTTTATGGTTATTATTAATGATGGTTGAGGTGTATTGTATTATTATTTTGTGATTTTTTAACATTTTTAACGGTTTTTGCTACCGAAATTAAAGCTAGGACAATTTGGCGAATGTGCGCAGCCAGGCTAGTACACCGTCACCCGCCCTCCCACTCCTACTCCATACCCCTCCCAGCCCTCTTGCTCCCCTTCCCCATACGCGGACTTGGATTGTCTCACGTCTCGTGCAACGGCCTGTACCATCATATTTTCCCTTCACAAGTTATGAGTTTCATTTTCCTAGTGCAAACTACAAAAATGAGCGATTCATCACATTGTGAGTTTTATTTTCCACTTGTTTCAGCTACCAGAATGAACGGCTGATCACTTGTGAGTTACGTTTCTCCTTGTTTCAGCTACAAGAACGAAAGGCTGATCACGGTTGCCAACGAGCGGATAGAGATCATCAAGGCCAACGCAGACAAGGGCTACTACGAGTTAGTGATCCCCGACGTGCAGCAGGAGGACGCTGGAACGTACAAGTGCATCGCCAGCAACCGGCACGGCGAGGCGGAGTGCGAGGGCGTAGTCACCGTCACCGGTGAGTGGTCCCCCGGTGACGACCAGTGCAGTCAGTCGCAATGGGGTTTTTCTTTCACAAATGGCAACTTAAAATGTTTTTTTTAATCCACAATACATTAGGTAATTAGAATCAAACAGGAATTTTCTGCTATCTCCTTCACCACTTTAAGGTGATTCAGGCTACGCTATGCTGGCCGCATGTCAGCTGACATTGTTATTATTAGTCAAATAAAATCAAATCAAATAATTCTTTATTCATAAAATAATACACAATGCAGCATTAAAAAATAACATTTAAAAAACCTCACATGGGTCGAAGACCTGTGCGTGGAGTAGTCTATCCACCTCAACATATACTCGCCTGCCAGCGGTCAGTGCCAGTTTAATACACTCTCAACCTTTAAACATTATTTTATCCTCCCTAAACCAGAGAAATCTAAAATCGTTTTCAGTATTTAACTTATTTTTTCTTTATTTAATAAATATTAGTAAATTGCTTAACAAATATCTGTTCAATGCGTTACAGACTCCTGGGGATAAACGCAAACAAAGAATTCAATGTACCTGGGTCCTACACCAAGTAGTTTTCCGTCTGAATGTCTATATGTGAATTTTAATTAATTAATGAGAACCTTTTAACTATTTAATTTGTGTAACAGAATAGAAACTTGGGACAACCATTACGTATTTTGAGGAATTATAAAGTATAATATTTGTTAAAATGTAATGAAACAAGAACGTTACCAAAGCGTAATTAAGGAGTTTTCGATGAAAAAAAATATCACATGTAAAACTTTTGAAAGAAGCTTTTTGTTAAATTGGTTTTCTCTCTACCACCGGACCATATTATACCAGGCTCTTAGGGGGCAAAAACAAGTAAAGCATTCATGTTTGTTTACATTCTTTTATTAACCAAATAACCACCTTATAGTAGGGATAACGCCTCATTCTCTCAGGAAAGTGTTAGCAATCCAGGTGTTCTAATTTATGTTTTTGCCTACATCTTACAAAAAATACAAAAATCTGACATCTACGATAGTTCAAACAACAAAATACTACATGTTGAAGATTTAATCTGTTTCTTTTATACCGCATTAAAAATATACAGTTCTGACATTTTTGTGGTTATTTAAACTGAGAATTCCTAGGATAAGTTTGCTACACAGAATTGACTCTCAGTTTGGTGTCATGATCCCCTTCCTGGGTCTGCAATATTAGTCTTTTCTATTCTTCCCCCACACAGCCTTCTTCGCCTAACTGTCTTGGTCAGAGACTCATGAGTCATCATTCAAAGTCAATACTTAACTATATTTATAGTTAAACAACTTTTTAAACTGTTCTTTGGATTACTCTTAAATTGATGATAACTCAAAGATGTTTATAGTTGTTTTTAGCTCTTAATGATTCACCATTTTGAAAATGACTCGACACAAATACATCAGTTTATGTTTTTAATCTAAATGTTTTCACTTCTGAATAACATGATACGGTAAATATTAGGGGTGTGCGAGTACTCGAGTGGTCGAATAGTTGTGGTCGAATACTAGCACTATTTGGCTCGGCTCGAGGTTATGCCAAACTATTCGAGTGGTCGAGCTGAAAATAATTACAGAAGCAACAATTCCAACAACAAAAAAGAGTTAAGAAGAAAACTCTGTACTAACAATTATTTGATTTATTAATTAATGGAAAAAAGCAGAGAAACACGGCAATTTATAATTGAGCTGTGTGATCGCAAACAGGGTTAGGGAGATAAGATGATGGCAGGTGCGGGGCGGGGTTTGTTTACGACGCAATAGGACCGCGGTAATGACCTTGACGGGTGGAGACAACACACGCACACACGCACACACTCTCACACACCCTCGCCCGGCGAGAAATATGTTCTAAAAATAGAAACCATACACCAAGAAAGGTCCTATTAGTTTCCACTTCATTGTGTAATTATCGTTCTGATTCGTGTGCTGTTCAGTGACCCTTAGTAATTTTGGGTTATATTATGCAAAACAACACATTTCAAAATGCATTTGATTTGCATTTCAAAAAATGTTTGATAAAGTGACATTAAAATTTTATTTGACAAATTTATTAGACTAATTTAGTAATTAGCATACATTTAAAACAATTTATTGTTCTTAAATTTTTACCAGTTAGACAAAAAGATGAACAATAACTTGTTTTTGTTTTCGTGCTCTTATCTTGAATAAATTATCCCAAGCGACCCTCCCCCCTCACCCAGCGCCCCTCCCCCCCCCCTTCACCTTACCCACCCATCCTTGGTTTTTTGTCCACGTTGGACCCTTTTATTGTTCCTTGTTCACTCAATTAGAAGATCTGTCAACCGTGGTTTTGGGTTATCCAGGATCCTTCAACCAGTCATTACCCCGGTTAATCGGGAGTTGACTGTGTTTTATTTTTTTCATTTAATGGCCAAAAAATGGCCTTTTGGGAAGATAAAAGCTGGTATTTTTACAGGAAAAATTACCATAATTTTTTTTTTTTTTTTTTTTACTGTCTGGGCTTGGCTCGGCTCGGCTCGAAACTCGAATATTTCATTACCAGCTCGGCTCGGCTCGGCTCGACCGGAAAAATCACTATTCGCACACCCCTAGTAAATATCAAACTACAAATTCATAAAACAGCAGCAGTCTGTTGCTCTGTGCATCATTATAACCTCAGAATCAGAATCATCTTTATCTACAATTATCAAGGTTACACATAGTGTTATACTACAGTGTGAAATTACAGTTTGTGGCCACTTCTGTTCTGGATGAGAGTTTCATGGAAAAATTCTTTGAGTAAGTAGAATTTACGGTCCAGGAGCCATGTCAAAAACTAGCTCAAATGGAATTTGATAAATTGCTCATTACTCTTATTTTAGTATACTACATTGTACATTAACTGGCTGGGTAGCTGAGTGGTTGTACTGTAGTGCTTGGGTCGCCTTTGAATTCAAAGGTTGCTGGTTCAATTCTGAGAAAAGTTAGCTTTTCAAAGGTTTGATTTCAGATGTCAGTAACAAAGCTACACCTCATCTGATCCATCACACTCATCACACTCACCCTTCAGTCATACTCACCTTAAAATATGCACCACAGAGTGCGTCGGTGTTTCAAATAAAGTATCAAAGTAAGTATCAAAGTACCCTGTTGCCATTTGTCATCGGACTATTAATTAATGATGCTATTTAACAGCTGGTCGATGTTCGATGGTAGGAAGACCGGGGTTCGGACCATTCCCCATTAAAACATTATGCCTCTGGCATAAAAACACCAAATAAAAAAAATATTACTTTATGAATTTTTTTCATAGGTTAATTTTTATTCCATCATAACAAAAAAGATTTGAGTTTCTGTGTTTTATTATTATCATCTAATAACCTGGTTTTATCCTTTGACTTTGCAGATGACAAGAAGCTGTTTGAAGGCCTGGAGGATGCAGAGTTGCTGCAGCCAGGGGAGCAACCGCACTTCACGTGGCTGAGGGATGGAAAACCATTTGATCCTGAGGACAGGTTCAAAGTACTCTTTAAGGTGATGGTCGATGGTAAAGTACAATTGTACTGTAAAGTAGTCTTGCTATTCTGGAAAAATGCCTGTTCTTAACTTTGTTCTTAGGGAAAGTGCTGATTTATTCATACTAAAAATATATAATAAAATTACATGAAAACTAAGGAGACTATTAGTTTTATGAAAATAGTAATTACTTAAGGATCCTTACTTCCTAGGCATTTAGTCCTGTCCAAAAACCTAAAACTAGTTTTTGAAAATATTTATTGTTATTATCAATAAGTATGCAAATAAGTATCCAATATTCTGTAATATAGCTGTATTGGTTTTTTTTTTTTTTTTTATTTTTAATATTAGTGTTTTACTTGGTAAATTCTATTTGAAACCCTTTAAGGTAGAAAACTATACTCAAGTGACACGTGTATGTTCCATGATTAAAAATTTTGTAGGCCACACAGATGCTGAAATTTTTAAAATTATATTTTAACTACATATAAACACTAAACAAGTTTAATTTAAAACAATCCTTCTGTCATTTCAAACAATTGATAAAAGAGATTCTTCTTAAAACCAATACAGTAGAACCTTGATTGTTTGACACTTTGTGGGCTTAAGGAGTGTTGAACTACTGATATTTCAAACTATAGAGAGGACAGTGGCGATGTCCTGTAATCCAGCTACTTGGAGGTCACAAATTGTGAATAGTTATATGCGATGGCTTGTGGATGCGATATTCACTGGTGGGAATTAACGTCCGCACTAGTGAATACTAGTTCATCCATAAAGACCATCCTCATAATTATACTAATTCGTACATATGAGGTCAAAATTGTTGTTTGAATCCCATATTAAACTGTAGGTCCCTAGATACCATTGGCTGTCCTGTCGGCTTTAGTCAGTAACAATACTACAAGATCGCGCCACAATCATCCTACACTCATCTCTCATTCGCACTTGGCTTAAACTACCTATTTAGTTAGGTCACCAATTCAATAAAGGTATTTAAGGTTAAGGTATTAGATTACAGGACATTTGAACATAGAGAATTTAAAAATGTGAGGAAAAAAGAAAAAAGGTACCTCTTCGTGGCAAAGTAAAAAATTTTAGTACGGGCAGTTTTATCTATCGAGGTCAAAAATATTGATTTTCGGTTGTTTATATTTTAATATGCTTCAGTTCGTCCTTTACCATTTGAAATAGATTACAAAATAGATTGTAATTGAACAAAACATTCAAAATAATGATTAAAGTAGTTGATGTCTAGCTTGAGAAAAGGTACCTTTTTGCCCTTATGGAGAAATAACATTGCCGCGAACCTTTCCCTTTTCAAAACCAATCAAAAAGCTATGCTACACTTTAAAAACTGAACTCGTGACGAATTTTATCGGCGACGAGGTAAAGTGCTACAAGTTTATTGTTAATGTAGAACGTCTTTTAATAACTAAAAACCAGAAATGCCGCCAAGAGGTCGCTTTCAGCATTTTTGCAATTCGTTATGGAGAAATAACATAGGGCCGCGAAGAGGTCCCTTTTCTGAAATATCACTTTTATTATGTTTTTATCGGACATGCTTTGATAAAAACATTATTTTCTTGAAAACTACTGTAATTTAAGACCAAAATAGGTGTTCCCATTAAAGAAGACATTTAGAGTTTTCTTTTGATACCAAAATCGTTTCTTAGATATGAAAAATAAATGTTTTATGCCAATTTGAATTTTTTAATATTTTTTTCTCAAAATGGCCTTTCTTTTTCACCTAATTTCTAAGTCCTTAACAAACAAAAATCGTAGACTCGCGGGACTTGCACCAAATTGTTAGGAATTAAATGGGGACACTTTGTCTACTTTTTTACAATATGGACAATATTGACTGCTACTGACATGTTGTAATGGACTGTGTTGACTATTAAGGTTCTACTGTTATGCTTTTTTCTGCTGTTATCAGGATGAAGAGGACTCGTTGGCTCTGGTGTTCCAACATGTCAAGCCGGAGGATGCAGGACTGTACACGTGCGTCGCCTCCACGTCCACAGGGAAGATATCCTGTAGTGCGGAGCTCACCGTCCAAGGTGTGTACGGCCTAAAATCTTATATTTGAGGTATGGGTGGCCCTAATCTAGATAAAGAGAGGATAATTTTGCCAGGAAGGGAAGGAGAAAAGATGGAAATGGGTTGCTAGAAAACTTGCCAACAGAAGTATAGTTGATTAGTAGAGTCCACCGACATTATAATCACAAAAATTTTGTTATGTCTCTTGTGCCAGTAGTCAAAATTCAACTTTACTTCTATTGGTAAACAACGTCTTACACCTCTAACAACCTCTTTAATTTATTCCACTGTCTGTAACATAAGTTTTTACAATGTTAAATGTTTTCATTCACAACTGAAAAGCGTTCTGTTGAAAACATATTCAAGAATGTAAAAGTTTAAAATTTCTAGGATTTTAGTAAATTTTGCCAAGTTACTCAATATTTTTGTTTATAAGATTATGCATCAATTGTTTATTGTATATTTTTTACATAATATTTCAGTGGTGTGACACTGAAACATGAATACAGAGAAGGAAAAGGGTTTAATTTTACATTTATTTTTTTATTGAGTGTGCATTCCAATAAATTAATGTGATCTTGTGGTTGATCTTTTCAAGTATAATCTTTTTTGTTGAAATTGTCTATGCAGATAGTTTTATACTTATTAATATTCGATTTTTTTTTATTTGGTGTACAATGAAGTCTTATCTGCTAATTGTTACAAAATCATAATATTATATTTTTTTAAATTCGGTGTACAATGAAGTCTTATTTTCTGTTACAAAAATATAAATATTTAACCAAAAGACATATACAATATTTACCAACTACAATAATATTCTTGGAAATGTATTTTTGCTTAAAAGTTTTTTGTTTTACCAATAAGTTAAAAAAACATCACCTTCCAAATGGAATAACCAACCACAATAATTTACTTGGAAATGTATTTTTGCTTAAAAGTTTTTTGTTTGACCAATAAGTTAAAAAACATCACCTTCTAAATGGAATGTCGACGGAAATCCCAAGGCGCTAATTAGCTGTCCTCCCACGAGGAACTTGGATTGAGTTTAGCTTTTCAACATTGGAATGTTTATATTTCATCAGCTGTACCGGATGCCAACTGGCTTTCGGAGGGGACAACATCATCACCTCGAGTGTAAACCTTGTGCCAGAACTCGGGCACGCAATCGGAAAAATACAATCAGTCAAGTTCATTCAGTACATGTGTCCATTCAGTTCTGCTACTAGTGCATTCTAGTAAACTTTTCTTTTTTTAATTTTAAAACATTTTGATAGGTGTTTTCCATTGGATAGAATAAAGCAAACAATTAAATGGATTCATCAGGTAACTAAGAAAAAATGTTTTGCACTTATCTTGGGAAGTATAACAATAGATTGTGTTGTAAGTTCAATATAGAAGCATGAATAAGTGTGGAGTTCAATAATTTTAAGTTTAAACATTCAATAATTGTCTTTGAACAGGAGAAGTAAGAGATGTCCAGATGAAATCGTACCGTGGTAAAATCCGCGCCAGCATCTCTCGTAAGGCTGCCAGACATGATGGTGCATGATAATCAGTGAAATGACAAAATATGTCACTCTTTAACATAAAATTTATATCAGTTTAAACATAAAACTTAATACTTGATAAAATATTAGAATGCAACAAAAATTCTAGTGGTAGTAAATTTAGTATAGTTGCACCATGAAATATACTATGCATAATATATTTCCTCATGTTATTCATATGCATTATATCTAATGAATTTGCATCATTTTATTGTCAGGCATGAAACAATGTACATTCAGAGCATGTTAATCTGTATGAAAAAATGTAATATCCTATTTTAAAAAGCCATTCTTTTCATGAATAAAGGATACCAATCTATTCTCAAACTTATTTTACATGATTTGTGTGGTAAAAAACACCCTGTACAATATTGGTTATTTTATTTATTTATGTTTTCATACTATTATAAGCCCCAACCATGTAACTTGACGAATGAATTTGCACTACTATTCAGTTAAAATTATTGAATAATCAGCTGTTACGTAACATGTAACGCAAGGTCGATATTTTGGAAAAGTACCCCCTCACCCCTCCTCGCTCATCCCTGCAGTTTTTGGCTATTCGTCAACTTATGTGGCGAGACTTTAAGAACATACAGAAAATTCATTAAATTTGATGGTTTGACTAACTGCTCAAAGAATTTGGCATTAGTTAATTATTTACCCCTGAGACGAAATCCAAATAAAGTTTAAATGAAAAGTGAAATTAATAGATTTGAAAGCTTAAATTCAATCTATGATTTAGTTAATTTTAAATTAGATTTTGTATCAAATAATTTTACAAAAGTATATTTTGTTTTAGCCTTATTTTACCAAAACATGAAACAGAAATGTTAGTTAAGAACAAATTTGATGTCTTGAATGATATTTTACTTCTGAGAATCACAATTAAAAACCTTTCATCCCAGGGAGAAATTACATAGGTTTGACAACAAAAATTTGACGATCATAAAGAAATAAAAATCAGTTAATATTAAAATAAAAATTGAATTGTTCATGTAAAAATATATATTTAATTTGATATTAAGCTGCGTCCGCACTGGCCAAACATTTGTGGGGAAATTGTTCGGCGAACACCAAAAACCTAAAAAACGTTCCTTACGAACAATTACTGGCCTTATAATTTACATTCTAAAAGGTCAGCAACAAACAAACAAAAGTTCGGAAAAACCTTGTCCGGCGAACATGTTCGGCCAGGGCGGATGCCGCTTTAGAGTGTTAATTTGTTGTAACAACAAATTGTGGTGTTCAGGGTCCGTTAACCAGCTGATGCGAGAGCCGCAAAAGCCGAAGCTGACGACGGAAGTCAAGAAAACGGAGTCTGCCATCGGTGGAACTGCAATGCTGGAACTGAAGGTTGAGGGATTCCCCAAGCCCGAGGTCAAATGGTAAGTGATTCTGGGCTGAGGAAGGTGACGTTTTTGTCAAATATTTCTCCCAGTATGATTAAATGGTTCAAGAAAAACTAAAGTAACAGGATGAATTAAAATAGAACTCTTTACATAAAATATTCCACTATGGGAAATTTCTTTGAATATTCATTATAATACAAGTATGGTTACAGTTCACTTCAGTTTTACTGTTCGAAATGTCCACCCATCCGAATGCAAGTTTGTATAAGTTTTACAGAAAAATCATTCCAATTTATTTTTACTAGGGGTCGCTCACTGGTCGAAATTCAACCAAAACTCACTTTATCTTGAGCCAATTACATGTAAAATGTTTTATAACTGAAACATTTGTTCTTCCTGATTTGCTATCGTTTGTTATTAACAGCTGCTCAGATAAATATTGTTTAAAGTATATACTGTATAAGTCCCATTATTAAAAACTGTTATTAGATACAGTAGACTCCTAATATCGATGAGCAGATTATTGGTGTTGCCAATTGATGAGAACTGCCCAATTTTTAATTATTTTTAATTTTATATTATAATTTTTATTATCAGCATTCTATTTTTCTCAGTTAGGCATAATTTTTTCTCATTTAGTGTTAGTTTTTTGGTAATTTATTGATCTCTTATCATTAGCAATCGGTTTTCAATTTTTTCATGTTATTTTAGGCTTATTTTGGATTGATGATTCACATCTGGTTTTTTTTTTATTGATTATTGGCAATACTCCGGCCACTGATTTTTTAGCAATAATAGCAAAAACGCTGCAGTTTGTTCCTCCATAACCCAATGTAACGTAACCCCACTAACATAACCCCACAAAACATAACCCCACGTAATGTAACCCCTTGTAACGTAACCCCTTGTAACGTAACCCCTCGGCGATGTGTGTGCAGGAGCCACGACGGCAAGGACATCACCGCTGGAGGCAGGTACAAGTTCCTGCACAGCGAGGAGGACGAGTCTATGAGTCTGGTGATCAAGAACGTGCAAGCAGACGATGCCGGCGACTACAAGATAAAGGCGGTCAACGATCTCGGCGAGGACCACGACACCGTACACCTCATGGTCAAAGGTGGGTCGTCACTTTCTTTATAAGACGTGTTTTTAGGCGGGTTGAATTCTATAGTTATTTGGGCTCTGCTTTCATTGTTTCAAAGGAAGACAATGTCAGTTTTTTTTAGCGGCAATCTATGTAGTTAACTGGCAATGCATTCAAAGTTGATTAAGGGGGAGCAGCAACCTTTTTTTTCCTGCAGCTGATAACATTTGTTTATGTCCAGAATCAGACATTCGAGTCAATCCCTTTGTCGCAGTTTCTAAATAAAACGGGCTTATTTCAGCGGAGGGTCTTAAAAATGGGCTTTTCCATTGCCATAAACAGAGCTTCGGCCAAATTGCATTTCCTCCACCAGTCAGGCTCACATACAGTATAACATTGTTAACCCATTGGACATAATGCCCTGTGCCAAACACATTCTCGCATATTTTAGAACCGTAACTTTCCTTATTCTTTACCTTATTGCAGTGTTCTAAAATTCACACTTGAGGAAGTCTAGATGTTTGACAAATGTAGTTTAGGCCACAGAAGCAGGGAATCTTATACTCCACATTTTTGTTTTCTTGTTATTCAGTCTTTTGTTTTATTTTCATCAACTAACTTCTTATTGCATTATTTGACCTAAAAACTGCCTTAGTTATTTTTGACATCAATACAGCACATCTCACTTTTTCCGATAAGTTCTTCATACAGTCTAAGGAATACAAACCCAATAAACGGATGACAGGATATTGTGCTATAATAATGAAGGTTACAAATAATCATAATCATGAATAAAAGCATTTCGTGAAGGTGGAAGAGCCCAAATAAGAAAAAATAACTGTGGGGACGACCATCGTGGCAGGGAAGTTAACTGAAATATTTTTGATGAAATACGTGAATTTGAAATTTCAATCGTAGGAAGAACACAACATTTCTGTTGATGATGGTGAAAAAAAACAATGAAATAAACAAAGTTCAGTTTTTAAAATCCACTGAATTTGTTTGTGTTTGAAAAAGAATGGCTGGCTATATTTGTCATCCTGAGTGGAAATTAAGTCTGTGAATTAGTAATATTGAACATGGTTTTTATTTGATTTCTCTCCTGCTTCTTTATCAAATTTCCTACTATTGAAAAAAATGGGCCAACTCTCCTGTTTTCAACATGAAATTGAGCCGTAAAAAGGTTTAATCTGTAGTAAAATGTAGTTTTGCCAATACGTGTAATATGTCAAGGTAGTAAAAGTTGTCTTGGATGAAGTGGCGATATACTCAAGCAATGCATAATATATTTATGATTTTTCATTGTAAAAGTAAAACTTCTCTTCTTATTTTGCGTAATTAGATAGTGTTTATTCTTCAAAGTCAAAAATTTTAGTCATCTAACGTATTCTCCAAAAGTCATCTGCAACAAAAATATTCTTATCGGAATTCAATTCACCACTGAAGGTAAATAATTAATTGCAATACCATCTAATTTAATTTATGACAACAAATTTAATTTTTTACAGACCAATCTCTAATTGACTCACATGGTAAATATGTGTTTTACCTATTATTTGTATTTCAGCCCCTCCCAAGTTCACGGCAAAGCTGTCAGATGTGTCTTGCATGGCCGACGCTGAGATTAAACTTAAAGTGCGCGTTGAAGGTTGCCCACAGCCTGATGTCAAATGGTAACCAATCATATTTCTTATTTCTATTTAACTATAACCAATCTAAACTGCGGGGTACACTAGAGTTATGTTTAAAAATGGAACTATTACTCTACTTATACTACTTTAATGAAACTGATCAATAATTTTTGTATGATTTTATTTTGCAGAGAGGATAGGTTTAAATATTGATTGTTTTATTTGTTGATATTTGCATTGTCACTTTTTAATGTTATTTTTTAATATGGTATTTGTGGCTTTAGTTCTTAGTTAATTAATCTTCCAAACTACCCCCTTATTTAATAAATGTTTTAAAATAGATCACTTAATGTTGTTAAAACTAAACCCTTTTGTAACATCAAAGAATCGTCATCTGAACAAATAAAGTAGTAGTAAGTTTCATTCTAAGTATTAGGATAGAAATTTGTGAAAAATTAACAATGTTCTAGGTTAACCATAACTTCAATTCAATCCACACCAAATTGGTAGCTTTCCAGTAATTCTTAAAATATTTACTGTAGGTCTTTTCAAGTAATAGTAAAGAGTTCATTTGTTCATCAATATTTCAGGTACAAGGATGGCAAAGTGATAACCAAGAACACAGATCGCATCAAGATGTACAATGAGGAGGATACAACTTACGAGCTGGTCATCGAGAGAGCAACACTCGACGACGCCGGGTCCTACTCCGTGGTGGCTACCAACGAGCTCAGTCAGACCTCAGAGTTCTGCAAGGTAAATCATTGATAGGGTGCTAGATACTCTCGGAAATGTTTCGATCAGTATGATAATCTCAACCTAATTACCTAATATACCACAAGCCCAACCTCAAAATGTCAAGAATCTCGAAAGTTTTTGCTTTTTTAAGGTTTCTTGAAAATTTTTTATTCAAACTTGTGTAAGTAATGGCAGAGTCAAGTTTATAAAATTGTTTTGTTAATGTCCACGAATATTTTTTTGAAGAATGTACATTTCAACAGGTGTTCTTACTAATATATATTTAACTTGTTAATTTAGTTTCTCTACGACATTTTTACCTTTACTGGGGCTGATGGATAAGCAAATAAAAAAAGTAGTATCCTGTAATTTATTGTAAATTTATTGCCACTGGACACCAGTATAATTGGGCTTTCAAACAAGAGTTTAATCATTTTTCTCAAGGAAATTAATTTAAATTTACCTTAAAATTTTGTAGCTAAGTAATTGTATATCATCTATAGTTAAACAAAACCATAGGAGCCATCCATAAATTATGTCATCACTTTTTGGCCATTTTTGGACCCTCCCCCCCTAAAATCATCCTACCATCACAGGGGGTCCTACCCCCCCTCACAGAAAAATTACGTCATTTTTAACAAACCTCCTTTTTAAGTAAAAATAATGCTTTTTTCATCAAAGGTACTTAAGTTCTATTCTTTATTGATTTATTAAGACTATCAATTAACTTTTGAACCCATTTTTGGCGGTAGTTTGTGGAAAGAACTATTCAAACCGGATATTTTCATTTACAAACCACTGTAGTACCACATTATTTATAGGATCGGAAGTTGTTTAAAAACACGACGTATTGAGTGTACCTCCCTCGTCTACGTGATATACTAAAAACATTGACCAATCAAATCTGAATTTACCTTCAGAAATAAAGCTAAAATGAATTTTCTCAATGGAAAAATTAACTAAAATAAAATTTAAAACAACGCCTGAAAATAGTCAAATTTATTTACTTAGATAATTATTTTATAATACTTGAATTGTGTACGAACTTATCATTGTTTTACTGTCAAAATTTGATTTAAACAATAATTTTTTAAATGACGTCATATCAAAGCCAACCCCCCTCTTGCACATCACCCTAACGTCATTTTCAATCTTGACCCCCCCCTCCTATTTTCAGATGACGTAATTTATAGACGGCCCCATAGAACAGGAGTGAATTAAGGTTTGTGGCACTCTCCTAGTTAGGTTGCTCCATGTTTGTTGCTTGTGTGCCTAACTTTCGGTACATTTATTGCTTCATAGTACCTTATTTATATTCATTGTTATTGCCACTGTAATTTCAGTTTATCGAAGTTCATCTTTCCTTTCCACTGTCCAGGTGGAAGTGCATAGCCCTCCGGAGTTCATCAAGACCATGACCAAGCGGGTGGAGACCAGCGAGGGCGACACTGTCACGTTCCAGGTCAAGGTCAGGGGCGACCCTGCACCCTCCGTCAAGTGGTCAGTCCAGTTTTGAAAAATTATTCACATTTTAAAATGATACAGTTCATAAAAATATGGATAATGTTCAAGATTAGTATTCATTAAGCTTTTGAACATGTGATTCATATTTTATTGATTATAGTACTTTCGGACAACCCTTACAATATATGTCTTTATTAATTTTAATATTTCACTGAAATTTTGTCATCTCTTTTACAATGTGTATAATGTGGCAAAAGGCAATGAAGTTTGATGTAAGGCTTCCTTGGTAAAGAAGTTTTAAATAAAACTGCACAAGACTTTGTCACATCATATGGCATTTTAAAAATATTTCAATTCACACTTTTATACCATAAACCAAACTTCAAAAATCTTGAAAGTTGTTGCATTTTTAAGGTTTGGTTATATGATTTTAATGGAAAGTTTGATTGCATGCCATATCCATCTCGATCATCAATTTGAGACCTGGTTTTCGGCATTGTACAGTACACTCTCGATAGTTGAAACATTCTATAACGACAATCCCTTGGCGGAAATATCTCTTGTAAAGCAATTTTTTTTAAATGTCTCGTAATAAATACAGTTTCAATATTTCAGTTGCGTTTATGTGTTAATTATTCAAATACACTTTTATAATATAGTTGTTTTGTTTTTATTAACTCATTTAGCTTTATATTGTTTTATACTCTCTATTGTTTTTTGTCCTTAGAGGCTTAGCATTTTTATAACTATACGTAAATCCAGAATGTTAAAAAAAACCAACAGCTGCCTAGTTCTATACGTGTCGTATTATCGAGTCTATTGTACTTTAATTAGCGAGCCCTTGATTATCAATCTATGCTTACATACATGTGTAAAATTTTCTTCTTACTACTCTTGGTCTGTCCTCCTGTTCCTGACATGTCAGGAAACTCATTTATGAGAACGTTTTGAATCAGGAATTGCAGGGATCATAATGAATTAGGGATGGACGGGACCCGAAATTTCAGAGAATTTTTCGGGAGCAAATTTGTCCCGATCATCGGGCGGGATTTTTTTTACTCGGGAATTTATCGGGACGGGAACTGCCGAACGGCGCGGCGGCCGCGATCGCGGCCGGCGATCTCGGTTGGCGATGGCGGCTGGCGTTCTCGGCCGGCGATCGCGGCCGGCGGTCTCGCTAACGAGGAACGGCACAAATACACGCGGCCACATTCCACGGACGCCAGAGACGATCTATTGTTCTGCTTATCTATTGTTCGACATCCGGCAGTAATTTATTCAAGAGGGGTTTTTTTTGCTCCTAGTACCAAATGCTACTTTCTGAACCAATTGTCATAGAAAACTAAGGGATGGCTCATTTGATTTGTCTAATTCTTAAACAAAATGTCAACCAAAGTTATGTGACTTTCCAATCAAAGGGAAAATGGCGAAGTATTGTTAAATAAATCAATCTTTAATCGAATTACTGTTTTATAACGTTAAAAACAACTTATTATAATTTAATGTAATATTTAAAAAAAAAACTTCAAAACCCATTAAATATATTAAAATAAATAAATAAATAAACATTACAAATAGTCTACATTTATTAGATTTTGAGGTTCATAACTTTTAACTTTTATTGTTTTTATCGATTTTTTCATCATACACTACTTTTTTTAATAGCAAAAAATAGCTAAATGAATACATAGAAATAAAAATAATTAGGTCAAATAGTGTATATTTTTAAAGTTCAATTTTTATGATAATCTCTAAGTAAGAACCGGTCTCAGTTAAATCAATGAGTATAAAAAATGAAAAATAAACATTTCTTGGGGTTATAAATGGCTTTGGTTTGTTGAATCACTTCATTCCTTAGTGTGAATATTTATTATAATATCAATTTGTTGTTGTTGTTTTTTTTTTTCACTGAGCAGGCCTTAGGCCTATTTACGTTATACAGTTTTGTTTTCTTTAAAATTGTCTAATTGTTTTAATATATATTTTTATGTACGTAATTTTTCTTTTCGTTCTTTATAGAAAACGTTTAATGTTTCATTCAACAAAACTTTTATACAATTTTTAATGGATTTTTTTTATATGTATATTGTTTAGTGATTTGATTTTATTTATTTTTTTGTTACAAGAAAATTTATACTTTATTCTTATCTCATTGTATACTGCAAATTTAAAAATTAGATATTTCAACAAAAGGAGGTACATTGTAACTTACACAAAAACAAGTGGAACAATTTGGAAACAGAACCAGTTGATATTTAACATTAATTTGTCTTTATACAACATTCAGATAAAAGTCAAAACGAATATTTCCCGATAGCGTCGAGAAGAGCAATCCCGTCCCAATCCCGTCCCGAAATTGGATGGGAAATAAAAATTCCCGTCCCGTCCCGTCCCGAACTAAAAATCCACTCCCGTCCATCCCTATAATGAATAATACTACTCACAGTCAATGCAATAATCACAATGGATTAACAGCTTTAGATTGCATTGACGGTGAGTAATACTCATTATAAAAACTCATACGATTTCTCTCATTAAGTCAGTGTTGTTGTTTGAAGTTGTTTATACAAAAACTAATTGAAATTGTTTATACAAAAACTAATTTAAATTTATTTACTACTAGAAAAGACATCCATAATCACAATACAAGAAATAACAGTAAATTAAATATTCCCCAACACCGACTAACTAAAATTGGATCTTCTTATAAACTTAACTGTGTACATTTTTTTAATAAGCTGGATGAGTCTGCCCAAACTACTCCAATTGGTAGTTTTAAGAATAAATTATTTCAGTGGCTTTTGGTCAACCCATTCTATTCAATTGATGAATTCCTAAATTGTGAGATAAATTTGGCTTTTTAAAGGAGTTGTATTTGAATTGTATAATTTCTCTATTATTTTCTAACAATCTCCATCTCTTTTAACATATTTGTTTAATAAATTATTTAAGACACTTAGCTGTAGATTTTCAACAAACATGTATCCTACAATTTACTGTATGAACTGCTGTAATCAACCATGTAAAATAATTGACAATGCCTATTTCATGTATACTGTGATCAATGGCAATAAAGATTTGATTGATTGATTGATTGAAGTGGATATTTAAAAATGTAAATATGATGCACTAAGTTTTATTGCTAATTCTGTAATCATTCAGTATATACTGAGCTCGTGCAGGACCTTTTGTACTCTCTGGATTGGAATGGTACCCTTTTGGTAGTTAATGCCTTTTTCATTTCTCTTGAGGCTAAACAAGAGTTATTTCGCTATTGGATAACTTTAGAAAGTAATTATTCAAGGCTGTTTCATGTTTAAAGTAAGTATAGGGAGTATTAAATTACAGATTTGAGTACAGATTTGATCAAATGTGAGCATTGGATATTTTCTAATCAATTTATATAGTCAATGATACAACATAAGATAACATTTGAATGAATAAGTTCAAATTATATATCCATTGGGTACAAATTTTTGTCTCTAATTGTAATTATATTTTAATACTCCCAAGTATACTGACTTTTGACAGTTTTCTATAAATGTGTTTTATTTTGTAGAAATATTTTAAAATCTTCATTATTTTCTATTGAAAAAGATATTTTTAAACAGGCTGAAAGACGGGAAGGAAATCAAAAGTGATGGAAGTCATGTACAAATTAGTGAAGACGGAGCTACACATACTTTGGTGGTCCACGGGGTTAATCGTAAGGTAGGTTTGTGCATATTAAAAAGATAACCTTAAAAATGTGTTTCTTACTAAACTTGCAGATATTAGATCAATGTTCAAGAAAAATTGCCTCAGCAAGACCTCGTTTGTTCACAAGTATAATCAGGGCAATAACAAGGAACTAATTTTTAAGAGTGAAAGGTTTTTTTTCTGAGGCATCCTTAGAAAAGTTATTTCTTTTAAGAATTGAATTAAGAAGTTAAGATTAAGAATTGAAAAATATGACTGCCTTCACTTTCATGTTCTTTTGCAGACAGTGAGATTTGATTTTAATTTTTAACACTTGCATATGTCATGTACTATATATGTTTGCATACGCTTGTTCCGCGCACAGGACACAGCCAAGTACACCTGTGAGATCAGCAACAGCCACGGCACCACGCGGGACGACTCGGAGCTGTTTGTGAGATGTTGTCCGCAGTTCCGTCGCAAACTCAGCGACCAGAAGGCCAACGAAGGCGACACCAACATCGAGTTCAACGTCAACATCGAGGCGTTCCCCAAGCCTCAGGTCAAATGGTGGGTGTCGTCAATGTCGACTGTTGAGTGATCAGTGGTTTTTGTTCTTAGATTTTAATCTGCAGGATTAATTACTTTGAGATCAAATTGCAGATACCATAAAATGAATAGAGTTATCTGTGTTTTATGCTATCAACATTAAATCTTATAAAAAAACCTGCTAAAAGAGTCTAGTTGTATTTTCTAACAAATATTCATGTTTTTCTTGGATTTTATACAATTTTTTACATTATTAATGCAATCTTTATTCTTATATTTTTACTTTTAGTTGGTAACAATTATTTTGTTTATTCGGGAACCAAATCTTTGTAAAATTATTGATTTCAGTAATTTTTTTACTGGACACTAATTGATTTAATAACTAAAAATGCATATTGAAACATTTGTGAACTTTTTTATAACAATATTAAATGTGCTATTTGATATCTCTTTAGGTTCCACAATGAGATTGAGATAACGGAGAAGAAAACCGAGTTCATCAGGATCGAAGAGGGAGACGAGTTTGTTTGCAATTACAAACTGATAATCAAAGAAGTAACAACCGAGCTATCAGGGAAATACAGTGTTAAAGTTGTCAACGATCTCGGCAAAGAGGAGAGCAGCTCTAAATTCACAGTGTATTGTAAGTAAAGTTGATAGTAATTAAGTGGTTAAGTTTTTATCAGAACACACTTATTGTTGCTGACTTGTGCTGTAGATTAAGCTTCCGCCAAATTTAGAGTTTAGAGACCAGTGAAATTTTTTTGTTTTTGGGCAGTGAAAAAGGAAACTTAAATTGAACCATTGTTACCTAAATCCAACGAAAGCTTAACATATAATTTGTTCCTCTTGTAGCTTGAAAAAATAACAAAAATCGTATAAAAAATAACAAAAATTGTATAAAAAATAACAAAAATGGTATAAAAAATAACAAAAATGGTATAAAAAATAACAAAAATCGTATAAAAAATAACAAAAATTGTATAAAAAATAACAAAAATCGTATAAAACAATTTCATACTGGGCTTAGTTTTTTTGTACTATTAGAACAGAATTGTTTTACACTTTGTATAGCTTTTTCGCTTTGTTTACAGCCAAACCGAGATTCTCTAAGCCGCTTCCTAGTGAGATCAAGGTGGACGAGGGAGCAAGCCTGACGCTGCAGATCGAGGTCGAGGGTACTCCTGACCCCACCGTCAAATGGTATGTGTAATAAAATAGCCGCAACAGTCCTAAACTTTTTTTAAAAACAACTTTAAATTTCTTGTGCAATATTTGATTGAACTTTGTAACTGTAATTACTAGTACTGATTTTTGTTTAATTTTTTAAACAGACAAACTTTTTAGAGTTTTCTGCAGATATGTTTTTTTCTGTCCTGATGTTACTTCAGATAAAACCACCATGGGGATTGTATCATGTCATTAAGAAAGGTTCATAATTTTATTATACTTTGTATTGTAATAGAGAATTTATCACATAGTTCACCATGGAAAAAATCACTGATTTTAAGTTGATGAAAAAAATGTTGTACCAGCCCGCTGTTAATTTTATAAATGACAAATTATTAAAATTTTATGATTTTACCATGCAATATTCTTTTTGAAATAATTTTTTCAGTTAGTGCAAATAAATCCGCTTCTCTTTCTCAGGTACAAAAATGGGCAGGAGGTGACGGGTGACGCACACATCAAGATCACGCGGGACACGCAGCGCGTGGAGAACTATAACATGACATTCTCACTCGTGAAGGTGGCAGACGGGGGCGAGTACGAGGTGAGGGCGAGCAACGAGATGGGCGAGTCTGTCACCCGAACCTGCGTACTTGTGCAGAGTAAGTGCATACTCACATCTCACAACACACGACACCGTCTGGTAACCGAAATGCCACACCACGGGGACACATGCGCGGGGAGGTTACTACTCTGGGAAACTCGAGAGGGGTTTATATGTGTGTATGCCCAGATACCAAATCGGGACGGTGCCCGAAGTTTTGCACTCTGCAATGTGGACATTGTGAAATTCTCACATCCTGGAGTGAGCATTTTAATCGGACATTTTTCAAATGAAACTACCCAGAACGCGTTGTGTTTAATTGTAAATGCACAATTGCAGAAGTAAGCACGATCTTCAAAGGTTGAGTAAAACCAAGATACCCACAACTCAACGCCGGTAAAGTTGATTGCCTACTTTGGGTTGTGAGTATTTGTATATCGCACATAAGCTGAAAAGCGTTTCTCATAGACCCACAATGTATGCTGGGTTGTTTAGCCAATATTTGAATTAAATGCTCACTCCGGGATTTGAGTGTTTCACAATGTCCACATTGCAGAGTAAGTAAGAATTTCAGGTTTATCCGGATTCAAACATTTAGTGTAACATATATATTTTTAAAATCTTTAAAAACTATTCTTCTGAGTAGGGCCTATTCAAGACATTTTTCAATCAAGGATAACATGTGTAGTTGTTTAAAAAAGCTGGGCATGATGTTTTAGGAAAAACTATGATGGAGTATTAATTTGAATCTGTGTACAGTTCACTTTACGTTACAATTTGAATTTTAGTTGTTCGGTAAAAAACCCTGACACTTCACCTTCACTTTCTATTTAACTAAACCTGGTGCAACAGTCAGAAGACACTCAGGATAATCTCATTGGGACAGTGGCCTTGACCGCTTACCTTTTTATGATCTGGAAAGTAAAGCAGCATACGTGATGGTGAATTTAAAGGTAGTGCGTAAAACATTACACTGTGAATTTAAATAATGATTGTAGTTGTATTTCATATCCACTGAATTTTTTCTGAAGACCGAAGACTAAAGATGAAGACCTTTAAACACAATTGTTTTCACATTTTCAGTATGAATACGTAAGAAAATACCTACTTTACACTTAATTCTAGGTTTAAAAATTTAACCATTCACATATTTTCTTGGCATTTTCGGTTACCAAAATCCAGTGTAAATAAAGTAGAAATTTGTTTTGTGTAAAACTTGGAACTATCTGTATATTCTTTTATTTATGGCAAGGCTGCTCCATCAACGACTCATACAAAATGTTTTACAATTTTAGAAGAATCTTAAAAACTTATTGAGAATTAATCAAGTAATTAGCTTCTTATTAATCATGTGCTAATATTTGTTAATCAAGAAAACAAATCATTTTAATCAAATATTACATTGACTAAAATAAGCCTAGAGATAATTTTGGTAAATACAATTTTTATTTTTTAAACAACAGCCACAAATTTTAGAAAGTACAGTTTATTTTTGAACGCCACAACGCTGTCTCAAAGTCCCTCATAAATAAAATTTCTCACATACTCTGGGATTAAATCAAAGCCATTAGCACTTACTAGTACAAGAGATTTGTATTGCAATTCCCTGCATTACATTCTTTGCACAGGTTATTGGTTAGTATGGCAATTTCTTTCCATGCAATGATTTAAATCAATTTAAATCAAATTTAAATTTCCTACGTGAAAGGTCTCTGATCATCAAAATTATTTAAAAGTTAATAAGCATATTTTCTTCAGAAATACTTTGTAAATGGCTTGTAAAGAAAAGTTAGTTTGAGAAAGAGACATATTTTATGATAAAAAATCAATTTCTGAGGTTAGGTTTCTGTTTTGACAAGGTCTACATCAAAATTCAAAGTTCATGTTTCTTGTTCTGTCAATTATTGCCTATAGATTTAACAGGTCATTTATTTTGATAATTTACGTTTAAAAACAACGTAAACTCTACCTTTCATTGGTGTAGTCACACACACAGAGCAGCCTTTGCCGATCGGAGACACAATCCCTCGTGTTGGTGTGGAGCCCTGTTATTGACAACAGGGCTGTGCTGTCGTGTGATCGTGATGTTTGAGTGTTTGTGTCAGCCCAACAATCGGTGGTGGAAGGCGACTCTTCGGTGGCCGAGGCGGAAGTCTCAGAACCAGAGCCACCGCAACAGGCGAAACAAGCGGAGACTGCAACCCAGGAAGAGGAAGAACCAGAACCTCCTGGTAAACCGGAGGCCAAGGAGGTTGAGATACCGAAACCAGAGGCTGCGAAAACAGCCACAACTGAGGAAGCTGTCGAGGAAATCGTAGAAGAAAAGAAAGCCAAGACTGATGAGGTGGAAGCGCCCACTAGAGGGGCAAAGGATAAGATTGAGCCTCCGCCTAAAGAAGAAGCGACTGCAGTGGAACAGGAAAAACCAAAAACAGCCGAAGTGGAGGGTAAGTGGTATTATAAGAATAATTTGTTGAGCAGGGCCGCCCAGAACTGTGCAGGGATTTCTGCAACTAATTATAATATGATATTTTGTTGATAAGGATTGACAGTAGAAGCTTTTTTAACTGACCCGTATCAGTTAAACCGAGTAATTCTTGAAATATGTGTTAATTAATAAAACAGGTGAAAAATGTTAAAAATTTTTGTAAAACAATCAATTGTTCCTAACACAATTAGTAAACAAAGTTAACAAACTGTTACGGTATAAAAAACTGGTAAATAACAAAATTAACAACACAGTTAGCACAGTGAAAACTACCTGCACGAAATATTGAGAGCAACTGACAGAGTGAACTTGACTTGCTACAGAGATATATGATTGACCAGTTGAAATATGAGTTATTTTTTTATCATTATTGAAACATTGGGTTGCACAGCAGAAGTTATTATATTACTGGAAAACCATCGGTTAATCCAACTCCACCGATAAAAAAACACCGTTTGTTTCTCTAAAGTGGAAGTTTCGAATGTGTCTGAAATCTGTTGATCAGAGGTTGGTTAAGAGAGCTTCCACTGTAGTTTGATACATTTAATACATATAACACCTTCAACCAAAATCAAAATTATCGTATTGAAGACATGATTTGAGTGGTTAGTGAGAAAACAATAATGATGTCATTGCTTCCCTAGCACTTCTGGTGGGCCCTGTTTCTAGGAACGCTAATTGAAGCACCCGTCCACATTGCATCAGGATATCATGTGTTCAACCCCACAAGCATCGGCTTAGCTTGGCTTTGACTGTCATTAAAATGACATTATTTTTTATCATACAGGTTTTTCTTATTCTATGGGAGGAAATAAAAAAAATTCTTGGGATCTTATTTTTTTAACCTGGGATGAATGGAATAAAAGAGATTTATTTTGTTGTCTTCTTAAATTTACTTTTTTATGATTAAATAAGGTTGATGTGCTCAGTAAATAGATATAAAAAGAGCGTTAATTAGTTATTTTTTTTTTTTTTTTTTTTTTTTTAGTTTTACTTTAGTGTTGACATTTAAATCTACCAGTGGAGTGGATTCAATTCCATTTTCATAAAAATTTTAACAATGATAATTTATTTAATTTTAATAAACCCAGAGATTTGGCTGTTGGCTATTTCCCTTTTTGGAAGTGTTTAGCATGACAACTTGTTCATGAAACGTTTTTCATGGCATGTCATTAATTTTGAGATGGTTAAAATAACCCACTTGGAATTAAATAAAGATTCAGGTTACAATTCATTTTATGAATATTATTTTGCATCTAAGTTTACTTTTTTGATTATAAAACTTGCATTATTTTTGTCATTTTATGATTTGTTTTATGTTTTCTATTTCATGTTTAACGTAATAATTTATGACTGTACTCGTTTATATGTTCTGTAAACTTGTAAATGAACGTCTAGCAGCAATCATGGGACATTGGGACATATTTATTTTGTTTTGTTATTTCACTGTTTTTTTTTTTTTTTTTTTTCATTACCTTTTCAGTTTTTAAACAATTTTCTGCAAATTATTTTTATTTCTTTGCTGATTTAAAAAATATTTATTGTCTTTTTAAGGGTATTTATATTTTGTGTTTGGCTGCTCCTTGAATTAAATACTTGCATCGCTTCAATAGTTTAAGAATTATTACCATGCTTTTCACATGATCTAGAATAGACTAATAAATTTTAATGTTTAGAATAGAGCAAAACTAAAATACCACAGATTTTTTTCAAACAGTCCAACGTTCTTTTAAGGGTAATTTTCTTTCGAGTTACCACACTTTACACAGTATTTTACTTTTATTTTATTGTTATATTTTTTATTTATCACCAAAAGATGTTTTGTTGAACTAACAAAGTTATATTACAGGAAGGACAAGTCCACAAAAAGTTAACATTGAAGATATTGGCGACGAAGAGAGAGATATTTTTGAGATAAACAAGGGAGGCAGTTTCTCCTGTGTCGAAGTAAAGGTAGATAATGAGAACACTGACGACTTACATAATGGGGTCTGTGTGATTGAAGAGTTTTCTGAGAGTGATGATAGAGGAATGCGTTTATCGATAAGCCGAAATGTTTCTATTGTATCAATGTCAGATGACGAACGACAGACACCTCTCCCACGGGACACTCCAGAGCCTGGAAGTGCTCAGCTGTTCAGCTACGAGCAACAAGAATCTGTAGAAGTAGTTGTAAAGAATGGAACATTAGAAAATACTGAAGAAATCCCAAAAAAAAGAGGAATGTCAATTTGTGAAAACGACCTAGCCGAGCCTCTTCATCCCACTGAAGGTATTCCCGAACAACCGAAGCCCAGGAGGGCGAGTTTGCTCCAGAAAGAAAACATGACTGTCAGTGAGGCTGATGAGGCTAAAGAATTAATAGAAGAAAATCTTGGAACTAGGAAAAAGTCTTTGACTGCCAAAAAAATATCTTTTGAAGAAAAAGAAGAAATCAGTTTTGCTGGAGAGAAATCTGAAAAAATCACTTCTCTAGAGTCCTCTCAGAATGGAATAATTTCTGAAGAGGAAGGTCAGGAAGAAAATCTAACAAAGTCAAGAAAAACATCAATTGAAAGGAGGGAAAGTTTCTCTAAAGTGGAAGTTACGAATGTGTCTGTAAGCAGGAGGTCATCGCAAAGCCTTATATGTAATGAGATAAACAAAGCTGAAGTTTTTGATAGTGTAGAATCAATCCCGAATGGATTAAGTGCTACTAGAGAGTTATGTGAAATTGATGAGAAGGAATTTGATAATAAAGAGAAAAAATTAAGCTCAGAAGAAATATCGGGTCCATCAAAGCCTTTGGAAGGTGATTTTAGGGTGGACTCTGATGAATCAAAGTGTGAGTCGGAAACTCCGAAAAATGTTATTAACGAATCGCCTCAGAATGGCAAGGCAGAGGATGATGACAGCACTGGCGATTCAAAAACAGATGAATTGATTAAAAAAATAAAGAAACAAAGAAGTATTCTTGAGGAGCTGATGGTCAAGGAGGAGGAGCGAGGTGTCGAAGGTATAACCACTGATGAACTTATCCTTGAACTACCCACAATAATTATAAAACACTTAATATCACTGACACTGCATACAGATGCCATCAAACACTGCTTACAATAAAAGAACTAACATTGCCAATTAAAAACTAAATAAGTAGCTATCATTTTATCTAGAAAAAAATTAATAATTACAGAGTGATAAACACTTTATTTACTTAGTATTTAAATTTCAAAACTAATACATATATATGTACAGTATATTGAAAAAAAATTTTAATTTAAAATTTACAGTTTTTTATAGACCAATTATCATTTTGTTTAACGTGTTTTATAAAGTTGAAAACACCTTTTCTGTTTGGTTTATCTCACTCAGTCAAGATTTATTTTCTGTAATGTATAATATATATTTATTCTAAAATAACACTTCCTCAATTTAGAGGTTGCCCATTCGGACAAAGAATAATGATATACAAATAAAAAAAAAGAAGAGTAGGTTACAGAAAATTTAGAAATTAACATCCTTAGATGGCATAAAGATGATTTTTAAAAATTTTGATGGATCTACTGTATGATCTCAAAATACCCATGACTCCACTCTACTTGAAATTAAATCAAGCTCCAATAATTGTTTTAATATCAATAAAATTTAGAAAATAGTGCAACAAACAAAACAAATTATTTTTGTAATCATATTCATCCTTTAAAATTTTGATCATTCGTCACTAATGTAAACATTTTTTACTATGTAAATTACTATTAAATCTGTTAAGCACTTAAAATTCAGCTTCCTCTCTTCAGTGTAGGAAAATAAACAGCAACTGGTTGTCATTTGGTATGTACAAAATTAAAGGGCTTTTAATTTATTAATTTGTTATGAGTAATAAATTATTTTCATTGTTTCAGCTTTTCAACAGGTTGTAATTTTTGTTTGCGTCTATGTTTTGTCCGTCCTGCTTGTTTTTGTGTTGTCAGTGTTTTTGCTTTTTCTCTGTGTCTTGTGCTTTTTGTGTATACGTATGCTATAAGTTTTATGTTAATATTTTTATGCTCTTTTATTGTAATGTAGCATTAAAATTTTGCTTTTAGAACACTCTCGCTAAATACTCACTATGCTTTAATGTAATTTCTATTTTCCATTATTTTGTGTAGAAATTTATCTTTTGCTTTTTTATTCTCTTCATGGAATTCTTTAGTATTAAATTTTCCAATTGTGAAAGGAACAGATTTAACTTGATCTAAATTTGAAAATTACATTTTTGCAGATTATTTAGTTGGTTCTAAGAAATCTTATAAATTTTTGTATATTTATGTTTAAAGATAGACAACTCTGCAACAATTAAATTCACTCTTCTTTAGGTTCAAAACATTAAATGGGCTTTTGCATTTCCTTTTAACCTTTACCTACTCTGACACATTTAATCTTTGGTACAGCTGCTCCCGAGATCCTGTCAGCCAACATGGACGATCGCACGATTTACGAGTCACTCAGCACAATCTTTGAAGTTGAAGCCAAGGGTGTACCAAGACCAGAAGCCAAATGGTATGCCAAGTTCTCAGTAAATTTTAAATTTTATATTTTTTTATGATTTTAAAATAACAATCATTGTTATCAAATATAAACTTTTTGTGGATTTTGTAAAAAAAGAAAATTTTAACTTAATTTTCAATAAAAGTGTTAGCCATACAGTAGTTTGTAAAAACAGTAACTTTTGCTGTGGTTATTCCCCTTAACATTCAGCACCATTTGCCACGTCTCCAATTTGCAAAAAAAGGCTGTCATTTTTATTATTTCTCTTACAAATAATTTTTAAAATCCTGATAAATTTACCCTGTTTTCGAGAGATTTGGGCATTTAGTGTATAAAATAAATCAAACGTGGATAGCTCTAATTTCTGTAGTTTAAAATTATTTAATTAAGATCTTTCTACTTTCCTTTTGCACATTTAACCCATTAGTATATTGGTGAACTAAAAAAAGGTTTGAATAGGTACCCACTCAATATTAATTTGTCATTAAAAGTTATCCATGTTCAACTATAAATTCAACGTCAACATTTTAAAGTATAAAAAGGGTAATGCAGTCTCTCAGCAGTTCCTTCAATATCTGTACAAAATCACTTTAGTTCATGATATTTGCCATGTACATTTTTGGATGCAGAAGCAAACTGATCAAACTTAATGTTTATTTTAAATTCTAATTGTTTATGTAAAACTTTAGAATAAGTATACTGTAATTTTAATTTGTATAATAAAAACTAAGTTTTTTTATCAATAATAGAAATTTTGGAGTGCCAATGATTATTAATCTAAAGCAAAAGCACACAAGATTAGGGCTTGCTATATTTCCAGTCTGGTCTCAAACTGTTATTTGCCAATCAAAATAACAATTTTATTCCCTAAATATTTATCATAAGAATGTTGGTATAACATTATATACATATGAATTTTACTTTCACAAAGGACCATCAGTCAAATTGGTACTGGGTGATTCATAGAGTGGTTTTAATAATCCTAGTCCCACACACTTGTTAATGTGAATCCCTGATTTGCTGTTTTCATCGGTGTATCAATCTCTGATTGTTGTCCCAGGACAACTTTAAAACTGGTCTATATACTAGTTGCGAAGTTGACATTGGGTGTAGCAAACGAAGTTGTCATAACACTGTGGTAAGTCTTTTGGCTGTCCACTATGACGATTTCCCTTCCTTCATAATCCATTCATGTTCAAGACAGTGGGGGGTTAATGCGAACTGCATGTAAACCCCTAGCTGGAACATATGTAGACAGCAAGGGGTGAGGAGAAATGCTATGTGCATGGAAAACCCTAGCTGGAACATATGTTCAAGACAGCAGGGGGTGAGGAATGCAACGGGCATAGAAACCCCTAACTGGAACATAAGTGGACAGTCCCTTGTCTCACCCTTTCTCCTTCAGTATCCCATCCTTCCGGGGGCTTGCGCAAAATGCCCATCAGAGGCAGACTTGCTCAACGGTTCGGCCAGGGTCTCCTTATCTACGAATAACATCAACAACTCTGATTGTTGCGCAGGTGCAAGGAGGGAGAGGAGCTGAAGGTTGACGAGCACACGAAGATATCGGAGCAGGATCAGACGTACCGGCTGGAGCTGCGTAACATCCGCACGCCCGACACCGGTTACTACAAGTGTCTTCACTGTCTTCAACGGTGTATCAATCTCTGATTGTTGGGCAGGTACAAGGAGGGAGAGGAGCTGAAGGTTGACGAGCACACGAAGATATCGGAGCAAGGTCAGACGTACCGGCTGGAGCTGCGTAACATCCGCACGCCTGACGCCAGCTACTACAAGTGTCTTCACTGTCTTCTTCGGTGTATCAATCTCTGATTGTTGCGCAGGTACAAGGAGGGAGAGGAGCTGAAGGTTGACGAGCACACGAAGATATCGGAGCAGGGTCAGACGTACCGGCTGGAGCTGCGTAACATCCGCACGCCTGACGCCAGCTACTACAAGTGTCTTCACTGTCTTCTTCGGTGTATCAATCTCTGATTGTTGCGCAGGTACAAGGAGGGAGAGGAGCTGAAGGTTGACGAGCACACGAAGATATCGGAGCAGGGTCAGACGTACCGGCTGGAGCTGCGTAACATCCGCACGCCTGACGCCAGCTACTACAAGTGTCTTCACTGTCTTCTTCGGTGTATCAATCTCTGATTGTTGCGCAGGTGCAAGGAGGGAGAGGAGCTGAAGGTTGACGAGCACACGAAGATATCGGAGCAGGGTCAGACGTACCGGCTGGAGCTGCGTAACATCCGCACGCCCGACACCGGTTACTACAAGTGTCTTCACTGTCTTCATCGGTGTATCAATCTCTGATTGTTGGGCAGGTACAAGGAGGGAGAGGAGCTGAAGGTTGACGAGCACACGAAGATATCGGAGCAAGGTCAGACGTACCGGCTGGAGCTGCGTAACATCCGCACGCCTGACGCCAGCTACTACAAGTGTCTTCACTGTCTTCATCGGTGTATCAATCTCTGATTGTTGGGCAGGTACAAGGAGGGAGAGGAGCTGAAGGTTGACGAGCACACGAAGATATCGGAGCAGGGTCAGACGTACCGGCTGGAGCTGCGTAACATCCGCACGCCTGACGCCAGCTACTACAAGTGTCTTCACTGTCTTCTTCGGTGTATCAATCTCTGATTGTTGCGCAGGTACAAGGAGGGAGAGGAGCTGAAGGTTGACGAGCACACGAAGATATCGGAGCAGGGTCAGACGTACCGGCTGGAGCTGCGTAACATCCGCATGCCCGACGCCAGCTACTACAAGTGTCTTCACTGTCTTCTTCGGTGTATCAATCTCTGATTGTTGCGCAGGTACAAGGAGGGAGAGAAGCTGAAGGTTGACGAGCACACGAAGATATCGGAGCAGGGTCAGACGTACCGGCTGGAGCTGCGTAACATCCGCACGCCTGACGCCAGCTACTACAAGTGTCTTCACTGTCTTCTTCGGTGTATCAATCTCTGATTGTTGCGCAGGTACAAGGAGGAAGAGGAGCTGAAGGTTGAAGAGCACACGAAGATATCGGAGCAGGGTCAGGCGTACCGGCTGGAGTTGCGTAACATCCGCACGCCCGACGCCGGCTACTACAAGTGTCTTCACTGTCTTCATCGGTGTATCAATCTCTGATTGTTGCGCAGGTACAAGGAGGGAGAGGAGCTGAAGGTTGACGAGCACACAAAGATATCGGAGCAGGGTCAGACGTACCGGCTGGAGCTGCGTAACATCCGCACGCCCGACGCCGGCTACTACAAGTGCAAGGTGGTCAACCGGCTGGGCGAGAAGGTGCAGACGGCGCAGCTCAGCGTGCTGTGTAAGTATATGTATAATATGTGGTAAGATTGGGATCATCCATTATCCCACGGTTTAAATTTGAATATATTATCTTGTATAGATTAAATGTAGAGTTTAGCTTACATTTGGAGCCTTATTGATAGGGGTCGGGCAGACCAGAGTGCTATTCACAGTGCCTCCTGTACCAAAGAATTTATGTCTGGGCTACTGGGATCCACGCCTCAGGGTCGTGCTTTGTATTTCAGGTGCATGTGTATCCAATTTCCTTTTTTAGAGTTGGGGACAAGCTAACCCTTCCCCCCCCACCCACCACATTTTTGCATATGAGTAACTGCAGCTGAGGGTTTAGTGGCCCTGAAAGCCATCCCATTGTTGGGAGGGATACATATTTCACAAGTGGTGATGGACTTCAAAAGTCCTAAATGTGCACAACCACATCTGCTCGATTTTACCATCAATTTTTAGGATTCAATTTTTCATAAAACTCAGAATACCACTGAACTTCAAGGGGCACTCAGTCATTGGTTCTTTTTTGTTTTGAATTATTACTGAAGGAACTTTTACATTGTAGAAGCTAAAGAGAATCACCAAAAAAAAACAGTCTCGGCAAACCAGTGTAATTATATTCGACAATAAATTTGATATCTACATCTACTTATAATCAATCATCTCCCTCTTTGTATAACTTGGGAATTATATACTACTCCACCCTACTGTGTTGCAGCTGAGGCGGCCCTAAGGGAGCCCAAGTTCAAGACTCCGCTGAAGCCCCTGGTTGTGCCCAAGGGTGAGGACGTCCTCTTCACTGCGGTCGTCACTGGAGACCCCATCCCCGAGGTCAGATGGTGAGTAACCGTTCTGGGTTGGCCAACTCTCATGAAACTGACTGAAAGTTCGTTTCAGTTTGTCTTGTGGGCTAAATTAATATCTTATACGCTAAAACAAGCACTGTTTGAGGGGCAATTTTTTTTTGTCCTATGATTTTTATTTTTACAGTATTAATATGGGGTTTTAGCCACAGAAAAACGATTGGAGCTGGTCCCATGAATGGTAAAATCTGGTTTCCATCCTATAAGTCCCCTTCAAATTTCCGATGTTATTCTTGCAGTGAATTGTTGTAGCTAGTTAACTGAACAAAAATTAGCTGATAACTGTAGAAATAAATCAATATGTTTCATTTTTAACCTGTGAGTCAACTAATGTATACCATAGGGCTGAACCGTTTGGACTGGCGAGTGAGTGAAGCGAATGAGATTTGTCTGGAAAAAGAAAGTGACGTTTGAATAATTTTATTGAGTATAAGCTCGGTCCCCCTGGTACATAGCTATTAAAATTTTCTACCTAAAAAATATATATAAATAAGTCTGTCAGTCAGTATTCAGCGATTTAATAGAAAATTCATACTGTGTTATCTGTTGTCAGACAGGGATAAACACATCAATGTAGGTAATAATTCTTATAATAATTTTACCTGTCAAGCTATTTTGTCAGTGTAATGAATTTGTGGATACTATAATCTTATTCTATTGGGAATTATGAAAAACAAATTCATTATCTTACAATAAAAGTATAAAAACCAAGCAGGAAAAATATTTTTCAAATGTGCATCTTGCATCAAGACACGCTTTACACATAACTAATATTCTGTTGTGGATGTTAATCCTCTCTAACTTGATTCTCTGTGCCCCCTGTCAGGACCAAGGACGGTGAGGACGTAAACGTGAGGTTCACAAAGGCCTGCGAGCACAAGGAGATCAAGGACGGTCTGACCGAGTGCACGTTCACGCTCAAGATCCCCGCGGGTCGTCACGAGGACACGGGCGAGTACAAGGTCACCGCGTTCAACAAGTGGGGCTCCGCGGACAGCAGCGTGAGTCATTCGGGTTTTACTGTAAAGTGTAAACATTTCAAGGATTATTAGGAGTACGCTTATTCTAATTATGTGTATTACGAAATCCTTCAACAGTCTAAAACCAACAATCAGCCCAGCCTTTTTATCTGCTCTTTGTATGCATTATTCGCTCAAATAGCTAAATTTTTATCTTTGCAAATCTTGCTGCTTATTGCTATTAAAGAAGCAGATGTATTGTTATTGTTATAGTCTTATACTTTTCATTACTCTACACACGAAAGTAAACTTTCTAAATCAAAATGAGGTAAGAAAATTGGTTATTCCCGCTACTACACGGCAAAATTACATAACGTTAACTTTCCGTGCATTTGTAGTGCACGGAAAGTAACCGTTATGGGATTTTGTGGTGCAGACCGATCAGCTGTTGCATAAAGCTGAGGTTTTGAGCGTATGTACCTACATAACAACATAAGCAAGGACGGAAACTCAGCGTTCGGTTTTTTTCTTGGTACTAAGTTGAATAAACAAAAATATTCATGTTGTTTACCAGTTTATCAATATCGTAATCAAAAATAATGTTCAATACTCGTCTCAAAAGTGCCATTGCGGGGCTCGATAGCCTTTTCCACGCTCGGCTTTGCCTCGCACGTAAATTCAATTTCTCCCTGCTATAAGTCACTTTCGAGACTAGTATAAAAATTACTATCACAGTGTGTTTTTGAAAATTTGCACCTTAATTTATCCAAATACCAAAATAAATGTTACTGTTCAGTTTGCTGGAAACATCCTTCAACCTTTGGGCAGGAAAATTTACCATGAAAATTTCATCCCCTCATCAACCTCATACCCTAACCCCTAACTCGAAAATTTCAAGAACGAACCCCCAATTTTTATGTAATTTTTAATTGTATATGCAATTTAAATACTTTTCATTTTTTTACATTTTTGTCTAAACTTAACTGTTAGTGAGCTACAGTTAATTGAAGTTCATTTTTTGTCCCATAAGAATAGCATGGGACAAACTTTAATTGCCTATGTCTGTTAAATCATTCTCTAAAATATAAAATACTCTAGAATGAAAATGTCTTTAAATTATATTTTAAGAACATATCACCCATAAAAAATATAATTTACACTAGAATAAACTTATTTCAAATATGATGGACAAATAATAAAATTTGTTAAAATTTGATGTTATTATGAAAATAAGATCTGAAAATATTAATTTAAGACATTTTAACTCTATAGTATTTTTTATTAGTGTTTAGGATATATAGGCAGTTAAAGTTTGTTATTCGTAAAGTTTGCCTCTGTGTTATTCTTTTGGGACTAAAAATGAACTTCATTTGCTTGTAGCTCCCTAACCAAAAGTCTTTAGATTGTGTATACAATAAAAAATTAAATAAAAATTTATGGTTTTTTATTTGAAATTTTAGAGTTAGAGTGAGGGTTGGAGTGAGAAGGGGGTTAACAAGGGGATAAAATTTTTATGTTAAAAATTTCTCCGTCAACATTGATAGAGGTTTCCAGCAAACTGAATAATAATACTTATTTTAGTTTTTGAATAAATTAAGGTGCAAATTCTTAAAAATACACCCTGTATAATTCAACAGTATCAACGAAGTATTCAACGAATAACGTGTTGAATTGTTTGCAGGCCCGTCTGGATATGGTGTTCCGACCAGAGATTGTGTGCTTCAAAGACACGACCTGCACTCCGTACGAACAGGTGGAGCTGGTAGCCAACATTCTGGCCAACCCCAGGCCGAGCATCACTTGGTAAACCATCAAAGTTCAAATCTTTAGTTAGTCTAGATACTTTGTTAGTAGTCTACAATGGTCTGTTTCAGTTACGGTATACGCCTGTGGGGCAATTCATGTCACGTTTCTAAAGTTTTTATTTGGCAGAAAAGGGCTGTCAAAATAATAGATGACCTCACCAGTAGACAATCTTGTAAATCTAGTTTTGTAAAGTTAAATATTATGACTGTTCCTTCTTTGTTTATTTTTAGTAATTTTATTCATGTTCATCAAAACATAGATACTTATACATTTCAAAGTGAAGGCCAAAGACACTTAATTAGATTTATAAACAACCTTGTCACTCCCCATGTTAGACTAACAAGAACTTTGAAAAGTCATTTATACCAGCAATTAAAACTATACAACAAACTGCCTTTAGCTATAAGAAATCTGCTTGTAAATAGTTTTAAGACAACCATTAATGACTGGATCAAGAACCAAGCTTTTTACACTGTGTCGGAATATATGGACTATCAGTTCCCTTGAACTCATATTACTGTGCTCTTACTATAACTTGACATATCCTATTACATTCATGTAATGTTTAATGGATCAATAAAGATTGTCTATTGTCTAAAATTAGTTGAATGCATAAGGATAGTTACCAGAAAACTCCATTAAAGTAAAATCCGCTCTCGTTAAAAAAATTATACAGTTTAAGTGATACAGATAAAGTAATAGTATTTGTGCAACATGCTTCTTTCAAAATTGTTTTCCTGAGAGATTTGTCACTTTCTTTCTTCATTTCTTTCCTACAACATAGATTAGAGCCCTGCCTAACCTAAAATTACATTTAATGGGTTTTATTCTTCCAAGTTTATGTATTTCATATTGGTTACGTTATTGAGGTTAGTTATTCTTGAGGTTAGTAACGTCTGAATTGGTTTTACTGAGATTGTTCAGACAATTTGTATTTAGAAGTACAAGATTCATTTCAACAATGTATTTGTTAATTGAACAGTCATCTGCTCTCAATTATTATGTAGTTAAAATGCTGCTCTCAATTGTTATGTGTAGTTAAAACTACTAATAACAAAAATAAATGTTGAGACACTTTTATATATCCTCTTGCAGTGAAAATCATAGTTCTCTTGCCAAAGCGGCTGGAATTTCTTGCAACACTTCTATTTTGTAGTCGACATTTTGGCAGTTAGTCAGCATCATTAATCTTCTAATCTAATTTTTTCTTCATGTGATGACTCCTCTAGGAATCATAATTATATCTTTCTTATTTTAAATGAATAAAAATGCCTTTATTTTTGAGCGGTTCTCAGTACATATACTGTTTTACAGAATAACTCTTCTCATCTAACATGAACTAAATTTACACTAATTTGTACAAACAATATTTACAATAATTACAATGGATTACAATAATTTACAATATTACAATCATTTTAATGCTAACATTTCATACAATATAAAAATCTATATATATAATTCCGTAAGCGAATCGGTCCCCACGAAATATCTCGAGTTAGAAGAAAGATAGGGTAACATATCATGGCTCATTTTAAAGCTTGAGTGCCAAGGACGCAAGGAAAAATACCAGAATCGTAAAAAGTTGCTTGGGCTTCGCCCCATTGGACTTTGAAGTTTCAACGTTAATCTAATGGGAAGAAGATTTTTAGAGCTATACGTGTGTTTAAGCAGATGTTCCAGTGAATATTTTTACCATAAAGCCATCTGGTGACTGAGCAAATATTTTGAGTTAAGATAACAATATAGATATAAGTTATAACAATGTAGATATAAGTGGAGTCATGGCGCCACGTTACCATGAGGAGCACGGGGGTTCGGGAAGGATCGTAAGGCATGGGGGCACGGGGCACATGGCGGCACGGAGCCGGGAATGCACTAGGGGCGTCAGTGGCACGGGGCACGGGGGTAGATGGACATGGGGGGAACGGCGAAGGAATGCGGGACATAGAAGGCATGGGGACCACGATGAAGGACGGTGGACATGTGGGCACGGGAGCACAGTGAGTGCGGGTGCATGGAGGGCACGAGGGGTTTATTTGGCACTGGGTTTAGGGGGGCATGGGGGCGTAGGTGGAGGCATAGGGATACAGGGGCAAGGGGAGGAATGGACATGGGGACATGGGACCATGGAGGGTGCGGGGTCATAGGAGCCCCCTGGGGTAGCATGGGCATGGACGGGGGCACATGGTGGCAGAGGGTGCGGGGGCACAATAGATGGACATGGGTAAAACGGGGGAGGAATGCGGGACATAGAAGACATGGTGACCACGATGAAGAACTGTGGGCATGTGGGGAAGGGAACGAAGGGTTTTGGTGGCACTGGGGTTAGGGGCATGGGGGCGTAGGTGGCAGCATGGGGATATACGTTGGAAGGGGAGGAATAATGGGCATGGGACCACTGAGGGTCCGGGTGCATAGGGGCACTCTAGGATGGCATGGGGATGCAAGGGGAACATGGTGGCGGAGGGTGCGGGGGCACAAGAGGTACTAGAGACGTCGGTGGCACGGAAGATGAGCATGGGCATGGGGGCATGGGGAGCATGGGGGAGAAATGAGGAGCATTGAGGGCACGGGGGCCACAGGGAAGAATTACAGGCATGTGGACGCGGGAGAATGGTTGTCAAAGGAGCATGGGGGCAAGGGGCACGGGGGCATGGGGGGTACTCGGTCCCCAGGGGCATACGGGGTACAGGTAAAACGGCTCACGAGAGTTGAACGGGAGCACAGGGAGGCTATGAGGACACGGCGAGTCTGGGGGAATGGGGGCCACAGAAGTCCAGGATGAAGCAGTGTACAGTATTAATGAGCTTATGTTATATTGAACTATTTTATTTACTTAAGTTATAAACTCATCATGAACATGTTTAATGTAAAACAATTTTTACTGCGTCAGGTGTATAACAGTGCAATAATTTTTCTTTTTCCCACAATATTGACTATTGTATTTTAATACAGGGGAAATTATTAATAAATTACTAATTTAATACTGCCAAAAAAATTCTTCAAATTAAGTAATTTTTTATTACAAAATCCAAACGTGTAAACGTGTAAATTTGATGTAAACACTACAGCTTGAGAGATACAATGATACAGAAATACAAGGAGGTGGTGAACTGTAACTTAGTTTTGGAGACTACGCCACCATCTTGAGTTTTAGGGGCCTTTGCCCCTACAAGCCACTAGTGTATTATATTACAGAAATCTTTTTTTACAAACACTGTAGAGTTTTGATTTCTTGTTGTACTTTTGGTCAATATTCTCTTACTAAGTATTCAATAGTCTCTTTTTTCATGTGATACTTCAACTTTCTTGCATTTGAAGAGTTATCAGGCAAGGAGACTATGGAGTTGACCAACTTTTCCAACATAACCTAAAAAACTGGATTATTTTCCTTTTCCTTAGTTATAAAGTCCTTAAAAAAATATGTCATTTTTTTAGTGGTCACTAGATATTTAATTGATTGAAGAAGCGTCCGCCAGTTTTTACAAGAATTTCACTGCAGTGACTGCTGTGGTAGAATCGTAGAAAAAATGTTTTAAGTGCAGCATTTTGGAAATTTTTACTGTTTAATCCTGCAAGAAATATCAATATAATTTTTATTTTTTCCCCACTATTTCCCAGGCTGGCAGGCAACAAGAAAGTAGAGAACAACGAGCACTCAGTGATGGAGAACAACACCAAAGATGAGATTTACAAGCTGATCCTGAAGAACGTAGGAACAGACGACGAGAACGTCTACACCGTGAAGGCCTCCAACAACGTTGGCGAGTCTGAAGCCAAGGCTAAACTCACCGTCCACAGTGCGTTAATCAGCTGTTTATGGCTAATTTATTTGGGGCTATATTTTTAAAATTTAGTTATTTATATTCGGCTCCGATAAAAAAATACTGTCTAAAATGTTATTTATTTTCACTGATTCACGAGTTATAAGTTAGTAGGGTGCTCTTTTATCCAGAACGTCTTTTATCCTTTGAACTGATAGTCATTAACCCATATCAGTAGAGCTATTTGTCATGGAATATATTCAGCAACAGTATGAGGCTACTTAAACTTAGCTAGATATTACCTTAATATATTGTTTTATGTTAATATAAGAATTCTATTTGACCAAATTAGATATTTTGTTAATTTTTTGTAGGATATCAAAAAGTATTTTTTGCAATTTTTTGCAATACCATATACTTGTTAAGGCTATTTCAATGAAGAATATCTGTTCAAAGGAAAAAATGTAAAATTTAACTTACTGATTATTTTAGTGCCTCTCTTAAATTATATGAAAAGGGATTTTTTCAGATTTGGAGGCTCTTGCTTAGACCTAATTCATCTCTGGTATTACAAGTTTTATTTCTTTTTTTAATTAAAGGGTTTATTTAATGAGAGTTACACATTTAACCCATCATGTGGTTACATTGATTACCTTGAATTCCCAATGAACGGTGTCAAACGGATAAAATAGCCAATTTAACATAGCAAAATACTAAAATTTTTATGTTTCTGTAAAAATATTGTGTCATACAACTTTTTTAGGGTCAAATTTCTATAATAAATAAGTGAAACATACTAATGTAACAAATTTAATATGTTTTCCTTCCTCTAAAAATATATCAGACGGCTACAATTGTTTCCATTTCACCTTTAGATCCATTTGGCTATTAGTTTCCAAATGTAAAGAAATCAGAGAGCGATAAGTGGTACTAACCGGTGCCAAAAACAATTTGTGTCGCCGCCAAGGTGTTGATATTCGGCAGTTGCAAGTGAGGGGATTGATTTGTCTCGTGTTGCAGCGGAGAAGCCCACATTGTTGAAGCAGCTCGAGCCCCAGACCGTCAAGGACTATCACCCGGTCGAGTTCAAGATAAGGGCCATCGGCATCCCCAAGCCCCAGATCAGCTGGTTCGTGTTCTGTTTTAAATTTTGGTTTAAAAATACTTGTAAATTAATTTTAGACTGAGTGTATAGTAGATGTAGTAAATTAATTTGAGAGGTACCGGTACACTGATTTGGTACATATTTTTATAGTGGTTTAATGTCCAAGACCTTTTTTATTTTTTACAAAATTCTTACGATGCCTAAAAATAGGCATTGTGATAAAAAAAATAGCTAAAAATCTAAAACTTTGAAATACTTTATTTTTATTTGCATTGTGTTATATGTTACATTCTGTAATAAGAAGAAAGAGTCCTTACAGTTAAATTTTCTATTTTCTATTTCTAAGGGTTGTTTATCCCAAATACGGTACCTACCATAAAAATTTCAAAAAAATCAAATTTATCAAAAGGGGCTCTAATAATTTTAATTAAAATGTTGTGGTTTTGTTAATAATTAAAATTTAAATAAAATGATTCCACCTGTATCCCCACAAAAATTCACATTGAAAAATTATAAATATTTGTGTAAACAATTTTGTTTTGGATTAAAAAATTAACTTGAAATAAATGTTAATTGTCACTTAAAAATAAGCTAAAAATTACATAATCCATTATTTTAAGTTATTGCTACAAGTCAAGTGGTTGCTGAGAAAACTCAATTTTCGTTCAGCAGTAAAAGCAGTAGGTTTCAAACGTCACCGAGGCTGAGGTAAGGAAGTGGTCGCAGGAAGAGGAGGGGCCTGCAAAAACTAAAACCACTACCACAGTTTAAAACCACTAATAAAAAAAAAATAAAAAAACTCAAATAATGTCTAATGTTATTACCATTGACTATGTACACTAACGTGAATAGACCTCTCATCCAATGGATTTTGTTGAGGAAAAAATTTGGAAGTTCGGTGGACGCCGCACCAGAGTCGCTGCCATCGATGTTGTTATTATTCAACTGAATTTACAGTGCTGCCAAAACATTTTACCAAAACATAACATAACTTTCAGTTATACAATTTTTCATCCATGGTTTAGAAGATGGGTAATACTGATTTATCTATCACATGTTACGTGTACTTCGAAGGACGCAGCACGAGATCCCACCACCGTCAATATGCTTCACACACGCCTATGCTATGAGAAGTCTTCTCACGTAGCGTACAAAGTCAATGTTATTACTGTACAAATGTTGCTATAAATAAAATACGATACAGTACTTGAACATAAATCAATATTTTTAATTCATCTCACTTCATGAACCTGTACTCTAAAAGAGGAAATATACAATGTTAACAAGTTTTTTTACTAATATATGTAGTACTGGCCATTTTTAAGGTATTTTTTATAATCTGGATGATTTGATTATCCGATGGGGCCCTGTCCCAATTAATCTGGATTATTAGCGTTCTGTATTATCCTGTTCCAACACTTCGGATCTCACACAAACCAGACCAAACTCAATAGTTCCCAGAGTCACTGTCATGAACTGTCTGTGGCGCAGGTACAAGGATGACAAGAAGCTGGTCAGCGGCGGCCAAGTGGTGATCGAGGACGCGGTCGAGGGCCAGGCCTGCAGCACTCTGTCCATCGCGCACTTCTCACACGCCGATGTCGGCCAGGTCTGTCAACCCCTAGGCAAAATATTTACCTTCTAGACCAGTGAGTCCCAATCTGTGTGCCTGAGGACAAGATAAGTGAAATAAAAATAAGAGCGAACATCAATTAAAAGTAAGAATAAATAGTTGCAAGTATTAAAATGCCTGGCTGAGTCAGTACGGGGCCTACGATAACTAACGGGCCTGTATACTTCTCCCCACCACCAAAGTCACATGACTAAATGCGGCCGATCTGCAGCACAAGTTTTCATAAGATAACATTGTGAAAACGTGAAATCTCTCACTTATTTTCAATATCTTAGCGATTAGATCATAGGTTATTCGACAAGACTTATACATTCTAATTTAGATAAAATTAGGAACAAAATGATACCATTACTGCAAAATTGAAAAATATTCTTAGGTATTTTACTACGGTTAAAGTAAAAATTTTATTCAATTTATAGTTTTGCTTACATTTTTCATCAGCTGTTGATATAAAATTACATTTCCTTGCTAATAATGAAGTTTTTGAAGTTAAAATGTACAATTTAACTTGTTTTTATCAAAGATAAAAATACTCCGGCAAACTTCTAATTTAGAACGTTTAATTCATGTCTTATTTCTAAGAAATATCCTTGAAAACATCGAAAGAAAACTGTTAACAAAAAAGGTTGAACACCCTGGTAGAAATTAATGTTTTTGTTTTACCTAAAGAGTGAGTTTTAAGTTTTGCAAAGCGTAACATTATTAGCATTATTCAGTTCGTAATTTAATGAGGATTAGAAGGATATACAACACTTAAGACTTCATTGACTTATGTTTAAAACTACACACAAAAACTGGCACAAAATCAGGCTATTGCAATGAATTTAAAGTAGTTGACAGCTGAAATTCAGCCGCATCTGGGTACGTGACCAAAAATGTATGCAGGCCCGTTAGCTATCCGTAGGCCCCGGTCAGTAGATGTGGGGTTCAACTGAGCTCTGATGGATTTTAGGACGCATTGTTCAAGTACACAATCTGCTGAGAGCTCAACTCAGACTGTGATAGAATGATTGTTTTCTAATATCATTTTACCAAACTGCAACTGTTGCCTATATTCCTGGATAGGTCTTGTCATATCTGTGCCAATTTTATTTATACAGGGTGTCTACTGATACTGGAAATACTTGAAATACTGGAATTATACTGGAATTTTATTTCCATACTGGAAATACTGAAATTATACTGGAATTCCAAAATAGATACTGGAATTTTTTAATTTTATTAACATGCCTATTTTTTATGTATAATATATCGAGTTTGTCATTTGATCTGCACATAATAATGTAAAAAATATTTTACAAGTCATTTTTGCTGTTTGAGTATGTTTGCAAACCAAAATCAGAAAACTTGTAGTTCTCTTCAAATAGTTAATCAAGAAACGTAAACGTTTGTGTAAAGATGGAGCCTAGAAAATGTTTGACTTTATACTCAAAATTTATTTTTCTTTCTTAATTGTAATTAAAATATTCTTTTTTTTACTTTCAAGTATTAACCTATTTCATTATTTTTTTGTCGTTAAATGTTCTTTATGATTAGGCCATTTTTCATATTAAATAAACGCATAATTAAGTGGGAGGAACCGAGGGCTATAGAGTGAGTTAAGGGCCTTCACAAAAAAATAGTAAAAAAATATAAAACAAATGTTTTTGTTGGAAAGTACTTATTAATCATAATCATAAGTGTTTTATCTTTATACAAAAATCCATTTCAATATTGATTATATAAATAAATTGTCATTTTTGTTACTCCATGTTTGAATTAATAGTTCGCGAGTAATACTGGAATTTTTGAAAAAATATACTGGAAATACTGGAAATATACTGAAATTCTAAAATCAGATTTCAGTAGACACCCTGTTATAGTGCTGCCTAAGTAACTAAAGTATTATACATTTGTAAGTGAGTTGTTTTCTAGTGAAGCTTTGTGAATTTTGATTGTTGTTGCCAATTGTAAAAACTACTGTTTTCTCTTTACTTTCTGTAAGTTTGATTTCTTTACATTTTTTGTTCAAGATATTGATCTTTTCTTGAATCTCTTGCTCTGTATGGCCTCAGATCACCACGTCATCGGCAAAACTAAGGCATTGACTTCAGTTGTTATTTCTGCTTTTATCTGTTAACTTGAATATACTCACAGTTTGACTAAAAGCCGAGTCTGACAGTCTGATAAGTCTGACATTTGAGGCTGATGGAGTTGTTCACTTTTGTCCAAACATACTCCATGTGTCACAGATCTGTGTGTCTGTGTACTCCGTGTATCTTTTCTGCAGTTCATGCTATCTGCAAGATTTCTGAGTGAATAGAATCACTTCTTCCGAGTCTGCTTGCCTTCTTGATGTTACAATAGATGAGCGATTGAACTGGTAGACAGATAGATTCACTCTGTCCAAAATTGTCATCCCTTACTTTTGCTTTTAGAGTTTTAATGCCTTTTGTTTTTGTTAATGAAGCAACTATTCACCAGATATATTGTTCATATGTGCACTGTAAATTAAAGTATGTGATTGGCATCTAAGGTTCATCAAGTGATATTTTGGGGGTTTTAAAAACAAATCATACGCATCATTTGTAGAGCAGGGTATCGAGCTCATTGCAGGCCTCTATTTCAACAGTTAGAATTTCTCACTCTTCCAGGAATGTAAATACTGGAAGTACTATCTAAAAAAAAAATCACCATCTCTTTCAAGGAAATATAGCAAATCGAAATCATCCATATAACACCGAGCATAAGTCAAACGTGATCTTCACCCTACCCTATTCACAGGTTGAACCTTTTCGAAAAAATGCCCTATTCTGCTCAGTGGCTTTATAATTCTCTGTTTCATTGCCTAAAATGCATTGAGTGATCTTGTTTTTTAAAGAAAAATTAAAACGATTTTGGTTGAAAAATTAATGAAGGTACTCTGTTGAAGAATTTCTGTCGGATTGTAATTTCAGAAACTTGTGTAATTGTTGGTTTCTCCCATCAAATAAGAAATAATGTTACTGAATATGATTTTAGAATGTGTAATGGACATTTGTACACTGAATATATCCAATGACATGTTCCATAAAGTGCAATGTTATTCATGAAATAAATATTTCTGATATCTGATTCCACAGTACACGGTGAAGGCAGCCAACCTGGCGGGCGAGGCGGAGAGCTCGGCGTGGCTCAAGATGGCGCAGATCCCGCCGAGCTTCTCCAAGACACTGGACCGCAGCGTGGACCTCGCCGAGGGCGACCCCTTGGAGCTGCGGGCCAAGGTCGACGGCAGCCCCATGCCCCAGGTCAAGTGGTCAGTACGGTCCCGTTATAATTGGATATACTTTTATTATTATTTATATATCTTACCTTATACTCTAAAACAAGCTCCGTTTGTACGGGCAAAGTTTTTTTTCGCTCCAAGGATTTTTGGTTTTTTGATTGAATATGGGGGTTTTGACCACCAGAAATCGATTGGAGCTGGTCCCATGTCTGGGAAAAATCCGGTTTTCGTTCTAGAGCCCTTCAAAGTTTCCATTTTATCCTTATGGAGATTTTATTAATTGAACGAAAATCAGCTGACAACTTTAGATATAAACCAATGTGCTAATGCAATCTAATGCTAAAGAATATTTAACCTGTAAGAAAATAATACCAAAGTGCAAGCACCCGTCGGCTTGGCAAGTGAGCGAAGCGAACGATCTCGTCTTTAAAAAGGAAGAGGGCGAGTGAGCGGAGCGAACGAGCTTTGTGTGAGAACGAAAGTAATAATTTTACCGAGCTTAAGCTCGATCCCCCTGGTACTGTTTCTAAACTCTGATCCAAAAATTTTTAGGTTTAGCCAAGTTTATAAAACTTTTGATTGACATGTTCAAGGCTATTTGTATTTTCGGTAGCTATTTCACATACTGAAACTAGCCTTGAAGCAGAGTTATAGTTTATAAAGTGTCCAGGAATACCATAATAGCAGTGTATAGAGAAAACACTACACGTTATACTATTAAGTAGTGCTCTACAACATACAGATTTCTAAATTAAATCCTGGTTTGAGAATTGTTCAGTCAGTGTGGAATGGCAGGAGGGCTCACCCCCCCCCCCCCCTCCACACCCACCAGGGATGGGACCCAGTCTTCCATATGGGTGCAACCGCCCCCACAATGCCTAAAACAGTTTTTTAAGTGAAATATAATCTTTAACTATTATTTCACTCTTCATAATAATATTAAACCTTCATGCACATTACACAATCTAAAATATAAAAATAATAAACCAATACATTTTCAACAAAGGTTTATAAAAACACTTTTTATAAACCTAAACTTTTTTTAAACTTTTTATATGCTATGCCACCCATGTATATTCTATGCAATTTAGTTCACATAAAAAACAATTTTCAAAATTATCTTTGTGTCTCACATTTGTACAATACCAGACACAAAAGTAACCTTGTAACTCCTCAAATTAGGCTTTCAAAATCTCTGAACTTCCACATGTATGTGCAATATTCTTTTTTCAATAAATTGCCTATTTCAGTAAGGGAACTACCAATGAGAACATTCAAGAGAAAAATCGTGAATTTTTTAAAACAGAAAGAATTTTATTCAACAAAAGAGTTTATGAATTATACTACATCTTCTTCAGATTTTAATTAGAGATTGTGTGTTTTCATCAGTGTAGTTTGTTTTACGAAATGCCAATCAATACCTATGTATTAGGTGCACTGTATGTATTATGACTTAGCCTATTGCAACTTTTGTATTGTTTAATGGCTCAATAAAGTTTATTGAATCTTTAACTCTTTTTAGCGAATTTTCTTTGGAAATAAGCTATTACCGTCGTTTTCATGGGAGCTGCCGTTTGTATCGTTGTAGGGACACCTCTGCGATTACATAATTTTATATATTAAGTTGTGGCTTTTTATGTGTACTTTCTGGATACGAAGTGATATTTGTCGGAAACACATTTAAAACTGCACAAATAACGATTTACTTAAAAATTTAACATGGGCTTAACCAGTAAGATTGGTATCGAAAAAATTGTCTGATCATCATGAAATTTGATATCACACACTTATGTAAAGACTCGTAGTGTGTGTTTAAATGTGTTATGTACACTTATGTAAAGATTGCCATTGGAAATTCGCTAAGTACGCAGGTCTGCTGCGATGGGGGTATTTTTCAAGTTCATTGTTGGTGATCAATCAAATCAAAATCAAAATCTTTACTGTCACATAACGTTTACAATAGCGATGCTATTTTAACAGGTGACATTGTCAATATTTACAACTAAAATTCTTACACTACATTAGAAAAAACTGCATACTGCAATAAATAATAGAAGGGGATAAAAAATAGAAGGGAAAAAAGGGAGGTGCACAGATAATAACTAGTTCTTTTCAGCCCAAAAACAAGATAAAATTCAAGTTTAATATATAATTTAAAAATTGTCATTCAAATACTCATCCACATAATAGCATTTCTCTTGCAAAAAAGATTTTAACTTAGAATTGAAACTGTCCTGTTAAATACTGATTTTAGAGCTTCAGGAAGTTTATTAAAAAGCCTTTTACACATGTAACTAAGTGTTTTTTCAAGCAAAGTTAAACGATGTATTTGATACTGCAAGTCATTTTTGTTTCTAGTGTTATAATTATGAACATGTTGTTTAGATAAGAAAGATGGATAAGTAACTTTAAGAAGAATCAAAGATTTATAAATGTATAGGCTAGGCAATGTCAACATACTAAATTGTTTAAATATGGGCTTGCATGATGTCCTTATACTTGAGAATGTCATAATCCTAACCATTTTTTTCTGAATTTTAAATATTGTCATAATTTCTGTTGCTGTTCCCCATAACTCAACCCCATATTGTAGAACTGAATAGAAATATGAATAATAAACGATCAGTCTAGTGTTTTGGTCAATTAATTTTCTTAGAACCAACATTTGGAAACAAGCACTGTTTAATTTTTTCCTAATCATGGCTAAATGTGTTTTCCAGTTTAAGTTAGAGTCCAACAAGAATCCCAAAAAACCAGTGTGGACACAAGATGAGAGATTGGTACCGTCCAAATCTAGAAATGAAATGTCTGAAACACCACTCTGTGTGGATTTAAAGATCACCAGTTCTGTTTTTTCACTATTTAGTTTGAGACCATTTGCATGAAACTAATTTAAAAGATCATTTAAAACTTTTGAAGTGTTTAACTGGAGCTGTAAATAGTTTGAACCAGTAACCAGAGCTGTTGTGTCATCTGCATACAGAATAATATTTGAGTTGACACAATAAGAAAGATCATTTATATAGATCAAAAATAAAATTGGACCTAATATAGATCCTTGAGGAACTCCAACTACTATATCACTCCATTCAGAGAAAGTTTTATCTAAATTTCGTTTGATTACAACCCTTTTTCTGCGATTTCCTAAGTATGATTTAACCCAATTTCTTGTTGTTTGTGAAAAATTGTACTTAAACTTTAATTTTTCCAATAAAATGTTATGAGCTACGCAGTCAAAGGCCTTAGATAAATCACAGAACAAACCAGATATCGTTTGTGATTCATCCAAGGCCTGAGCGACTGATTCGACAAGCTTAGAAGAAGCCATTGTAGTATTAAAATTTGGTCGAAAGCCATATTGCGCAGAAGAAAAAATATTATGGGATTCAAAAAAGTGCATAATTTGATTGGCGACAACCTTCTCAAAAACTTTTGAGATTACTGGCAAAACCGAAACTGGGCGATAGTTACCAACATCCTGTGCATCTCCCTTTTTAAAAACAGGCGTTACCTGAGCATACTTGAGTTGGCTTGGGAAGTAACCACTAGAAAGAGATTGATTAACTATTAAATAAACAGGCTTGGCTATTACATCGACAACCTGTTTTAAAATTGTACTTGGTATATCATCCCATCCTGTTGAATTTTTGTTTTTAAAACCTCTTACAATATCTTTAATCTTTTTGATCGTAACTGGTGTAAATTCAAAAGAAGGTAGAACATGTGGACAGGCTCTCAAGTACTTTCAGGCCTCATTAAGCCCTCACAACTATGTGAGGGCTTTTTGCACATAGTTGTTTAGATTCAAGATTAGACCTGGGACTAATTGTAAAATTAATCAAGTTTATTATAATACGTTTTTTATGGCAACTAGAAATGTAGTTTTTTTATTTTTTTATTATTAGCTGCATTTTTTTTATTAATAATTAATGTTTCGATGTTTTTTTCTGAAAACTTAGAAAGTGTTCAAAGTATTTTCTAGTGTTTGCTGGATAGGATGTATCAGCTTCATGGCTTTAATGTTTTTGATAGTTTAGTTAATTTAGATAATTTAGGTAATAGTTGAGTATATTAGTTAAATTAAGTACATGTATAGTATATAACGACTTAAGTTTTTCTTATTATTATTTTTCTGTCAAGTCTAATTTTATTAAATTATAAGTTGAAGCACACGAAAATTTGTTATAAACACATGTTAATATGTAAACACTGGAATTAATTTATAAATTTGATATAAGCTCCTTCTGAACTTTTTTAAGGTTTTATAATTGTAAAGGAACCCCTAAACAGACTTATGTCTCAGGGGCCCTATTTTTTCTTCACTGTTTTTAGTTGTTATTTTTTGAGTGAGATCAGCCTGGTATATATATTTTTAAATGTAATTTCATTTATTGTAATTTAATGTATTATGTGAAGAAAAATAAAGATTTACTAGGGGGCCTGTGCAGCGCAATGCGCTGCATTTATTAGGGTACCTGGTGATCAAGCTTTGCTCCATGGTAATACTTTGAAAAAGTTTCACTATAGTAAAAAACAGATAGAACAGTATTGGTGTTTCAATGATTGATCTTCATTGCCAATTCTCCAACTTCCCAATGTGATAGTGTTGAGATGTGGTGCTCGTTCTTTTAGGCCTAAATTAGCTTAGATTACATAGTTGTTCTTTTGCCGATACGTCTTAGGGCCTTTGTCTAAACCCTCCTATAAAATTTAGAATAAATTCACAGATGTTGGATCCTCATAGTTCATCAAACATAAAACATAAATGACAACTCCCCGGTCCTGTATGAGTTATGCAGCACTCAGTGCGGCTGTTTTTGTAGAACTACTGTATGAGGTAGTCAATGACATAGTGAATGAGTCCACATTACTATTTATGCTTAAATCCTCTTTAACTTAACTGTCCATGACATTACAAAATTTAATTAAAGAAATCACAAAAAATAAGAGAGTCTACATCTTTGTTGGTGTGGTCCATTTTATTTTTAGTGACATTTTTATTTTGTTTAAATTTCTCTTTATAAAAACAATTTTTGTAATAAGCTTGTTTTCTATACTGGAGGTAAAAAAACTTTAAATGTTGTCTTTTACACAGGTTTTTAAATCAATCAATCTATCTATCAACATTTATTCGGCTGACAATTAAGAAATTGCATTAGCCTATAAGCCTACATCATAAACTTATATATAATACCTAAAATTAATTTAAAATTCATAATTTCTTATTTTATATTGTAAAAGTCTTCCACTGAATAAATGTTCTTGTTATTAATATATCTTCTTAATTTCTTCTTAACTATGTTTGTGTCTGAATTCATATTCTTAAACAAAAAAGAATTTTTCCAGGGTTAAGTTACAAAACTTATTTTTATTGTGCCGAAATACGCGTGAATAAAACTTTCAAGCAAAATCTACCTGCTACATTTTGAGAAAAGGTTAAAACCTCAGATTAGACACTCCTCGTATTAAAGTATAAAATTGTGTTGATATTTCAGTACCAGTTCAATTTGCTTCTATTCAAATTTTAACATATGTGTTTGTTTGTTTAACTATCAACAGCTGTTTTATTTAGTAATTCAATATAAATTGTTTCCCATGTTAATCTTATGGACAAAAAATGAACTTTGAGGGCTCCCCGTGAGCTTCAGAATTAAAATATCAAAAATCTAAAACCTTATTGCAAAACTACGAACTGAGACCATTCTTTTGACACTTCAAACCTTAAAATTGGTCCAGAAATAAGGGAGGAGTAGTGTTAACAAAAAAAGGACATCACGTATTATATATATAGATAGATTTATTTATTCATTAAGATTGGATTGTACATTATGGTCCCTCGTTACATTAATGAACTTAAAATTAATATAATCACAAATCTCTTGGGATGACTTTATGACAACATTGTTTTTAATCAGATCCGGAAAATTTTTATTTTTAACACAAATACCAAGTTCTTTCTTAACTATGTTCTAAGCTGCTTAAGATTTATCACTTGCTGTTTTAATAAACTTGGAATTGCTAGAAGCTCTTGCTGCAAAACAAACTGATTTAAAAACTTTTTTGTATTGTTTAACATATTCAATAAATCTAATATCTGTTGTTTTTTTTTACTAAAAGATGAAGTTCTCTCTTTCTTTTACTAGATATTTTTATTCCTTGAGCTATCCAGGTTTTATTTGTTTTATTTTTTTTCTCTGTATTGAATTTTAGAGGAAAGCACTCATTAAAAATTGTAAAAACGTGTTATAAAACTTATCAAAATTATACTGTACTGATTCCAAATTATCAAAACACCAATGAGTGTTCATTAAAACCTCTCTAAATGTACTACAATTTTTTTCTGTAAAACGTCGCCTCATTGTTCCATTTTTAAACTTTAGTTTATTAACTGGAGTTTTACTATCATATTTAACATTAAATAACAAAACAGAGATCTGTGGTCTGATAGCCCCAACTCAACATTTAAACAGTTATCTGATTTCAAATAAGTTAAACTACTTATTAATATGTTATCAATACAAGTACTGCTTGTGGCTGTTATTCTAGTAGTAGGACTATTAAAATTCTCAATGAAACCGTAACACCTTATTAGATCCAAGAAAGCTTCCCTCACTCTAGGAAATTTTGTTGTTTCACAAACATCAATATTAAAGTCTGCAGCAATGTATATTCTTTTTTTTCTTAATATTTTTTTGTAATAATTTTAAAAACTTTTCTCATCTAAGTAAAAATTTATTATCTTTTTTATGATCAGGAGTCCTGTAAAGTGAGACAACAACAATATCAAAATTTAAAATCTCAACACAAGAAACTTCAAACAAGAAAACCTCATTAAAAATTAGAAGGTCAGATCTTTCAATGAAGCTTAAGATAGTGTGCAACAAAATACATGAGCCCCCTTTTATATTCTAATCTCTATAATAAACAGCTGCTAAATTAAAATTTTGAAGAGTGTCCAAAACAAAACACTGGTTTTCTCCTAGCCAGTGCTCATTTAAGCATACTACCTTAATGTTATAAGTATTAAGGAGCACTTGAATATCATTTAGTTTTTCATGTAAACCTCCCTGAATGTTGAGATGCATTAACCAAAAACCACTTTCGTTTGTAATATTTTTTAATCCCTCTAAACGTTTATCAAATTCTGATTGAAGCTTTTTATTTGTCTGCAAATTTAAGATTCTTTGATTATTTTTTACTTTAAAGTACCCTGTGATGGTGAGTTTATGTTGTTTAGTAAATTATTGTGGAAATTTTCCATCACTGATTAGTAAATTACAAATTCACGACTTTTCAGGATCTGGAATCCGAAGATAGGATTAGATTCCAGATCCCAAAACGTTGTGAATTTGTAATTTGCTAATCAGTGATGGAAAATGCCCACAATAATTTACTAAATAACACTTTAACTCATTAAGCCTAGGGTCAAAGTCATTTTCAGTTCAACAAAATAAAGGTCAGTTGCAAAAACAATGCTCAGTCTGTTCACTGTGTTAAAATGGTCATTTTTTTGTTGGATTTCATTTTAGCTATGTCCTTGCTATTCATGTGTTAGTGCTAAGATTCAGATTACAATTAAGGGTTATCACAGTGACCGTATTTTATTTTCTTTATAAAGGAAATGCAATAAAACTTTAAAATATTTTCTTGAAAATACCATAATTTATTTTTATTTTTATCTCCACGAGAGGTGCAAGATCTTTATGTAACATGTTGTAGGCTGAAGGATGGAGAGCCGCTAGAACCAAGCGAGAGGGTGAAGATTGCCATTGCCCCCGATGGTTCGGTCAAGTTGAACATCGACAAGGTCAAACCCTCCGACTGTGGTGCCTTCAAGTTGTTGGCTATTAACGATAACGGCGAAAGCTCCAGCATCTGTGCTGTCGCTGTTGCTCGTAAGTAATCTGTATCACTAGTCTGGACATCAGAAATTTAAATTGTGGTCATTTAAATATTTTTAAAGTCACTATCATCATTATCAGTTTTTCCACTTACTAAGAATAAGAATAAGAAAATGTTTATTGTCTTTAAACAATTACAGAAATTGCAATCGACATTGTCAAATATAGTATACTAAAATATAATAATACAATCAGCATCTTAATTTAAAACAAATGGATGGCATTCGTTCATGAAGTTAATGGTGAGACATAGATAAACTATTTATTTGAGTCCAATGGCAGATCATGGATGTATATCTAAGGGTATAAACAATTTGTCATATTCATTTATATCATAGAATGCCTTTGTTATAAGCCAGTTCTGTGTTACAATTTTGAATTTCTCTCGGGGCAAAGTTTTAACACTCTCTGGTAGCATATTAAAATACTTTAAACTTAGTTGGGGAAAGGTTTTTTGAGATTTAGTTAATCTTACATGGGGAATATTTAATTTTGTCTTATTTCTAGTATTATACAAATGGATATTATCTCTAGTGCTTAAATTCCTTAAATTATCCTTAGCATAAAGCAAACAGTGAAATATATATATACTAGGGACTGTTAACCATGATAGTTGCACAAAGTGTTGTTTGCAGGAAGTGAACTTATCTAGGCCTAAAATAGTTCTTAAAACTCTTTTTTGCAGTATGAACACACGCTTTGCACCAGAGGAACTTCCCCAAAGAATGATACCATAATTTAAATGGGAGTAAAAGAGAGAATAATATGCCATCATTAAATACTCATGACTGAGACAAGTTTTTAGTCTTTGGAACAAAAATATGACTCTTGATAATTTGTTGCAAAGGAGGTGTGTGTGCTGTTCCCAACTCAGTTTGCTGTCCAAAGTTATACCTAAGAGCTTTACAGAGCCTAGATCTTTTTTATGTAAATTAGATAGTGAAAAAAGTATACGTTCTGTTTTTTCTGAATTAATTTTTAGTGAGTTTGCATTAAACCATTGAATGGAAGTTTCCATCATGGATACGGTCATTGTTTCTAAATCATGTAGATCTTTACTTGTTGTCAAAAAGGTTGTGTCGTCTGCATATAATATAGATTTATGGGGCAAATTGTTTGGGAGATCATTTATGTAGACTATGAAGAGAAAGGTGTAAAAACTGAACCTTGAGGGATACCTCTAGTAACCCTCAATAGGTTTGACATTTTGCTGTTAGTAATTACAGCTTGTCGTCTGTCACTAAGGTATGAATTAATGAGATTCAATTCAAGACCATCAATTTTATAGTGATTAAGTTTGTTGATTAATTGCTTATGGCAAACAGAATCAAAAGCTTTGCTGAGATCGACCATAGTGGCTTCAGCATTATGTTTGTTTTCAAATGATTTCAGAACAAAGGATACAACATCTTCGACTGCTTTTATGGTACTCAAACCATACCTAAAGCCAAACTGAGCTGGGTGAAGGAGGTTGTTTGTCTCAAAATGATCATAAAGTTGATTATGTAATATTCCTTCGATTATTGTAGAAAAGCAGGATATTTTTGAAATTGGTCGATAATTCTCTACTTTTGTACGGTCCCACTTCTTATAAACTGGAACAATGATGGACGTTTTAAGGCAAGAAGGAAACAGACCTTCTTTTAGCACCATGTTTATCAAACAGCAAAGCGGTTCTAAAATAACGTCGATAGTTTTTTTTATAACAAAGTTTGAGAGACCATGGTAATGTTCCGCTTTGGAACAACTTAGTTTTTTTACATTATTAAGAACATCTTTCGGCTGAACTAGATTCCAACTGAATCCTGAGACATGATCTAAATTAACCTGCAACACAGAATCACAGGGAGCTTGGGAATTATTTGTTGTGGGGTGGTTACCCAGGTTTACAAAACCATTGTTAAGGATATCAGGATCTATAGGGATAGGTTGCTGGTGTTTCTTGTTATTTGTTCCGGTATTACCTTTTATAATTTGCCAAGCTGTGTGACATTTGTTCTTAGATTTTGAAATTAGATTATCATTTGCTTTAATTTTTGCAGATATAATTTCTTGCTTATATTTGGTTTTTATACAACTGTAAATCGTTTTAAAAGCAGGGTCTATTTTGGATTTTTCATATGCAATCAAAAGTAAGATTTTCAGATTTTTCAGATAGGGGGTGTACCAGTTATTTTTTTTATTTTTAATATTCTGATTAATTTTTTTTGAGATCTTCGGTCAGGTTAAGTCAAAACTGTTGATTACTGTTTTAATAAACTTTTCAAACTTGGCATCAACGTTTTCTGTTGAATTGGTGATGTTACTCCAGTTACAAGTTAAAAGGTCATTCCTGAATGCATTTAAATTTGTGTCATTCAATAGTCTTACTGAAAAAGATTTATTAGGCAAAATATGACTTGGAGCATTTAACATAGGCTTAGTTGGAATTTCAAAAAATATGCTTTTATGGTCGGATAAGTGAGGGTGGAAAACTTGGAGTTTAAACTCGTCTGGTTTGAAAGGAGAAATAACATTGTCAAGACAGGCAGAGAGTCTGGTAGGTTGGTAATTGTGGCAGTAAAGGTCAAGGGCTCTTAAGCTATTCAGAAAACTGTTATTCCTATTTGAGTAGTTCCGTATATCGTGGTTAATATCTGCAAATATGACTATTTTACTATTTTTGAATCTTTTTACTAAATGAACAAATTTTTCAATACCTTCAATAAAATTTTCCAAATATGATTTATGAACACAATAAGCAGAAACAATAATCAATTTGTGTACAGATACATGAATTGCAGCACACTCAAACACCCCTTCAATGCACAGAGAACTAATATTAATTTCCTTACAATATTGACTTAAGTTTTGCCTGATATATATTGCTACACCTCCATGTATCATATTAGTGCGACAGAAACTGGACATCAGTTGAAAATCACTTGGAACATAAATAGGTATTTCATTATGGTGTAATGAAAGTCCTCAACTATATCCTCTGTGTTCCACCAACAGCGGACGCACGGCCACCCGCCTTCACCAAGGGTCTGTCGGACACGGAGGCGGTGGAAGGTGAGCCTCTGCACCTGGAGGCACAAGTGGCGGCGTACCCGACACCTGAGGTGAAGTGGACCAAGGACGGCCACCCAGTGCGGGCGTCGCCTCACCTCATCATCAGCCAGACACCGTATGGCCAGCTGACCTTGGCCATAGACAAGGTACGGTTGTGAAGCTGGAAAGAAACATGTGTAAATCAATCTTGTACAACTCAGTGTATCACTAAGTTTTATCATTAGTAGGATTTTGATTTGACAAACAAAATGCAATGTTATTGGGTCAGTAAAGGTTAAAGGAGGCTTCTTAGTTCTTATATTTGTTAGCTGTGGACAAGGAGACTCTAGTCAAACTGCAAAACTAGTCTGCTGCTAATGAGGAATTTTTTGTACAGCCCAGAAGGATGGGATATTAAAGGAAAGTGAAGGGTGAGAAACAGGACAGGAGGCTTATTTATCAATCAATCATAAGGCCAACCCTTGTGCTTCCAAACAACCGATATTCAGGCTCTAAAAGTCAGATCCTGCTCTGCCTTCCAACTGGCCAACCAACTCCACTTACTGTTCAACTAAACTGACCATATTGAATGGTTCTAGCCTCCGGATTACTTTGAAATACTTAAAGTGGTTTATATACCTGCTTTCTGTAATCCACTGTTGTTGCCTTTCGATTCATGAGTGAATCATCATCAGGCCGTACAGGAGATGTCGTAGCACTTCATATGAAGGTTGTCAAGAAGAATAAAATAGTAATAAATAAATACACATACACACGGACACAGACACAACAAATAACGAACATAATAATTTAACAAAAAAACACGTGGTTTGGCGAGCGACACGACCGGGCGGAAGTTGAGCCTAGACTGCCGGCCAACGTGGACAATGACGTCACTCTCCTTGTTCTTATCACCTGTGGGTCGCATTCCTCATGGTGTTCTCCCCCTCCTGTAACTTGATAGCCATATCGTAGATAAAATTAGATTGAAACGAGAGCTTGTCATTCAAGATGTTTTGTTGGTCTTTTTTAACTGATTTGTAAATTTCAAACTCCTCTAAAGTATTTCTATGATAGTGGTCACGGGAAAAATGTAAAATGCTCATATTATTGTCAATACTGGAATAGTTGTGATTATTTCCAATTAAATGCTCTGCAAAAGTAGATGTTTGATCATTTCTGTGTTTTTTTGTTAAATTATTATGTTTGTTATTCATTGTGTCCGTGTCCGTGTGTATGTGTATTTATTTATTACTATTTTATTCTTCTTGACAACCTTCATATGAAGTGCTACAACATCTCCTGTACGGCCTGATGATGATTCACTCATGAATCGAAACTAGTTGCCCCAGCAACAACAGTGGATTACAGAAAGCAGGTATATAACCCACTTTAAGCAAACTGACCAACTGTCACATACTCCACACTACTGTCACTTAGTTCCCCAGCTGGGAGTTTCTATGCTTGGTGGATGAGTAAACCCTTGCTCTCTAGACTATGAATGGATCATGAGAGAAGGAAAAAATATCTTGGTAATCGCCATAGTGTTTTGTCAATAATATAAAATACCAATTTTTCAAGATGCAATGATAAATTTTACTTTTTATTTAAATATAACCAGACTGAAATTCCTTGAAACATTGCTTTAGGAACATTTCAGTTGGGGGATTCTCTTACCATTATATTGTTCTTCGTAGTGAAATGCCGAGGTCATAACATTTTGTAAACCGGTTTCTGTTGCTTGACAGGTGAAGCCTGAGGACGCAGGGACTTACGAGGTGACCGTCTCCAACAGACTGGGAGATGTGGCATCTAAGGCCAAGGTAAAAGAACCTACTTAATTGTTGTCTTTGATAATTGAGCCATAGTGTTAGCATATAAAGTCACTGTGATTTCCTGAAGCACTTTTGCTAGATTTTTTTATGAATTTAATAAACAGAAATGTTTATTCTCTTTTTTTTTTGTAATGCTACAATTAGCATTATTTGTCCTTTATTGCAATGACCAAAGTTTTTACTGTTATTCAAAAGAGCATTTTTTTTATTATTTATCATCTTTGTGTTGGGAATCATTCAGGGGTTGAAATAGTTCTCTAAAAACCCATCAATAAGGTTTCTCTACTCCAAAACGTTCTATTCAAACCTTTATATTGGTTCAATCCCTATTATTTATTATCAGCGCTGTGATCTGAAAATTTAGATTAAGAAAATATTAGTTTACCATCTTACTATGGTGAAATGGACTTACTAAGAAGAAAGATGTTCTTGTAGTTGGAAACAAACTTTCAGCCTTAAGAATTTTCCAAAGTCATAATTCCTGCTACTTTTTTAAAATTTGTTAAGATTCTAATCAGTTTGTCTGGAAATTTAAAATGTTACTAGTGATTTCACTATATTTTTCTTCTAGGTGGATGTCAAGCAGAAAGAGCGGAAGCCACAGTTCCTGGCTCAACTACAACCCGTCACTGTGGTCGAAGGTTTCCCCGCAAAAATGGAAGTCAAAGTGGCTGGCCATCCTCTCCCCACCATCGCTTGGTTTGTAAATTTTAATTCAAGTATTTGAATAATTTTTTTAGGAAATTGGTTATTGAAGGTTTGTCCTGATAGTTTTATTCATTTAGGATGCCAATGCTCTCTAGGTGTATTTGAAGTAGGGGTGTGCGAGTACTCGAAACTATCGAGTATTAAACTCGAGTATTAACTACTCGAGCTCGACTCGATGTTTTCAAAACTACTTGAAGTTCGAGCGAGTAGTTTGCCTCGTTGTTATATTAATTTTCATAAACATTGCACATGAAAATGTAAAATATCATTTGTGTTGTATTTTATTTCAACCTCAATCCACTTTAATTATTAAGTCAAATAATTTTTCCAGCCTACTTTTAACTTTTGTCATGGTGACGACGTGATGAGATGTCTGAAGTGACGACCAAAGGAATGAAGCAGGTTAAGTCGGATCATAAACTAAACGGAAAATAAGTCACGACACCCAACCTCTCGCTTGGAGCGCTGGCAGTAAAGATACAAGTGTTTCAAGCATTGGCCAATAACAGTTACTCTAGGCGCTAGTTTTTATTCCACCCGCTTGGAGCGCTAGTAGCTGCAGGACAATTTATCATTTGTAGTTTTGTCACTTAAGATTTAATCTGATGAAGATTACGATATTGTTTGTCAACGAACTTCAGAAGGCATTGGATGCATCACAATTGGTCCGGCCACACACTCCAACAGACAAGGCGAGGCGAGGCGGGGCATTTTGACTAAAGGCATCTTGAGCGACAGAGAAAGCATTGCAAGAGGCGAGGCGAGGCAAGGCACGAAGACGCGGACAGGCGTCTTTAGTCAAGGAACATACCGCTTGTCGTCAAGTCGTCTGCATTTATTTGTTTTGAGTTCTAATCTGATGCTGATATTAGGTTATGTCTTTTTATCGCTGATCGTATTTTAAACTGATTTGAACGTATTGTCTCTTAATTATATTGATGTCTAAATAAACAGACTAGAAAAAGAAAAAGTATTTTATTTTGAAGTCTTTAAAAAACTGAAAATGACTGCTAAATGCTTAGTATAGAAGCTGAAGCTAGGTTATATTTTATGGTTGCAAATTGCAAATAAAATGATTAAGTCCTATTTTTTCGTGTGGTGCACTGGGATGTTTGCCTGGTGAGTTGTTTTGGGCTATTGCAACTCTCTTTAGTCATAGCCTAATAATAATTTAGTTCAAAATATTCATGACAGGTGCAATTAGGCCCAATTAGGCTAGGCTAATATGAATGTTAACATGGCAAATTATAAATATGCTTTGTTTTAAAGTTTAAAAATAACCTAGTTGAATTGTTGATAGATTAATTAATTTGATATTCCTAATTTAATCAAGGCAAAGGCCTAACTAATAAAATGGCCTTAATTTTTCTAGGCCTACTACTTGCTTGTCTTTCTGTTGACTGCACAAAAATTTGATTCCAAAAATTATCCAGTCCAATCCTGTTACTCTCCATTCCAAACCAAATCCGATTTAAAAATTCACTATCTGCACACCTCTAAAATTTATTATTAGCTTCTTTATAAATTTAGTAGAATGAAGTGAAACAAGTCAAAGTTAGTATGTAGCATACAGTAAAAACTTAAGTATTATTACCTGTAATTAGTAGTTATATATTGATTGATTCCACTTCTTTGTAGCTTGTTAGGCCTCATTAGGTTTCTGAATTACTTACAAAAAATACTCGCTCGAAAATACTCGATACTCGAAAAAATAGCTAACTACTCGACTCGACTCGACTCGAATGAAAAAATCACTACTCGCACACCCCTAATTTGAAGGCAAATATTCAAATTGTCTGTTAATAGTTTTGTACTTAAATAGCAAAAATGAATTTTAATCTAAAATCCAGCAGGCGTCAAAGGGGAGCCACAAACACAGATCAATTTATTTTGTTAGTTTTTTCTGAAAAGAAATCATTGTCGGGAGTTACTATGAAAAATATTACATGAGTAATGTGAATGTGATTCTGCAAAGCCCCAACTAAATTTGCCAATAACTTTCATCAGAAGTGATAAGATTTGTATTCAGTTGCATCGCAGCTAACCTGTGACCCGTTTCTCATCACCAGGTCCCTAAACGGCAAGCCCTTGGTGCCAGATGGCAAGCACATCAAGATCGTTGACGGTCCCGACGGCTCACAGACCCTGCTGATCGACAACGCAACCCCGGCCGACGCAGGCACCTACAGTGTCTCCGTCAAGAACCCGCAGGGAGAGATCACGAGCCAAGCACCCCTCTCCGTCACAGGTCTGCAACTGTGTCTTGTTATACGTGTTGCCTTGTTACTAGGGGTGTGCGAATAGTGATTTTTCCGGTTGGAGTAGTGATTGCTTGGTTGGACCGAGCCGAGCCGAGCTGGTAATAAAATATTCGAGTTTCAAGCCAAGCCAAGCCCAGACAGCAAAAAAAAAAAAAAAAAAAAAAAAAAAAAAAAAAAAAAAATGGAACAATTTTTTTTGTAAAATATCAAGTTTTTTTGTACACAAGGTCTTTTTTGGCCATTAAAAAATTAACAAAGTATAACATTAAATAAACAAGTTTCAATTAGGAATATGAGGATTTCTGGTTAAATTATAAATTCATTGTTTCTAAGCCACCAAACTTCAATGGAATGAGTAAACAGCTCTTCCAGTTGACTGAACATTAAGGTGGACAAAATCTAAAAGGGTTCTATTGTTAGGAATCCGGCAGCCCCACTGGGATGTGGTGAGGGTGGAAGTTTAGGCATAAAAAAATAGTTTTGGCATAACCTTGAGCCGAGCTGAATAGTGCTAGTATTTGACCACAACTATTCGACCACTCGAGTTATCGCACACCCCTACTTGTTACTATCATAACCATATTGTTTTCATATGTCATAAAACAAACAAGAGGAAAGTATATCTTATTTGATGAACACATTTGTCAACAACCTGACAAAATGTAAGCAACCGAGTTTCAGATTGTTGTAGGGACGGGTTTAAATACAAATACACAGATGGCTAACTAAACTTATTGTTCCAAATTTTGTAATGAGGACATGTTCATACATAAGCTTTCAAATGTCTACCAGCCTTTAAATTTTACCTGATCTTAGGAAGCAGTAGACGGCTCATCCCATTGGTTCAAATTGTAGTAGGTCTAGTTCCAAAACATACAATATTTTAGGTTTTACTAAAACTTATCTAGAATACCTTGAATTAAGTAAGATATTATTATAAAAATAAAAATAAAAATAAAATAAAGGTATAACGTAAAATCTATAATTATATGATATAAATCAGATAAATTAATGTTTACATATGTTGTTCAATGACAAATTGTTCTAACATTTGTGGGTTTCTAGTCATTTTCGTCTAATATTTGGTACCCTGATTTATTTATAAAGGTTTTAAGTTTAAACTCTCGCAACTGATGATAAATTATCTAGATTGTTTCTCCAAAAAGAATTGGTCTCCTTTATGGAAAAAATCTCTGGCATAAATATGCAATTGAAAATTCATACGTTTTCATAGTAAAAACACAGACTTATACGTTATTTCAAAAAGTGTTGAAGCGGTTAACCTAGCGCCTGTTTCCAGCCAGAGCTAAGACAGACGCTCCGGAGGAGCCGCCGAGTCTGCCGAAGGGTCTGCGGGACGCCGTCGCGGACGAGGACTCTCCGCTCACGTTCTCCACTCACTTCCTGGGCAACCCGATCCCTGACGTGATCTGGAGCAAGGACGGGGCCCCGCTACAGTCCGGGGATAGGATCACCATCACCTGCGATGGCACCAAGGTGGGGGCTGCTAAACATACAGTTGACTCCTTCTAATCCGGATACCACCGGACTGTAACTCAGATAAAAACCGTTCCGAACCATCTAGCGGTTTTTACTTATGTAAATTACAAAATTTAATAGTGTGTGTATCATTATAAATCACATTTTAATACAATTTTAAAGTGTACCAACCCAAACATTACAAGGTTCTGCTACCATCTCGTTGATGCCATTTTCATGACATTAATAAAAACAAACTTACAAATTTACATCAGACAATAGAGAAGAGAATGAAGTTCACATCACAAATAAAAATGTTTTACTTTTTTTAAGAAACATACTACAATTTTAGATTTATAAAATTATTATGGAGTCACCATAACTACAATTCCACCAAACAAACTCATAATAATATAACTCACGTTTAAAATTACTAAAACTCACCACAAAATATTGTAAATCTTATTCAAATCAGCTATATTGTAGTGAAGATCTGGAACAAACGCAATCGTAAGCCGAACTGAGGTTCTTTGTTTACATGTAAGTTGGGAAAAAAACAGATACTTTCAATCATGTCGATTTTGGCTGTGAAAAACTTGGGGTGCGTTGATGACTCATTTCCAAGAAGTCATCTGAAACATTGGAGAGACTGTACTTAGGAATGGTTTGCTACTGAACAGGTTGTAAGAAAAAGTTTTACAACTGATTAGTTACTAAGGGAACAGTTTCCGGAATGGTTTCCAAGGAAACTGTTCCCTAGAGTACAGGATACTGTTCCCTTAGGAACAGTATCTAAGGGAACAGTTCTCTAGGGAATAGTTCCTATATCAGATATTTCTGTGTGATGGTTTCTTCCTTTGTAGTGTTTCTGTGCATAGGAATTTAAATTAATTGAGTCGTTCATCTTTCTGTTTGAATAAACTTCACAATCATTACGAGAGTTTCTGTTCTGAGTCCCATTGAATATTTTCAATTTCTTCTTTTCCAAGTAATTGCAAAATTTTATCAGTTACAACTTGAAAACTACACAAGTTGTGTAGGTAGCCTGTAAGTTACATATACTATATATCCTACTTCTTAGCCAAATAATTTTAATTTGAAAGAAAGTTAGTTCATGATAAAATCCTCCTGTTGGTAGATCGGCCTGGAGATCAACCCCTGCAAGCCGGAGGATGCAGGCACGTACAGTGTCATGCTGACCAACCCTCTGGGAGAGGTGAAGGAGGAGGCCAAGGGGACGGTGCGCAAGATCTACCAGCGACCGATCTTCACCCAGAAGTTCAACGACCTGCAGCAGGTGGGTGTCTAGGTGAACATTGTGTCCGTCGCTTAGAACTAACATACTGCATCAATATCCCTCCACAGTCTGTTGCTCACATCGGGTTTCTTAAATTTGTTTACTTAAGCATTCATGGATTAAGAATTCATGGTATTTCACCACATTTAAGGCATATTAAGGAATCATTATTTATGGTTACAATATTAAAAGTTTAGGATGTTAAACATGCCACCTGACAAGGGCTACATTAACCGGAATTCTTCATTGTAGAAATGTTTTCTGCGAACATTTTGCACTAAGCCTAAGTTTTGTGTTCTTATTTTTTTGATATTTTAAATTTAGCTTTATGTATACGAGATAACACCCAACACCCCAGTTTTCAACGCCCTAGCTCACCCACAAAAAGTGCTGTATTTATTTGTTTTAATATCAATTACAATGCAAGCGGCCTACAATATGTCAAGTCTCAATCACTTGGGTAGCATCTTGCCTCTACCAGCCACACCCTAATTCATCATGGTAAATAACTTCAGGATAGAACGTCAATGACCAAGTAAAGGAGTACAGGTCTAATTTCACAGCTTGTATAGATGTATTCAGATCGACATTTTTTCAGTCTCCAATGAGTCCCTTTGACTTTGAATGTGTCAGCGTCAAGTAACTCCAGACGCTGAATAACAGTCCCGTAAAATTTTTCAGCTTATGCATGAATTTTTGTATGCAGCACTAACCGCGGCGCTGGCACTGAAGCAGCTGCGCTCCGATTGGTCGGCTGATGCAGGAGGCGATCAGTGCTGCTCCAGTGCGTCAGTCAAGGGGGGTGAATTTTCGTGAAGACACGTTTGTTGTGGCACAGCTACCCTCTCCTTAACAGGATGTAATCTGATTAAGTGTATTTCCAATTTTGTTTAGAGTTTAAGTACAAATGTTTAACCCTTGAGTAAATTTCTTCCTTTTTGAAAACAAATTGATTGTTTACACTACTCTGTATTTTTAATTGATCACTTCCATAGAACCGAACCTCCCGTCATCAAGACTTAAACTGGGCTTTGAGGGCAACTGCGATACCAGAGACATTTTGTGGCTGCATATTAGTTTTGAGAAACCTACTATACTTTTTAGTAAGAGCAGTTCAAACTCATATTGTGAATGCACATTCAGAGACCATACATGGAGTCCAAAAAATGCTCCCTCTTGGAATGGAATCTAAGATAGTAATCGTTAGTCTAGCAAGTAGGCAATTTTCTACACCATGTTTATCAAATACATATTATACCTCCCAGACATCCCTCAATGATGGGGGAACACTTCCAATTCCAAGGACGAGAATTTGACTCCTTATACTGTCTCAGGATTTAAGAAGAAATCAGCTTCCATGCCATGGTGTGTAAAAATCACAATATCTAACATATAATTTCATTTCCTCAATTTCCTTTTAGAGAAACAAACAAAATCTCTCATTTAAATTCAACCTACCCAGCAAACATAATAATCATTCAATCATATGATCACTCAAAATAAGAGACTGAGTCCAACTTTTTCCCAATGTGTTTCCGCAGCTGCCTACGTACGATGCCAAGTTTATGGCGCGGGTGACTGGAAACCCCAAGCCGGACGTGACGTGGTACAAGGGTGACTCTCGGCTCACGGACAATGACAAGTACAGGTTGAAGAGAGACGGAGATGGAGTCTTCCTGTATGTGCAGGACTGCTGCCTCGCCGACTCAGGTGAGTAACTTGTCCATCTGTTTGGTAAATGTTAAAGAATTTCCCAGGTAACATTTATATAACGCACAAACATTTGCAACCTATATTATTTTTACTTTTATTTCTACCACTTATCTTCAGACACTTACTACGCTTAAGTCTTTTTGGAATGTATTAATATGTTCACTGCTGAAAAGTTATAACAAGGTGACCCTAAACTGTGTAATGTGTTAGAGCGAATCCAGCCAGAGCTGTCCACCAAGGGTGTGGGAACCAAGAACGCACACAATGAAAATGAACTATGAACCATCACAACATGCTGACATAGTCCCGAAAAAGGCCGAAATCACAGTAGACTAATCTTGATAACGCTGCGCGGTGACTCCCGTCGGAGTCGTACATACCCTGTGCCAGCATGGCATGACTCAGTTGTCCGCAACGAGTGTGTTAAAGGTTTCAGTCAACTCGTTAGTACAATTATTAAATTTTTTCCCTCTATAATCTGCCTTGAGATATTCCATCCGTAATAAGTTATTGCAGTTAAATGTAAAATTCAGTTATTAGATTTTCAGACTTTTCAAACTAAATGTAACTAAAGATATGTTTCTCAGTGTGTGATCATCCCCTCGATTTACAGGAATTTACAAGTGTGTTGCTACCAACCGAGAGGGCGAGGACACCTGCCAGGCTGAACTGGAAGTGGTTGACAAACTGTGAGTTGTGACTTTGGCTATACTGTTTGATGTTTTCCAATATATTACTTTAGACCATTCAGGGTTCACAATCATGACTCTGTTTACTTTCAAAAGTATATGTTTTTTTTTTTTTCATTGCTATGTAAAAACTGAAATAAGTTTCAAATGGTACTCCTGTAATTTACTAAGTCAACAAGAGTAATGTATGGTCAAAGGGGGGGGGGGGGGGGTATTTCTTCAATATTCCTAATAAACTATTGATATGTCACCATTTCTCAACAATTATGTGATGTTTGGTATTTTAGTCCATTGAGATCATCTTGTCAAACCAAATTCATATCATTAAGCTACAAGTCTTAGTTTTAGACATTTACCTGAGGAAAAGTCAATATTTGTTATCTAGAAATGAGCTTCAGCATGAGAAATGACAAAAAGAACTTGACAGGGCTCTTGAGCTTGACTAATTTACCCACAGTAGTAAATTATTACAGTTTACTGGCGTAAAAATTGCCTCAGTTATCTTTTTGATTATATGTTTAGTTATTTAATTTCCATGTGCTTCAACGTCATCACTTTCCTTCAATATGAAAGTTTTCTGGCTATCTCTTTTCTCCAGTTTTGTCCTTAACCTGGTTCAGAGCTATCTATATCCCAAGTACTGCACTTACAATCAGTTATTGAGGTTGCTCACTACCTGTAGTACACATCTGTTCTTCGGATGGACAACTCGCTCTGATATGTCTAGGCAGCGGAAGCCGAGGGCAGAGCCGCCAATGTTCCTCAAGAAGATCGGCGACTGTGAGGTGTTCAAGGGCATGACGGCCAAGTTCACCGCTCTGATTTAAAAATTCTCTCTGATATGTCTAGGGAGCGGAAGCCGAGGGCAGAGCCGCCGGTGTTCCTCAAGAAGATCGGCGACTGTGAGGTGTTCAAGGGCATGACGGCCAAGTTCACCGCCTGCGCCATGGGATACCCGGAGCCGGAGGTTGAGTGGTTCCGTGGCAACGACAAACTCTTTCCCAGCGAACGCATCAGGTCAGCCACCAGTAACGAGCTTCACACGTGTAGTTGTCTGATGTTGTTATGAACAAGATAACCAATACTGGCCATTTGAAGAGGGTTGGACACATGTAAATGAAACATTTTTATTTTCATTTTTTTATGTTATGTAAATGTATAAATTTACTCTGGAATATACAGGGTGTCCAGCTTCAACCTTTACAAACTTTTCCAGGTTATTGCCCACATCAAAATAAGCAAAAAAGTTCATGTAAACATATGTCCTAAAATGCTTCGTTAACCCGCTAGCCGCGATTTTGTTTTTTACACTAAATAATTTTTATTTCCATAACGGATCATTGTATTAAATTAATATTTGGCATGAACCTTCACGATAATAATACCCATTTTCAGTAAAAAATTTATTGTTTTCCAATTTATTGTTTGTGTATTTTCAAAATGGCGGCCATTTTAAAATTTTTAACTCAAATATCTTAAAAACGGTAAATTTTATACAAATGTTACAAGAGACAAAAAAGTTGACAACTTTAATTATCTAAACAATGACACCAAGTTTGTAAAGATACAACAACAAATAATGGAGTTATTGTGGTGTTCCTGCAGAAAAACACTGATTTTGCACTATGATTAATGCCAATTTAGGTTATTTTCAGAGAAAAATCTCAATAACGCCGTTATTTGTTGTCGGATCCTTATAAACTTGGTATTATTGTTTAGACAATATGTAACATTTTTATAAAATTTATCGTTTTTGAGATATTTGAGTTTAAATTGTTTAAATGGCCTCCATTTTGAAAATACACATTGGAAAAAAATAATTTTTTTACTGGAAATGGATATTGTTATAGTGAAGGTTTATGCCAAATATTAACTTAATACAATGATCCGTTACGTAAATAAAAATTATTTAGTGTGAAAAACAAAATGGCGGCTAGTGGGTTAACGAAGCATTTTAGGACATATGTTTACAAGAACTTTTTTGCTTATTTTGACGTGGGCAATAACTTGGAAAAGTTTGTAAAGGTGGAAATACAGGGTGAACAACTTAACTGTGCCACAATTGGCATATCCTAAACTATGAGATTTAGAGAAAACTTTAAATGGGGAACATCACCTAATTTTTTAAGGTGATAAAAAATATGAATTCCATTTTCTTCGAAATGGCCGCCATTTTCCAATATGGTGGCCAACTTTAAAATTTCTTATGGAACACCCTATATTTTATGGTGTTTTTTAAATGTACAAGTATATTTAAGACATTTTTATTCTTTGACATTTTTCTCTAAACCTAACTGTTAGGGAGCTATAGGTAATTAAAGTTCATTTTTAGTTCCATAAGAATAACATGGGGCAAACTTTATCTGTCCATATCTCCGAAACTATTCAGTAAAATAAAAAATACTCAAGAATGAAAATGTCTTAAAATTATGTTTAAAGAACATTTCACACATAAAAATTATCATTTACGCATAAATTAACTTATTTAGAATATGGCGGCCAAAAAATAAAATTTGTAGAAAATTGGTGTTATTATGAAAAAAATGGCATTAAAACATCAGTTTAAGACATTTTTATTCTTGAGTATTTTTTATTTTACTTAATGGTCTCGGAGATATGAGCAGATAAAGTTTGCCCCATGTTATTCTTATGGAACTAAAAATGAACTTTAATTGCCTGTAGCTCCCTAACCGTAATGTTTAGAGAAAAATGTCAAAGAATAAAAATGTCTTAAAATTACATGTACATTTAAAAAACACCATAAAATATAGGGTGTTCCATAAGAAATTTTAAAGTTGGCCGCCATATTGGAAAATGGCGGCCATTTCGAAGAAAATGGAATTCATATTTTTTATCATCTTAAAAAAATAGGTGATGTTCCCCATTTAAAGTTTTCTCTAAATCTCTTAGTTTAGGATATGCCAATGGTGGTACAGTTAAGTTGTTCACCCTGTATAGTTGCTGTGAACATGTTGTAAAGTAAACATAATTGATGATGATTTCCTTACACCTCTGAAAGTCTATTGTGAGGAGATTTTTTTCATGCAAGATGTTGCTTTATACACAATACCCTCAGCTCAATGGAAAGACTTAAGATTTTCCTCAAAATGATCACAAGGACTAAAGTCCACTGTGAAAAAAGATCATTAACACGAGAGCTGATCAGAAAGAAGTTACGTTTTTATCTGGTGAAGTGAAGGATTGAGGTATAGGCATGTGAGTGCCAGTTTATTAGACAAACTCTGTAGGAACCTATCTGTAAGTCGCAAAGGTCAGTGCGGCTGCACTGTGCAATATAAATCTATTCTTATAATAATTCAGTTTTGAAAATCTTGGCAGAATTGATTCTGGAGTTCCACTGGACCGATTTTAATTTTTAAGATGTCGTTGGAAAGCTCTCATCCTGTAGATTTGCCAAAAAATATGAAAGTTTGATGTTTCTTAGTATTTATGTTGAAATAATAAAAAAAACATGTTTCCCATAAGAAATACATTGGAAACAGGTTTTTACGATTTTTTTATTTGAAGGCAATTTTTGGCTGCCTTTATTGCGGTTATTCAAGAAATGCCTGATGGTAATTTGTAGGAAATTTAATTCTCTTTCAGAAAATCACCATCCACTTTGCCCGATTTCCTCACCATTCAAAAGTTATTTACAAAAAACCAAAGCTACTACCAGTTTTGTTTGCGTTTCAAAAATACTGAGTTAAGAGAAATCTTTGGGCAATCGAATCTGGAGTTCCACTGGACCGATTTTAATTTTCAAGATGTCGTTGGAAAGCTTTATGAAAAAATAAAAAAAATGTTTTTCATAAGAAATACATTGAGAACGGGGTTTTACAAATGTCTTATTTGAAAGCAATTTTTGGCTGCATTTATTGTGGTTGTTCAAGAAATATTTAAGAGTAATTTGTGGGAAATTTAATTCTCTTTCAGAAAACCACCTTCCACTTTGGTCGATTTCCTCACCGTTTTTAAGTTATTTACAAAAAACCAAAGCTACTACCAATTTATTTGCGTTGAAAATTCAGTTTTGAAAATCTTGGTGCAATCGAATCTGGAGTTCCACTGGACCGATTTTAGTTTTTAAGATGTCGTTGTAAAGCACTCATCCTGTAGATTTGCCAAAAAATATGAAAGTTTGATGTTTTTTAGTATTTATGGTGAAAAAATAAAGAAACATGGTTTTTTACGATTTTTTCATTTGAGGGCAATTTTTGGCTCCTTTTATTGCGGTTATTAAAGAAATGCTTAAAAGCATTTTGTAGGAAATTTAATTCTCTTTCAGAAAATTAACATCCACTTTGGTTGATTTCCTCATCGTTAAAAAGTTATTTACAAAAAAACAAAGCTACTACCAATTTGTTTGCGATGAAAAAATACTGTGATAGCGATATTTTTATTAAACTTTTTACAGCTAAATCTAGAGTACTGGACTGATTTTAATAATCTTTTATGTTTTGCCGAAAAGCTTCATCTATGTATATTTACTCAAAAATGTGAAAGTTTGATGTTTTGCTTAGGAGTTATGGTGAAAAAGTTAAAAAGATAAACAGTTTTTTTCCTTGAAACTGTGTCTGATCACATGGAGCACATGTTATTAATTTAACAGCTGATTGATGCATTGTTGTGTCCTTGACTTTTCTTTCTTTACATTTTGTTGTTTACATTTGGGATTTGCGGTGGTGAGTTCCTTACGTTTTATTGGCGTTTAAATAAAGTTATGTGCTAAAGCAGTGTGTGGTTTTAAGCGGTATGTGATTTTTACAATCATAAATTGTTATTTAAAAAACTAAATTAAATTAAATCAAACTTAATTAATATAAAACTGAACTAAATTTAATAATTACAAGTATGAATTTTTAATTGTTCTGAAAATGAATAATTTATTTTATTTGAATAATTTTATAATATAGATCGCGATGGAACCTGTTTGTTTAGAAGTTTATCTTTTCTATGCCGTACAACACAATCTAGGTATGCTTAAATACGAACCAAAATAATTGATGAAGTAGTAAGTAACTGGTACTACTATTGCCCTTTTATAGTAGGAGATAAAATATCCCTTTCCATCCCAGCGTGCACTATAGTATACAGAAAGTTATTTCTATTTTTTACAGATCTTGGGTAAGTCACAGATTATACTCACACATGGTTAAATTCAGCTGTTAATTTTGAACAAGACAGTTTCTGTTTATTACTCTATGTTGCAGCTTAAGTGTTGTTTTGTTATGTCATAACCTCAAAAACAGGGATTGACGCTCTCAACAAGGTGAGTGGTTTTCAAAGTAGTCTTATGGATATTTAGCCTAAGTTTAGAAAGTGGGAAAAATTATTATGACAATCCTATTGTAATGAACATGAAGAATATGTATGTTACTTATGATAAATATGTTGTAAAGTAACATATTTTTGATAAAATATTACTGTGCTTTATTGTATACTATGGGAATGAGATAGGTATAGCAATTTTTTAGTGTTTTCATTCTGATGCCCATAGTTGCTTATAGTCAACAATTTAATACTGACAGTACGCCCATAGTATATTTTAGTATACAATTTCAATTTATGTATTTTTAGAATTGTGTGGGCCTAGTTAAATTGTTATGCATAATTTACAAATATTGTTCTTAATTTGCTTTAAGATATGAATATTTTCACTGATCCTTATTTATTTTACATTTATGAACATTTAATAAAATTCTTCGTATTTATTTTCAGATGGGCGATGAAGAACAAAATTACAATGTGTGTGTTTTTTATTAAATTTTTCAAGCAATTTTATGGAATTTTATTGTTTATGTGCCACTATAATATTAAAAAATCATTTTATTTAATTTAAAATAAAATTAACAATACTGTTGATTATAGTATACTATGGGAAATACTTGTCAATTGACAAAATATTAACTGTTGACCATAATGCACAATGGGAACGGGGAAGTATTTTGTCAATTATTAAAAATTTTACAACGTTCTTTCAATGCCCATAGTATACCATAATCAACAGAAAAAAAAGTTTATAAATTTTTTGTGAAATTTGGTAAAATGAGTTATTTTGGCCTAAATTTACAAAAAAAAAAATCATACACCAAATAATTTTTTTTGCAGAAAAAAAAAAATTGGGCATGAAAGGGATATATAGATTACCAATACAAAATGCAACAGATTATAAAAAATTAGTGACTGAAGATGGGGAATATGCCGGTAATGTCGAAATTGAAACTGCAGCAAGACTTTTTGACTGTCAGTTCAAAATTTATGCAGAGAACCTGAATTCTAATGTAACAGTTGGTGAGGGCACAGCAGTATACAAACTACTATTCTCAGGGATTATCTAATAGAAAATAACTTTTTTCTCAAATATTCTTTCTTTCAATGTTGAAAACAAATACTACAATTTTTTTTATTTATTTCACTGGAAATAGCAAATAGGTACAATTTTTCTAGAGACCGTTGTATTTAACCACAATGGGCTTTGTTCCTAGTCACATATAAGTGACAAGTTCTAGTGCCTCTGGCTCCACCGCTGCTATTGAAGGTGTGGCCAGTCTCTGACAAACTTAAATATGTGGATTTTTAGTTTCCATCTTTGTTCATTTTTTGAGCGAAACATTTTGATGTGCCCTTTTAGTGTCAAATTCTTATTTTCTCAAATTTGATTATTGATTTTGGCAACAAGCTTCTTAGTTACATCCAGATAGCCGGAGAGGCATGGTGGTAGGCTGTTGGCCACTCTTCTTTTCATTGTTGCTATCAGTGCTTCATTTTTTAAGCAAACTGGGCTAACGTTCAGGTTCTGAGCTCCTCATTTAAGATTAGGAAATAAGCAATCCTCATTATCCATTCTCTATAAACTCAAGAGTACACAATTACCAATGAATATCCTCAGCTTTTATTTTTTGTCCAAAAGCATTTGATTGCAATTGATAGTTGAAGCATCTATTGAGGTGGCAGATCCGGCCACTCTCGAACGTGTAGTGATCACTTTGATTTTTTAATTATATAGTACAGCACAGCCTCACTGATCTTTGTGACTTACAGATAGGTTCCTAAAGAGTTTTTCTAACCAATACTGTCACTCACATGCCTCTAACCACATCGCCTCCCTTCACAAGCTAAAAACACAACTCACTTTATAAACAGCCCTGGTATTGAAAAAAAATTAAAAAGAATTGTTGTGGTTTTATACCCTTTTAAGCCAATAGGATAAGATATTATTATGAATTTAGTTGGAAATAGGCAAATCTACGGATAATTAGGCAGCAGTCAATAAAAAACTATCAGGTGAAATTAAGTGTACAGTTTATTTGACGGCAGAAGTAAATACATGTAGGCTCTGTAAATAATCCTCAAGTTATATACAATCTAAATTCCAATTTTATATTCCTAATCCGTGTTATCATAGATACATATTAAATGGAAAGACCTTACTTGAGTTGGATATGAAAATGTGAACAACTGGCCACGCAACAAGGAAATGGTCCTAGGCAGCTGAACCCGTCTGTAACATTATACAAACTTTTAATAGCAAAGGTATTATTCTAATTTTTATATAAAGCATTGCATCTTTGAATTTAACATGTGAAAACGAGTTTAACTGCAAGCAATAAGGTATGGAATTTACTGTAATTTTCTTAATATTCATTAAAGTGTTATACAATTGAACCATGATGTTTTCTTTCTTATTTACAATGATAACATTATTTAAAGAGCAATATATTTCGGTAATTACATAAAATATACACTTACATTATCACGGGAGTTGCCAGTTTAGAGCGTGCCAGTTCACAACTAATTACAGGTACAGTTGATGATTTAACAATTTAAAACAACTGACAAGAATCAGATGTGCCAACTAGACAAAACAAATCTTTTTCCTACTTAAAAACTTATATGCATGTAATGAATATATATATTTATTTTTCATATCTATTGTGATTCGGTACAGTTTTCATTGACTTTTGACACTACCAAATACCTTAGAGTTTTTAAGTTCATTGGTTTAACATCACCCCAGTATTTGATATGGCCGATGGTGGCGTGTGTCGGCAGGATGGAGCGTGAGGGCACAGGTCTGCTGCGACTGTCCATCATCGGAGTGGACCCCGGTCTGGATGTGGGACAGTACAAGTGCCGCATCTACAACCAGCACGGCGAGGAGACTTGCGACGCTCACATGATCTACGACTGTGAGTAGCTCACCTTAGTAGCCCCCCTCTCGCTCACTTCACATTGCCTCCACTCGCTCACCTCCCGCTCACCTCCGGTCGCCTTCATTCGCTCACTCCCTTTTACCTTTACTCACTCACCTCCCGTTACCTTCACTCTCTCACCTCCCATTGCCTTCATTCACTCACTTCCCGTTGCCTCCACTCACTAATCTCACATTGCCTCCACTCCCCTTACCATCACTAGCTCACCTCCTATTACCTTCACTGCCTCATCACTGTCAACAATGTTCTCTCACAATGAAACATAAAAGGAAATTTTAGGTTTGCTATATGATATAAATTAGAGGCCGTTGGTGTTAGAGGTGGTGCCCTCGGGTGGTTTAAAAGTTATTTGTCCAATAGATTACAGTTTGTTTCAATTTTTAATTCACACAGTGACGTTCAGCCTGTTGATTACGGTGTGGTCCAGGGCAGCACACTTGGGCCTGTCTTATTTTTAATTTACATAAATAACATAACAAAACTAGACATTTTTGGTAAACTTTTTCTATTTGCTGACGATAGTTTAATTTTTGTTAAGGGTAAGACATGGCCCGAGGTTCGTGACAAAGCCTTGCATGACCTCATGGTTACTAGATTGTGGCTTAATCAAAATATTCTGTCTTTGAACACTTCCAAAACTAAGTTCATGCCAATTTCCCTCAGTAGTATTTCAGATTACAACTTGCAAGATCTTATCATCCACACCTGCGGGGACTACCTCAGCACCAACTGCTCTTGTGAAGCAATAGAGAAGGTTGAGTCCTATAAATATCTAGGAATATTCTTTGATTATCGTCTTAAATGGTCTTGTCACGTACAATTTCTCAATAAAAAATTAAGGAAATACATTTTTGCTTTTAGACAGATGAATCAAATTCTCAGTGAAAGGGAAATGAAAATGGCTTATTTTGCATTTGTTCAATCTCTTTTAATTTTTGGGGTTATAGTCTGGGGCGGATGTTTTAAAAGTATTTTGGAGCCTTTAAATATCACTCAAAATCTATTCTAAAAATTGGATTTGGGAAACCAAAGTGATACCCGTCTGATGCATTATTTCTAGACCTGTCTATTTTAACCATTACACAACTTTTTATTAAAAGCGTTTTAACCCATATCTATAAAAATTTCAATAGTATTTTTCATGGAATTTCCCACAATCATAATACAAGATTTTCAGTTAGAGTCGGAATATCATCACTGCAAATAAGTAAAACATTTTCTACCACAAATTCCTTTTACATAGCCCATGTTTTATACCGTAACATTTGCAATTATTTTCAAGATCATGATTTTTTCAACTCTACATCAATAAACATTTTTAAACGACGTGTTAAAGATTGGCTACTCAGTTTGAATATGGACGAGGCCGAGCGCATTATCGCATCAGATTATAGACGTTCCTGACTACCCACATTGACTGTCACAGCACTGCACTTTGGACTTCCACTTCCGCCCTCCGGCCCGTCACCGCCTCCCACCTCCAAGGACACCACGTCACTGTGATTAATTCTCTGTTGCTTATCATTTATCCTAAGTTTATTTTTTTTTTCTCTCTTTTATATTAGTTTGTCTCTTTTCATTATTCATCCAGTCATCCTTCATTTTGTTTTTCTTCAATTGTTTTATCCTACCATATTCCATATATATATATAAACTTCACCGTGACACAACCAAAGCCGACGCACAGGCTCCAGTGCCCATGTCGGCTTATTCCTTTGGACTTATTGTATATATTTTTTTGGTCACAAGCATTGTTTATTATTTCTTTGTTTTGTGTATACTTACTTTTATGATTGTATTGTTTTCTTAATGTTTTATTATCTGGATTGTCATGACCTTATTTTTATGGAATAAAGAATTTCATTCATTCATTCAACCAACTCCTGTTACATGGTTGGCTCTTAAATGCAATCACATAGTGATAAAAAAACGTCATTTAAGGACCTCCATTGTAAATTCTAAATTAGTTAAAGCTCTTTCTATTTGCTTGGGACAGGTGTCTCATCGGATTTAAGCATACCAAGATCCTGTTTTTTTTTTTTTTTTTTTTTTTTTTTTAAGAAAATTTAAATCAAAGTGGCAAGTGTCTTGACTCAAGGCAAATTTGTTTAACTAAAACAGTATTTTGTCACGATTTTTGAAATAATTACCTGAGGAGGAAAGTTTCTTCCAGGTAAAGTTATTAGCATATACAACATCAGTACCTCTTGCCAAACGGCGGGGGGTTCCTCAGGGCAGTTGTCTGGGACCTATCCTGTACACGCTTTACACAGCAGACTTCCCCAATTGTGTAAAACACTGCACGGCTCACTTGTATGCTGATGACTCCCAATTAGTATTGTCATATGAGCCTCAGCTTATGAAAGAGGCATTCAGTCAAATCAACGCTGATCTACAGAACATTTTGGAGTGGTCTGTTGATAATGGCCTTAAGCTCAATTCTAATAAGTGTACCGTCTTGCACACTGCACCACTTGACCAAGTACAGATGATCAAAGATCACGGAGTGAGGATCTCACTTGACGGCGAGAGTCTGGCAGTGTGTGATCAAGTCAAGACTCTCGGCATCGTGCTTGACAAAGGTCTCACCTTCACAGATCATGTCACACATGCCTCCCAGCGAGCTCTGGGAAGGTTGAGAGGTCTGTATAGGTTCAGAAGTCTGCTGCCAGAGGCCGCCAAAGTGCAGTTAGTACAGTCACTGATTCTTTCAGTTTTTAACTACTGCTTTCCTGCTTATGGCAACAGTCTTTCTAGAGAGGACATGGGTCGGATCCAAAAGCTTCAAAACTCAGCTCTGCGTTTTATTTTTTGTTTGAAAAGATTCGACCATGTATCCCCCTACCGCGAAGCGGTCAAGCTGTTGCCCATGGAAACTGTTTGCAGGATTTTGACATGTTGCATGACTCACAGAGTGCTGATATCTCGCGAGCCCGACTACCTTTACGAGAGACTCTCTTCCCGGGACGAGGTTTCCGAGCGTAGGACTCGCCATGGTGGGAGGCTTCACTTCCCCAGAGTGAACCTTGAATTCGGGAGAAGGAGTTTTTCTTATTTTGGCCCCCAGCTGTACAATGAGCTACCCGATAGCCTAAAAGGCCTAAGGTCTGCCTCTTTTAAATTAAATTTAAAGAAAATGTTTGTGTAGACAGCATGAAGGTATTTGTTTTTTATATCATGTATAACTTTATTTTAGAATATTCAATTTTGTAAATCTGTTTTTTTCATGATCTTGACGATAGTTGTTCTGAAAAGCTGGTGTACCAGAGAAACGCTATATTAATAAAGGCATTTTTATTTATTTATTTATTTATTTATTTATTTATAATATCAAGGTCGAAACAAAAAATAATTACTACATCTCGCAAAGAGTTTAAGTGGTAAAACTTTCTCTTCAGACGTAAATTTTTAATAATACCTTATTATTTTATCAAATTGAAATTACAGTTACACTTTGTCTGAAGCTCGTTTCAATACCAAAACTCTTACCAAAATGTTTCGTTTGGTGCCGTGTAGTACATCAGAGAATATGCGAACCAATTTCAGGATCTAATAAACTGATTTACGCATAATCTGAACACCATGGCTAGCTTAACTGTAATATTTTTTAAGCATTTTGTTCCTAGTTTTCAGCTGTAAATAAATGTATATATTTTTGTCTAGTAATTATTTTCTCCTGTAATAAAACCCTGTTCCGCACCGCACTGAGCTGGGCACAGTTTAGTCAGGGCTAATAAAATATTTAAATCTCAAATTTTAGCCCCATTACAATGCACCTGACTGTACAGCTCTTGTCATACATAACCTCTGCAACTGAATTAAATCCTTACAATCCCAAAACAGTTGCAATATTGCACCTCACATCTGGCAGGAGTTTTATAGGTCGTTTCTTTTTTTAAATGTCACAGATCAAACTGACTCTCACAAATTTGTGGTGATTGGGGAACAGAGCTGGTCATGAATCACAAACAGTCTTTTCTGGATGACCTAAGTTGTTACCATCTAGGCATAGAAAATCTTGTGCCTCGATTAAAAAGTTTAAATTACACCCATTAGGATAACCAATCACATGTTTCCATTTTAGTTATTTAAACAGATAACAGATATTAAAACAGATCTTACATCTTCAAAAAGTTGCAATTAGATCAATTTTAAAAATGCCTGCAGATGAATCCTGTTGTAAACATTTCCAAAATCTTGGAATATTAACTGTTTACGGCGTTTATATTTATAAAATAATTCTCCATGTCAAGACACGTGAAGAATACCTTCAAAGACATACAAATATTCATACTCACAACACTAGAAGTAGGAATGATTTTTCCATCCCCAAGCACAAAAAAGAAATGTATAAAAAGAAACCAGTTTACAAAGGTATAACTTAATATTTATGAATATGAATAATCTTCCAAACAATATCAAAAAAGAAAAATCATTCACTATATTTAAAACTAAATTAAAGAACCTTTTAATAAGCAAGGCCCTATACAACTTTGCGGATTATTTTAAATAACCATTTTGATCACCCGTAGAGCTTATTGGTTGCTTTGGGTAGGCCTATCCCATGAAAATTTATGTATAGTGTGGCATCTGTTTCATTTAGAATTAAAGTGTCTCACTTATAAAATATACTATCATTGTGTAGTATTAGTGACGCCATTCATTGTACTTTTTATGTACTTTACTGAATAAAGATATTTGAATTTGTATTTGAATTTATAAATATTCAATGGGGATTTACTGAGAGATTGAATTACTTAGAATTTCTTGGGGATTATCATATAATTTACTTCAAATAACGCCTGAGAAGTTAATCCAAAACATAAGCAAACATTGGAATGTAAGCATGTAATTGACCACCTAACATTTTCCCTAGGTAAAACATTGGTTATTCTAATAAATTGCTATTTTAATCTTTCTCCTGTTTGTTGCAGCCCTGGATGTAAGGCCGCGCAAGCCCATTGGGGAGCAGTACATCGACTTTGACAAGTTCCAGAAGACGGGCGCACCGGTGCCACTGTCCGACCGACCCATCATCAGCCGTATGACCGACCGGCGGCTGACACTGTCGTGGAAGCCATCCATCCCCATCGGGCCGCGGGACCCGGTCACGTACCAGGTGGAAATGTGCGAGCTGCCCAGCGGAGAGTGGTTCACCGCCCGCACTGGTGCGTGATCAGAAAATGAAAATGCAGTACTGCTATTAGAGAATCCACTCCAGGACCGTTTTTCCGATTCCAGGATTTTGGGATTGCTTTACCTCAATCTGGAATCCTGGAGCCAATCGTAGAATTGGGATTTGTCCATTTAATCTATATATTAATATGCAAGCATGTTTCATTTCCTCCATTTTTTCTGAGCTCGTGTGCAGCGTAGGAGAAATCCGTGCACACCATTAGAAAGGTATAGTCCTGTAGATGAGCAGAATCACATTCTAATTCCAGGGTGTCTAGTAGTCTTGAAAATCTGGAAAGTCTTGAATTAGTATTGAATTTAATAATGGTCTTGAAAAGTCTGGAATTAGTCTTGAATTTTCAGTCTAGTCTTGAAATTTATAAAAAATTTAATTATGGAGACGCTTGCAATCACCGGTTAAGACGCTCTGATAAAGATTGCCAACCAGAGACGCTTGTAATCCCCAATCAAAACTCTTGCAACTGCAACAAACGCTCACGATTCTATTAAATAATATGTAAAATTCCAAAATTTGTTTAAGTAGACAATGTTGGAAAATGAATTTTACTAACATTTGCCTACAAGCTAAAGAAAACAAGGAAAAGCAACATTTTAATTATTACCAAATATATGCAATTTTTATGTGTTCTATAAATTTGCTTTCATATTGAATTTTTGTAAGGATTTATATTACTCTATTTATTTTAATAGACTAAACAGAACACACGCCCTACGAAGAACGGACAAAGGGTTAAAAAATAGAATTACAAACTTGTGCATTATTTTGATTCAAACCATTTAAATTTTCAATGTTGTTGAAGAATTAATAATGCTTCTTCTAAAAAAGTAATAATTTTGTAGTTTCATTTTAATGGTCTTGTTTTTGACAAAAAATATTACAATTCATTATATTAGCCCCTAAACTGCTACTGAAGACTAAAATAGTATACACATGCCTTCCTTTAAGTAGCTCAAATTTTGTTGTTGGATATAATCACTACGGTACATGTTTTACCGTGAATATATGGCATTGTCAAGTGATATAAATAAGAATATAGCCTTCTATCCATCAAAGGATTGGTCAAGGATAAAAAAAGACAAAACACGATAGAAACACGGTTAATTTTGTGTATTTCAATCATTGACCAATCCTTTGATAGATGTTATGTTCTTGTATCACTTGACAATGCTGTATTCACAGTGAAACATGTAGTGATTATATCCAAAAACAAAATTAAAGTTGGTCGATGTAAGGAATGTGTGTACTATTTAAAAACAAATATATATATAAGTGACAACTATGTAAATAATTTTGTTAAATGGAAGATAGATATTAATATGTCGAGTAATGCGGCAGTCTTGAAAAAAACTAAAACAGTCTTGAAAAAGTCTGGAATTAGTCTTGAATTTTTAAAGAGAAATAAACTAGACACCCTGTAATTCACATCGGACTCCAGGGCTACGTCCCACAGGCTTTCAAAAGTCCAATGTTAATCTTACGGAGGAAGGAGAATTGATTGAATCATTAGACAGCTGTTGTAAAAACAACTGCTAGAAAAACAGCAAGAACAGATGTTTTAGTTGTAAAATATTTTTAAACTTCTCGGGTCCACATCAATTGAAATTTTGATCGAATTTCGATCAGGAGGCGATCTCTAGTAGTAATTATTGATTCATGATACTCAAAATAGATAAGCCTACTTGATTAATGCTTGTCTCAACTGTTGGGAAAATAAAAATCTTGCATTTCTTTATTTATCTAATTATTAAACCGAAGTTAGTGTAATAGTGTTGCTTTCAGTACTTTCCCAGCAAGTAATGAAAAAATCAATCATTAGATTCAGTAATCAGAATGTAACGTTAAGTTGCTTTGGAAGGTTTTTTCTGTTATAAAGCATACATTGTTATAAAATATGTTTAAAAAGTTTAATTGAGAAAAGAGTTCAATTCTATTCTCATCTTACTGGTTCAACTTTCATATAAAATAAGAAAAAAAATATTGCATAATTTTAGTAAAGCTTATTTTACTACCTTTATTTAATATTTTTTAATTCACATCATGCAAATTTGTAAACATCTACTCAGTTAACTTTATGGTACTACTCACCTAAACCACTCAAATTTTATAAAACAAAACTCTTAAATAAAACTTAGCAAATGTCCCAGACTTTATTTACAATTTAATAAGTCATCACTTTCCATTAAATTTACCTCTTATCCAAATATAGTTGAGTCCCAATTTGTTGAGAAAAATTAAACTCTTATAAACAATTTCTTTTATACCATAACACAACTTACAACTAAAACAGAGCAACAGCATCATGTCAGTTTAAGTAAAATACTTACGTTAGACGTTCATTGTAGGATGGGGTTAATTGTTATTAATACTTATTCTAACTTACTCCCATGGCCATTTACGCCCAAGGCAGCATTTGGCCCACCTACATCTGCTCTCCACCTCTCTCTATCTTCAGCCTCTTCTACTGCAGCCCCTACTTTGAGATGATGTCTTTGGTGATGTTATCCCACCATCTCTTCTTCCTAATTTTCATTTCCCTTCTGGCTTTCTTAAGCTTATCTCTTTTAATAGTGAGCCCCTTTCTCTCTGTAGTAGGTGCCCTGCCATCACATCTCATTTATCTTGCCTTATGTGTGCCAGCACATCATAATCTTTATGTAAATCCCTCATTTCCCTATTATGCTTTTTTCTCCATTCTCCATTTTCCTGTTTTGGGCCATATATAATTGTTAAATTATGTTTTCAAATACAATCATTTTCTGTTCCTCTTTTTTGTTCAAAATCCAAGTTTCAGCCCCATAGGTCTAATTAAAGTACAGTAAACTTGGATTTTTGCTTTAGGGGAGAGAAGCTTTGATGTTAAACATTTCTTACAAGTGTACATGCATTTATTGGCATGACCAATCCTATAGTTTATCTCATTTTCTTCACTATTACAGATAACACGGAATATCTTAGCCTGTGATGGCCATTTACAGTTCAAACAACTGGAGTAGAGTGATGAAGTTGCAGATTGTCACAGACTGTTTTTAGTGCCATATGTTTACCAATTTGAATCCAGAAGTGGAGTATGTCAGAGACCAAGATATTCTGCGTGATCTGTACGGTTTGATATGATTACCCCTAGATATTTGAATTGTTCAACAAATTCGAAATGATGTCCATCAGTTATTGTCAATGGCCCAAATACTTAACGATTTCAATCAATTTACATATCAATTTTTTATACATAACAGTATTACTAATAGAAAGAACAAAATAATTATTGTTCCTTCATAAACTGGTTTGAAAAAGTTGTACGGTTCTAAATTTAGAAATTTGTGTTTATAAAAATGCTTTCAGGTGTAAGAAGCTGTGCCTGCGACATCGCCAATTTGGAACCATTCAGAGATTACAAGTTCCGCATTCGGGTGGAGAACAAATATGGAGTCAGTGATCCTTCACCATTCGCCCAGACGTATAGGTATGTTCGTTGTGACAATACAGTGGAAGCTCTCTAACCGACCTCGGATCAATCATCCGTCGGATTAACTGACCATTTTCCAGAAATATACAAACTTCCACCGTGCAAGCCGATGTTGTGATAATGATCTAAAAATAACTCATGTTTCAATAGGTCTATCATACGTTTCTGTACCAAGTCAGATTTTGTCATTGCTCTTAATATTTCATGTAGGCATTCTTTATTGTGCTAATCGTTTTGTCTAAATTTTTATTTAACAATTTTTGTTACCGTAACTGTGTACTTACTTTATTAACTAATGGATTACCGTATGTTAGGAACAATTGATTGCAATGCAACATTTCTTATCATGATTAAGTGAATTTAACACATGTTTCTGGTACTATCCGGTTTAACCGACCTTTTTTGCTATCCGACTGTAGTCTGGTCCCTTAGGGATTGGTTAAGAAAGTTTACACTAATTATTATATATTTATATAATACTGGTTTATATATTTATTTATAGTTTGTGTCTTCATTAGCGTAATGTTATAATAAAGTAAAAAAACAAATTACAACTGTGATTTTTTCTCGTAGTACCATCAATTTATGGCTTTAAGAATAATTTTGAAAACTTCATTACTTCTCAAGGTGAATATTGTATAGATGTCATGAATGGCTCCATCAACATCGTAAGTGAAATAGAAAAAGACTACTTAGCTAGTCGAAATACAACATACTTTCTAGTGTTTTATGTCAAGCTCATCAATACTTTTCGAGGTGAGTTAGCTGTGTCCTTTTTCTTACAAAAATTCTAAAACCATGTGCTTTTTCCTTGAAATCCTACACATATAAAAAGTAAAACTTTAATTTAAATTATCCGGAAGAAATAAAAATTAAGTACATAATTCATTTGTATATGAATATTCGCGCATATGGGGCCAAGGTCGGCAAGGCAGTACACTTGTCAAGACAATTAACAGAAAGTGCCACTAGGTTGTGTTGCATATTTTTACATGTATACTTGAGATGGCTAATTATTACGTAAATTTTAGTTATTCAATTAAATGTAGCAATAAATAGTAGGAAGTAGCTCAGAGGCCTAATTGTTACCCCTCAAGCGCTTAAAAACCTACAGTCAAGCTACATGTATACTTATTTAATACACTAAGAGTTTTTTTTGTGTGGAGAACTCCTACAATTCTCTACCGATTCCCAAGTTTTTGGTGTCATTGGATAGGGTTTGGTTTGTAGTTGTTTCCATCAAAAATTATGAGAATCGGACTTAAATTAAGGGCACTATTTACAAATTAAATTTGAAATTTTCCCTTTAGAATAACATTGAGATTGGTTTAGCATTTTAAATATTTGTTAAAGTACAGCTGCCGTTTTTGGTGATCACTGATATTCACAACATTGGATTGTTCGGATTTCATTGATTCAGAACTAAATGTAACTTTTGTATTGTATCAAAATAAATTGCTCTATGTCGACTAATTAGCTACTAAAAACGTCAACTGTACTACATTACCAACGTCATGTGGCACGACTTGTGAACAATGTCAAAACTAATAATTATGATACCCCGATTAGTGAGTGAGTGAGTTACACATGCGGGTGTATATATTTTAGATAAATCCTGGAAACCAAGGAATCTAAAATAAAATAAAGAAAAGGTAGGGGACTAAGGGGAATAAAGAAAAAAAAATAAATCAAGACATGCAACGCCCTCTATGCACCAGGTGTTCTTATGCACTGATGACGTCACCATTTACTAATACTGGTAAATGATAATGATGATGTCATAGGTGCAAAAGAACATCTGGTGCAGAGAGGGCATTCAAATTCAAATTCAAATTCAAATTCAAAATATCTTTATTTTTTATTTGTACAATCCGTACAATAAATAGTGTCAAGTTCTTAATTACTAATACTTAATTCTAAGATGACAGTGAATAAAATTCATCCAAAGAATAAATAGGCCTTTCAAATAGAAATTTTTTGAGGTTAGACTTAAATTTGTTGATGTCTACAATTTCTCTTATTTCCTTAGGAATAATTTTCAAAAATTTTACTCCTTTGTAAGAAGGCTTAGTCTTAAAAACCTCAAGGTTATGTTGTGGTAAAACAATATCAGTTTTGTTTCTGGTGTTGTATGTGTGGTTTTCACAGTGTATTTTAAACCTATCATAGTTGTTTTTCACATGCATAATACATTCTAGCACATACAAACCAAAAACTGTTAATATTTTTAAATCAGCAAAATGTTGTCTCACAGAGTCTTTATAATCCAAATTTAACATTACCCTTAAGGCTTTTTTCTGTAGAACTAATATTCTACTCAAATTTTGGTGGGAAGTGCCTCCATAAACTGAGATTCCATATGCTATATGGGATTGAATGTGGGAATGAAAAATTACTTTTAAGGTTGCTAAATCAATTAAATAATACATTCTTCTTAAAGCATAAATTCCAGAATTTATTTTGCGAACAATGTGATCCACGTGCTGGCACCAACTAAGACAGTTGTCAATATGAAGTCCTAAAAACTTTGTGCCATCAATTTGGTTAATTGATTCATTTTCAATGAAAATGTGGGGATTGAATTTATTTTTGTTCTTTTTTGTACTGAATGATACAAAATTTGTTTTCTGAGCATTTAAAATTAATTTATTGTTTGTGAGCAAATTATGAATGTTTGATAATTCTGAGTGAGCAGCAACCACCAGTTCATTCGCTGTTCTAGCAGATATGATGAGATTTGAATCATCAGCATACTGTATGAGTTGAGCTTTAATATTATCAAAGGAACCAAGGCATTTAGACATATCTTTTACATAACAGATGAAAAGTAAAGGTCCTAATATTGAACCTTGAGGAATGCCATGCTTTACTACTTGAGTTGAGGAAGGATATTTTAACATTCTGGTATTATTTATATGCGTGATTTCTGTGTATTGTAATCTATTACTGAGATATGATTTAAACCATTGTAATGAAGTACCCCTAATTCCTAGTGACTGTAATTTAGAAATTAATATTTCGTGAGATATACTGTCAAAAGCTTTGGAGAGATCCATAAAGATTCCGACAACTTTTTCTTTTTTATCTATTGATTCAATTATTATGATAATTTTTTTTTTGAGGGAGAGGCGGAAAAATGCATTACGCACACAGGTGGCCAGCCTGTAGTGTGGGGCTCCCCTAAAAAACGGGTTTACCCACTAAAAAACCTCCTCTACTCTTTTAGGAATCTAACCTGGAATTGTTTATCACATTACGTCAGGCTAGGCCTAAATTTGGCTTACGCCCGTCGGGCTCGCTCCTTATCCAGCCGCTCTATCAAGGGATCTGGGCCACTTCGCGGTCCAGATCGGTTTTCTTTTCCAGGAGGATGCCCCGGACGAACTGTGACAAACAATCCCAGTTGCCCTCATCCTCCAAAATCTTTTGGCAGACCGAGTCCACCGAAAATGCACCAAATATTTGTGTGGCCTCCAGGCGGGGCCCTTCCCAACGGGGACATCGGAAGAATGTGTGTTCCGCATCGTCGGGAACACCCGGGCAATAAATGCAGTCCGGTGAACCGGTCTTTCCCATCCGGTTCAGGTACGACCGAAAATAGCCGTGACCTGTCAAAAATTGGGTCAGGTAGTAGTCCACCTCCCCATGCCGCCGTTCCACCCATGGTTGGACCTGCTTGATAAGTCGCGCAGTCCATCGTCCTCGGGTGTCGTGCTCCCAGCTGTGTTGCCACTGCTGGAAGGTTCGGGAGCGCTCTTCTGTTCTTGCCGTGTCCTTGCCGATCTCGCCTTGTCTCTGATAAATCGCTTTCCTCTCCCCTGCCAAGAGCTTGACAGGGATGACTCCGGCGACCACCAGGACGGCAGGCTCGGACACTGTCCGGTAGGCGGAACACACCCTGAGCGCGGCTTGACGCTGAACCCGGGCGAGTCGCAGCCTGTAGCACTCCTTATCTAGAGCGCCTGCCCACACCTCTGCCCCGTAAAGGAGCACGGACTGGACCGCGGACATCAACAGACGTCTTCTGCTGGATCGGGGACCCCCGACATTGGCCATCAGCCTACTAAGGTGAGTAACTACCTTAGCGGCCTTGTCCGCCGTACGGAAGATCTGATCCCTCCAGCTTAACTTGGTGTCCACCATAACCCCAAGGTATTTGGCGGCACGAGTTGATGTGACCACCTCCCTTCCCACTCTAAACGGGACGACGGTGTCGATCCTCTTCTTCGTGAGAATCACGATCTCCGTCTTACTAAGAGCAAGCGAGAGACCGTGATCGGACATCCAGTTGTTGACAACCCGCATAACTCGGTTCAACTTTAGTTGGGCCAGCTCAACGTTGCGTGCAGCAATGAGAGCTGCGACGTCATCGGCGTACCCAACCAAAGTGGTTTCCTCAGGCATCTCGGACCTCAGGAGGCTGTCATAGGCAACGTTCCAGAGATCCGGGCCGAGTATTGAACCTTGTGCGGCACCAGAAGTGACTTCCATCGTCCGCGTTCCGTCCCTTGTGTCATAGATCAGGCTTCGAGAGCGTAGATAATCCTCGATGAGCCGCAACAGATATGCAGGAATACGAAAGGTGTTGCGAAGCGCATCCAACATATCGACCCACCTCGCCGAGTTGAAGGCATTCTTGACATCAAGCGTAACAAGAAGCACTACTCGGCGGGAGAAATGGTTGTGGCTCTCGGCTCTCTCCACAGCTCTCTGAACTTCGGTGACAGCGTCGATCGTTGACCGTCCCTTTCTGAAGCCGTACTGACGGGGGCATAAGTCCCCGGCAGCTTCCACGGCAGAAGTCAGGCGGGAACGGATCAGCTTCTCGAACAGCTTCCCAGCCGTGTCCAACATGCAGAGAGGCCTGTGGGACGACGGCAGTTCGGGATCACCTTTGCCCTTGCTGATCAGTACAAGCCTGGCTGTTTTCCAGGGAGCCGGAAACACCCCTTCTACCAAACAGGCATTGTACATTCTCAACAACAAGTCAGCGTTAATTGAAAATACTTTCTTTAAAGCCTCACTGGGAATCCCGTCCGGGCCAGGAGCCTTGTTGCTCTTCAGGGAGAGAACGGAGGTTTCCAGCTCCTCGAAAGTGAAGAGTGGAACGTCCTCTACCCGTCCGAAGTCAACCAGCGGTCGCTGTGGATGTTCAGGAAACAACGCAGCGACGATCCTCCCCATGGTGGCGCCCTCCATGATGGAAGGTGGAGAGCGGGCGCCGAGTTTCTGTGTTACAAGTTTGTAACCCAGGCCCCACGGGTCGGAGTCAACGTCGTCACGAAGTCTCCTCCAGCTATTCGCCTTGCTCCTGTTTATCGCCTGGCGGAGAGATTTTCTCGCAGCTTTATAGGCCTCCGACTTACGAACTCTGTCTGCGGGAATTCTCGCTCTTGTGGCGGCTCGTCTAGTTCTTAAACATGTTCTTCTGAGTTCCGCAATCTCTTCAGTCCACCAGTAAACGGGTTGTTTGTCGCGTCGGGGTTTCCTTCGCGGCATAGACTGGTCGCAGGCCGAGACGATCAGTTCCATCGTGGATGTTACTAGTGCCTCGGCCCCAGCCTCACCAGGATTCCCCTGTGCTCCCCGAGAGATGACTTCGGTGAACTTGACCACGTCCAGTTTGTTGGTGTTCCACCGGCGTGGCCCTTCCCGAAATGCGGAAACTCGACGATTTGCCTGATCATGCAGGTCAAAAACGATGTATTGGTGGTCGCTACCCGTGTAGTCCTCCACAACCCTCCAGCCTGAGATCCTCGGAAGGAGCGACTCAGACGCAAAGGTGACGTCGGGGATCGTGCCTCTCTGCCCGGGGCGCCGAAAAGTAGGTGTGTCGCCCTGGTTGAGGACGACAAGACCGGCCCTGGCGATGAAATCCAGGATGTATTTCCCCCGGGAGCTGGTAGAGGGCATTCCCCACTCGACGGCCCTGGCGTTGAAATCGCCACCAACGACGACATGCCCGGTGGTGCCAAGAACGCACTCCTCTAGGCTATCTATCTTGTCGCGGAAGTCCTGGACGGCCTCGTTGGGTGTGAGGTAGCAACTGAAGATAGTCACGTCCCTACACCGAACCCAGACGAATCCTCGGCCGCGCCCGTGACTCCGCACCAAAACATCTCGTGTATTACGTGCCCAAAATGCAGCAGTACCGAGGCTGTCCGAGATCCAAATGTTTGGGTCTCTGTCCCGATACTGTTCACTGATAAGGAGCGCGTCAGCACCAAGTTCTCGGGCGAGCTGATCTAGAAGGTTATCAGCTCCCCAGGATCTATGAAGGTTGGCCTGGAGGATGCGAATTACCGGCCGCTGCCTTTTGCCTGTTCAAGTGCGGCTCTGAAGGCACCGCACTGACCAGACCCGGGTAAGTGACCGAGGGCACTGGAGCCTGAATCCTTGCAGAGGAAGCAGGAGGGGCTCGAGGAACATTCCTTACGTTTGTGGCCTTGGCTTCCACACTGGAAGCAGTTGGCACTCCTGTCGGGCCCTTTACAGTTTCGGGAGGAGTGGCCGAAACCGAGACAGCGGAAGCATCTCGAAACTACCACCCTCCGTTTGAGCCTGCAACTAACCCAACCAACTCTGAGGTGCTGAAGGCTAAGCAGCTTATTGGCGTGCTTTTCGCTCATCTCAGCAACAGCCATCCGGAGTTGACTTCGGTTAGGCTTTGTCAGCCATACCCTCACTCCATCGGCCGGTATCTCCGGGAGTGCCACCTGGATCGCACGGGTCACCTCATCTTCGGTGGAGAGGACATCAAGGTCCCGAATCTCGACCGAACACTTCGGTTCTAGGGCCTTGATGGAGCCTTTGTCCCCAAGTGCAGTCTTGAGGGAAGCGGCAAAACCGATCTTGTCACTCGACTTCCCCAGTTCGAGGAGGACATCCCCGTTCTGGGTTCGCCGAATAGACTTGATAACGGTGTCGGTCTCTTCCGGTTTGGCCTGCGATCTAATCTGACCCAGAACATCGGCAAAAGATCGCCCCCCTAAGGGCTTGATCAAGATTGCCTCCGTCCTGGGCTTCTTAGGCCTGGGTTGTTTAGGCTTTCTGACAGACTTGCCAGAGGCCTCCCCAACCAGGTTTGAGACTTGCGTCCGCTCCACCCTCGACGCACTTTTCGAAGCTGCCTCCGCTTGCTTCTGCCTCCTCCTTTCTTTCTTAGACAGGCGCGTCTTCCAGCCCCCCAAAGGTGTTGAGGCAGAGTTTGCTGCCAAGGCAGGATTAGCCGCCGGAGCAGGAACCTCTGCAGGAGTAGCCGCTGGAATCACGGCAGCGCCCGGGGCGGATTCAGTAGCCTGGACAGGAGATGTCTGCGATGCCGCAGTGACAAAAACCGGTCTCGGCACTGAGTCCACCTCAATAAGCTCAGGGCTTCCCGGCGAAGAACCGCTCTGCCTCTTCTTTCGCTTTCTGGCTTGAGTCTGGGACTCAGCCAGATGAGCTTGAGGTGAAGCAGAGATGACTCGGTTCGTGACATCGCGCTCCTGCTTCACTGCCTTTAGCCTGATTTTCCGGCATTCCTCGATTTCTTCTAAAGCATCTTCGAGTTTCGGGATCCCCTCTTTTATCGCCTTGTTTATGTTCTTTTGAATTAGGAGGACCTTGGCCATCTCCTTCAAAAGAACTTTCATCTTCTTCAGACATGAGTCTTCCTCCTCGTGGGCGTCGTCCTGCTGCTGCCGAAGCATTTGCAGCTCGAATGCCGCACGAAGAGGGCTCTTCCTGGGAGGGATTCCTTGCATCCTGGCTAGAGGTGTTACCGGCTCGGTCACACCCATACCCAGATCAACCTCATCTTTCTCCTTTCCTGTTACGGCCGATGATCCAGCGACACCAGCAGCCTTGAACGGGGCCGGCGGAGGGGAGGTTTTAATTCCAACCGTCGGCGTCCCAGTCTTTGAGGTCGGAGACCTCTGCACAAGTGAGCTGCGCCTAAAAGCAGCCTGTTCGTTCTCCTTTCCAAGATTCGTGTTTTGCAGTTGACAATCCATACTGTTTTGTAACCAGCGCATCGTGCGGCAAGAGGCGGCCCTTCATCGGCCGGGAGCGGGTACACCCTCGGAGGTCTACCCCCCGTAGGAGATAAGACACCCCTACCCCGGGACTCCGGGGCCCGAACCTCCGTTTGCCCAGCACCGATACACAAAATGTGCCGGACGTGCTGGGGGTCGCACCGTGGCAATGCAGAGTCCGATCCCTGCATCCATGCCGCACTCCCTGACTAAGGTCCGAAGCGGCTGGCTTCTGACGACACACTGGAGGAGACCATCGGCAGTGCGAGGCACACATCAGTCCCTGCAACACAACAGGGACACTCCCAGGACCCCCCAGCATGCGCCGGTCGAAAGAAGGTGGAAAGACACCCTTGATTCGGGGTCGAAAACAAGAAGGTGAGCAAGGTTAGCTCAGGAAAGAATAAAGACGGTGAGCTAAGACCTGAAAGATGAGAAGAAAGGCCTTAGCTCGGGAAGAACTGTGAGGAGGGTCTCACAGCTTGGCTCAGGTACCTCGGGGTCGCCAAGAAACACCCGTACAGTGGAAAGCCCACTGCCCCTGAGGGGATCAATTATGATTCCGGAGTCAATAATTGATTCAATTATTGACTCCGTAAAATTTACAAGTGCTGTTGTAACTGATTTATTTCTGCAAAAACCGTGTTGTTCATAATCTAAAAGGTCATTTCTTTCTAAAAAAGACATGAGTCTATTGTGCATGGCTTTTTCAAAAACTTTTGAAATTGCTGGCAAGATAGAGACTGGACGATAATTTTTATAATCTGTGGTTTTGCCTTTTTTGTAGATAGGCACAACTTTTGTAATTTTCAATTTATCTGGAAAGATCCCAGATATAAAAGATGAATTTATGACATGCAAAAGTGGCTTTATCAGAGGGATTTTTGTTAATTTTATTACCTTAACTGGAATCTCATCATACCCACAGGACATTTTATTTTTCAAAGAATCAATGATTTTTACCAATTCCTTTTCAGCTAGTGGATCGCATCGAAAAATTTTATCTGGATTTAAACTTTCATTATTTATTACTGGTTTTGATGGCGGCAATTCTTTAAGAAGATTCTCAATTACATTGACAAAAAAATCATTGAAAGTGTTACTTATTTTATTTGGATTAGAGATCAGTTCACCTTCTAGCTCTATTGAAAAATTTGCATTTGATTTGCTCCTTTTATTTGAAACTTCTGAGTTAATGATTTCCCAGGTGGTTTTAGTGATGTTGTTGGAGTTAACAATCTTATTTTGGAAAAAATTTCTCTTTGTATTTACTGAATTAATTTTAAATTGTTTATTTCTAACTTTTACTTGTTTATGAAGTTCTATGGATTTTGTTTCTCTTGCTTGTTTGCTGAGTTGTACAATATTATTTTTTTCAGCTTTCAACTCTTCAGTAATCCATGACTTCTTATTTTTGTTAATTTTTATTTGAACTTTTGGAAAAGAAAGATCGAAATAGTACTTGAAAATGTTATCGAAACAGTTGTACTTTTCATTGACTGGAGCATTGTAAACTGAAATCCAATCCTCCTTTTCCAGTAATGAGTTAAAGAGTCTGATATTTTCTTTTGAGAATTTTCTTCCAAAGCGAAAAAGTTGCTTATTTTCATTATTTTTTAAAGTACTTTCAATCTCTAATATTTGTCCGTCATGATCAGACAAACCTGTTATTACACCTTCTACTTTAAGAGAGCTAAAATCAATATTTGTCAAAAAATTATCTAAGCCTGATTCAGAATTGGCTGTGACTCTGGTGGGGAATTCTATTAAATATTTTAATCCATGACGAGTAAGAATATTTTCAAATTCAATTGATTCAGCAGAATGCTTCAAAACATTAATATTAAAATCTCCGGCTATTACAATATATTTTTCTTTTTTTAACAAAAGTGCATTGCATGTTTCGACCCCTACCTTGACTCTATTTATTTTAGATTCCTTGCTGGAAACAGTTTGGTATTGCAGGAGAATTTCTTGTATCAACCAAAACACACTCATTCACTCATAAACAAATTGTTATACCCGAGACTCTTGAGTGATAAGCCTCATTTGACATTTACTAGGACTAACTACGTTACTTTATGAGTTTTTGTTTTGCAGACAGAAGCTGGAGCCAGATCCACCCAAGTTCGTCCCGTACCTTCCCCCAGGCATTGACTTCCGGCCGGAGACCTCCCCCTACTTCCCCAAGGACTTTGACATCGAGAGGCCGCCCCGTGATGGATACGCTCAGGCTCCCAAGTAAGACCAATCACCGATATATTGTCATACATTACAAGAATCAAGAATTTATTTTCAACAAGGACAAGTATGATACATCTTGTATAGTTGACGTAACATTTGTTAGGCTTATTGAGGCTAATTAATCAATATAAAACAAGATACAATAAATCAAAACACTGAAAGACAGTAACATTTCTTTAGAACTTTAAAGGTGAAAGACAACAAATTAGGACTAAATTAAAAAGACCGAACACATATCATTAATTAGGTAGCTTTAAAAACACATGTCAGTTGGACTGTTAAAAAAAAATCATCTAGACTGTAAAACGGGTTTCTGAGTAGGCACTCCATGATCTTAGTTTTGTACTTAAGAGGTGGGCTTCAGGGAATTCTCTTTGGCATTGTTAATGTGGATAGATACATCTGTAATTTATGATATTCCAGTTAATAGATATCTTTACTTCTCAATTAAAATTATGGATAAGTGTTATGTGTACTCTATCCTTAAGTTTCTTAAGTTAGTTCCGTAGTAAATTTTAATTTCTGAAATAATTTTGTATGGGTTCATGATAATAAAAACAATTAAAGAAAAGCACTCTGTGGTATTTTATAAGTGTAATTGACATGTAAAAATGTCATATACATCTTTTTCAGTGAATTTCTTATACACAGGCAAAAACCAAAAGCACTTGAGTTGATTTGGAAAGATTTCAATAGGACATACTTCTCTACCATGTTTTATTGTAAATATTTTTAAATATTCTCCAAGGTTATTCTTTTATACGTGATCATGAAAGACTGACTCAGCAGTGGAGGGCTCTTTATATCAATTATTTAAAAAAAAAGGTCTTAAATAACTGCACGACTACTATGAAGTATAGTGCAGTCATCATTTTTGTGTTTGGCTAGAACTTGTTGACATATGGCACAATAATTGTGTTATTATTATCAATTAATTTCATGTTTTACCTAAAAGAATACCTATTCAAATATTTTCTAATGCTTACAGATTCTTGCGGCAGGAATATGACTGTCAGTATGGAGTTAAGAACCACAACTGCAATTTGTTCTGGTTCGTTTATGGTTATCCAAAACCCAAGATGACCTTCTTTTTCAATGATGAACCCATCGAAATGGGTGGAAGATATGATTCCAGCTACACTCGAAACGGACAAGCCACACTCTTTATAAACAAGTTAGTAATAATTTTAATTTAAATAATTGTTTATTTAAAAAGATATCTTTTTATGTTTTATTTTTGTGTTATTTTCAAAATTTGTCATAGCTATAATGTACATTTGTACATTTTTTTAGTCTCATAATAATAATAAATCAAGACTTTACTGCAAGCAGTTCAAGAGTTAAATTACAAAGTGTGTTCAATGTCATTATAATTTTTTCAACAGGTCTGAAATAAATAAACACAATTGTTATATAAATTTTCAAATTAATATTTAAAAGCTGAGATGTGTCTGTTACTTAAACAATTCTAGGTATCTCTAAGTATTATGAGCGAATAATCATTAATACCAACATGACGTACCAACTTTGAAATAAAATGAAATCAAATCTTTGTTTATTCATAACAATTACTTTGTCTAATCTATTTATTTTGAAAGATGAGTTATTGTTCTGATGAAGTAAAACATTGCTCTAACCATTTGCCTTATTAAAAAAAAATATATATATATAAAAATTGCAATAAGTTTATTTAATTTATAAACTATGAAAAATTTTAGAAATTTCAAATGTAAGTAATCATTTTTAATTTAGTTCTGTTCAATTTTGAGTTTTTGTATAGCTTTCAACAGTTAACTCATTGTTTAATTTTTATTTTACTCAGGGGATGTATTTAATTTGTTGCATTGCAAGATTCACGAGGCTAGAAAACGCTGAGGTATCAGTTCTAGCTTGATAAGGTAAGAAGTTAAATTATGAATGTTCTTGGCAGTGAAGTGATTTTTCGTAATCGTCGAGTGTGCCGTAGGATGCTGGAGCGGGACGTTGGCCTGTACGAGGCGGTCGCCACCAACGAGCATGGCATCGCACGCCAGCGAGTCCGCCTCGAGATTGCCGAGTACCCGGAGTTCCTCCAGCGACCGGACGAGACCATCGTCATGGTGCGGCGCTCGGGACGCATCGAGGCGCGAGTCATCGGAGTGCCGTACCCGGAGATCAAGTGGTTCAAGGACTGGCAGCCGCTCGTGTCCAGCAGCCGTATTAAGGTGAAGCTAGCAAATGGGTGGGACGGGCAACAGTAGGGCGGAGGGTTGAAAATGTACACTAGAACCGTTAATCGGGACCAAAGCTGGATCGTATTAATGAGTTCAGATTAACCGAACAATTATGTTTTGAAAGCGGGGTATCTACCGGTAAGGAAAAGTAAGGAAGTCGTGAAAAAGGCAGTAATTTCGTGAAGTCGGGAAAAGTAGTGAAATCCAGGCAAACTATGTATTTTACAAATTTCTACAGAAATACTTTTGGTGAGGCTACATTTTTAGTCGGGAATTTTAGAAAAGAGGTTTGAAAAAGTTTCATGTGCAAAACTTTGGTAGACACCATGTTAAGGAATATAAGTTACAAAACTTGATACTTTTACGACGCAATATAACAATAAAATATCTCTCCAATTTATCTAGATGTTTGAATACATACTTAAATGTTGGACTCAAAACCACTGGACTGTTTGCCATGAAACTTTGTATATTTATAGAAAATTTTATGTCTTCTTAACCAGTTAAAAATTTACAACATTTCAAAATGTATCACCTTCATATTTTAATAAAATTATAGTCTGTCATTTTTTCATAAAATATTATTACGTAATAAAAACTCTTGAGAAAAGCTATATCCATGAAAGAGAGGGGTTTGCAAGAATTATAAACGATTAGTAACTCCTGAAAATCTTTCTAAATCTTTGCATCGGACCTATATTTAAATATTTTACATCCGTAGGAAAAAAATATATATTTTGTGCAGAATAGTTATTTGTCTTTTCTTGATTGTACAGAGAAACAGGTACAAACAAAATAATATAAGTTCCTTTTTGCTAAGCATCTTTTGTAATTGGTGTGATACCTTAACACATCAGTTTTGCATGTAGGTGTCATCAAGTTAAAACATGTATTTATGTTGCCTTAAACAAATTTAGAATAGAACATTTATAAATTAGACTTACATCCACTAGCAAAATTTCTAACCAGTTTTCCATTGCATTATGCTGTCCGTGATCCTCATTTTTCAATCCAGTCTGAGAGAGGTAAGAGTTGTTTGCTTGAAGAGCTATATTGCAAAACAGCTTTCATAGTTAGTAGTAAGCTTCTTGATATGAGCTTTATAAAAAAAGTTGTTGTCGAGTAAATGAACAATTTATTGATATTATTGTTTTACACAACTTTAAATTAAATACAGTGCATTCTCGTTCATTGGAACTCAGGTGGGGAACGGACAGTTTGGATGTAGAAAAATTCCAATACTCCAAAGCGGAGTCTATAGTGAGTCTCCATTTTCGCCGTTACAGCAACCAATTACTGTTAAATTCAACCCTGCATCCCTGAGTCTTGTGAGATAACACAAGAGATTTTCTGAAAAATGATATAATGAAACTCCGAACATGGTAACAATGATGTATCGGAATAAAAAACAACACAGTAAATAATAATCCCCATACTGTAAATAAATAAATAATTAACAAATAATAAATTGACATTCAGTGTAACACAGAGCACTTGCGAGACAGACAGACAGACATTTTAGGAAGCGGATGTTTACTTCCTTTTCCCCCCTCTTCCTATTTCCTTGTGAATACTTCCATGTACTTGTCAACTACATCGAGGGATGTAGATTATGAAAAGCGTCAGTGATAAGCAAAGCAAAATTTGATACATTACTGTATTGGGGGTATAATTAATTGGAAATCGAATACCTTAAATCGTAAAAATGATTTTTTGTCAGAAAATAATAGTACGGTAATAATATCTTGATCATCAGTTCCAATGAAGCGGAGTTCCAATGTTTAGAGTTGGATAAACAAGAGTGTACGGTAACAAAAAAGTTTAAAAGCCATTATAATGTGGCATATAAGATGTTTCACAGAATTTAGTTTAGAAACCAATCTTTTGCTTTATGTGCAGTTCACTTGCTTCATGTGTCTGTGTCTTGTCCTGCTAAACAGCTTTGCTGATTAGCTTATGTGGCAAATCAATATTTAGCTGCTTTTCGCTCATCTTGCTTTCAAATGCTGCCTAGTTGTTGCTATTTCATAAAATTCATTTATACCGTCACAAGTAAATAAACATATTAAATTGTTTTCAAGATAGGTTAATTGATACTACTGATTGATTGTTTCTTTTAACATTTAAAAATATTTATTTCTGGTTTAGATTCAATAAAATGTTTGTTTGTACCTATAAAAAGGAGTACCTAAGATACAATGAATCATTCCAGTCATGTCAATTCTTTTCTGGTTTTTCATTTAGTTAAATTTGTAAAAATCTTTGTAAATAATTTATTTATTATTAACATAAAAACCCCATTATAAGTAGACCTTTAATTAACCACATTGAAACACTTAATCTACTATTTAGATTGAGATAACTCATCTTGAAACTCTTTTCACTGTCATCAATGTTCTTTTCACTGTCACAAACCAATGTGTGTGCTTTTGATGCATAGATGCTTCAGCACCTAATCCACATCTTACCCGGGTTTGGTCCGGAGAACGACAGTGACACCAAAGGAAAGGTTTGTACATTGGGCGGGCCAGCATCCACCCAAGCGTTTGGTTTCTGCACTGGAAATGAAATTTCTAGAAGGCAGTGGCCGAGTTTGGGGAGAGAAGAACGTCGTTTTTGCACTGCGTTGGACGTTGAACGTTGTTATCGTTAGTTTACCCTGTTGTACAGCTCCAGTCTGAGATCTTGTAGAGGTTTTTCTTCCATTTCTGTTTGTTTATTCATTCTGTGCATGTCTGTAGGTGGTTTATTGTTTACTTACTTTTACTTTGTAGTCATGTTTCTCTTTCAGCTTTCTCTTTCAGCTCTCCAACTTTCTTCAACTTTCATCGTAACTACTATAGTGTTTCAGTAGATTTATACCTGTTTTGTAAATAAGGCATGGAACCTGATTATAGATATACCTCCTCCATTTTTTCATACTTTATACTCTCTAATTCCCTACAAATATTTATTTAATGGTTTATTTATTAGTTATTTTTTCTATAATTCAATTTTAAAAACTATTATTGATCAGGACCATTGCTGACCATATTATGGTTACAAAACACAAAATACTAAAGGTTTTTGTGTTTTATTTTTTACCATTTTTTACGTTTTACCCACCGTGCCCCAGTTTAGATCTTTGAAACATATCGGCAATCAAATATTAAAATTTATGTAAATTTTCTATTTCAACTGCAATTTATTTATTTATCACTTTGACGTTTTATTATTCCTAGAAAACTTTTCAATATTAAAAACTTTGTTTTAGTCAACTATGCACTGTAATTTCCTAATGGGCTTTAAAAGGTTGAAGGTGGCCAAAATGTTGACAAGTGTGGTTTCGCAGATTCAACACATCGAACCCGACCTGTGTGTGCTGGTCATTAACGACGCCATCACCAAGGACGAAGGCCTGTACAGCATTTCCGCCCGCAACATCGCCGGCAGCATCTCCTGCTCTGTCATGGTGAGGGTGGAGGAGAGCGAAGCCGACTACGGTTACCTGACGTATGGCAAGGGCAGGAACGTCAAACCCAAGACCAAACCTCTCGGCGACTTCTACGACCTGGGAGATGAGCTGGGCAGAGGAACGCAGGGCATCACGTACCACGCTGTCGAGCGCCTCAGCGGTAACTTTATTACTGTATTTAACTGAAGGCTGATTACTTTTTATTTATTAATCATTATCATTCTCCATGCAAACCAATATCTGCAGAGTTGAACGTTTAGTTGTAACTAAAAGGATTAAACTTTTTTGTCGATTTTCCATTTGAATGAAGAACCATATTAACGATAATAACTTCTCATTTCAAAGTTTTAGTATTTGTATAAATGTCTTCTTAGTATGAAATGTAGCCCAGTTTTCCTCCTCTGAACGAAGGCCTCTTTGGAAAAAATTTATTTAGCAGATTCTTTTTATATGAATCCATAAATTACAATAATTTAAGAAACACATTTTACTGAGGAAGTGACCATTTGTTTTTTATTAGAAACTACATTGCAACTATTGTATTTTTTTTTTTTTTTGTCTTTCTTTGCTAGCGGCTTTTTTTATGTTTTGGTAGGGTCTTTATTATCTAAACTCTACCTGTTCTTATGTAGCTTAATTTGCTCATAGCACAATGAAAGATTGCTGCTAACTGTTATAGGTTTAATGTTTCCTTCTCTATGATTTTATCCGTCAAATTTATACTTAAGTTCGATTGTGTGGATCATGCGGTACTTTTACTGAAACTAACTGATTATGGAATTGATGGAAGCTGCCTTTCTTTGATAAAATCTTACCTCTCAAGAAGGAAACAGAGAACTATAGTCTCAGTTGAAGGAATTAGACACTCCTCAGAATGGAAAGATGTGTCAGTTGGTGTTCCCCAAAAGTCAGTTTTAGGCCCACTTTTCTTTTTAATCTACATAAATGATCTTCCTAAAGCTATAAATAAAGATTTAATTTTATTTGCCGATGATACTTCTGCTATTGTCAAAAGTAAAGATTCTTCACAACTGTCTACATCTCTTATAAATACAATTCAGGAATTAAATAGTTGGTTTGAAAATAATGGTTTGAAACTTAATCTAGACAAAACACAACTGATCAAATTTTCAGCACGAAATCAAAATAAAGTAAATGATTTTCCAAATTTGGTTCAATCACAAAAATTCTTAGGTGTACATATTGATGAAAATATAACCTGGAAAGTTCATGTGGAGTCTATTAAGAAAAAAATTAGATCCATGTCTTTTGTATTCCTCCACTTAAGGGACTGTGTCCCGATGGAGACTATGAAAGTAGTCTATCATGCATATGTTGAATCTGTTTTAAGATATGGCTTGGTTCTTTGGGGACAAGCCTCGGGCATCAAAACTATATTCCGATTACAAAAAAGAATAATTAGAACTATGACAAATTCTCATCCAAAAAGTTCCTGTAGAGACCATTTTAAAAATTTAAGAATTCTAACACTCACCGGATTATATGTCTATGAAACATTAACCTATATTCATCAGACAAAAATGTCTTTGCCTGACTCGGTTAAATTTCAACATAGTTATAGTACTAGAAATTACACCATCTTCAGACTTCCAAAGCACAGATTGACTCTTTTTGAAAAAAGTCCTCTCTACGCTGGTTTAAAAATGTATAAATAATTGCCACTAAATTTTAAATCCATGAACAATAACCATTTTAGAGATACTTTAAAGAATGAACTTACCAACAGAGCTTTTTATTCATTGCAGGAATTTTATGACAATCCTTTGGTTTAATTAGTTATTTTTTTATTTTTTTTAATGTACAATGAAGTAGTGTTGCATAAGTTTAGAAACTTTTTAATTTTATTTATTTTTGACGATGCACCTATTCTGTATGTATACACATGTAAAGAATGTTATGTGCAAATAAAGAATGTCTATGTCTATGTCTATGTCTACAACAATTTGAATTTTTTTCGATCTTTACCCAGGATTGTCAGTAACTTGCTTATCATTGTGGCAGGTCGCAACTACGCCGCGAAGATAATGCACGGCAAGGGCGAGCTGAGAGGCTTCATGCGCAACGAGCTCGAGATCATGAACCAGCTGAACCACAGGAAGCTGATCCGCCTCTATGATGCTTACGAGAGTCCACACACGTTTACGCTCGTCACCGACATGTATCCTTTGGCATCTGTCAACCTTTTTTTGTATACCGTAGTGGGCATACATTTTTGCACAAACATAAATGAACAGTGTGGGATTCACCTTCCGTTTGCAAGTTCTGCCCATTTAACGCAGGGATTCAAGCTGGAACACTAGTTTAACTTCAGCCAGCCGCATGTCTTGCATCCTAACAGATCACATAGATCTCATTGGCTTAGAGGTCACCGAGGCAACCCTCATCTTGCTTGTTCGAAGGACTTTATGGACGGAGGAATTAACTACATTCCATTTGTCCTTGTCTTCCATCATGACACCAACTACGAAATGTGGTGTAACCGCTCTCACAATGGATGTCAGCAATCTCTTCATCAAAACGCTTGCACTCCAAGAAGGTGACAAACATTGTCTTCCTCCTCTGGGCAATACAAAGTTAGGGGTCACCTTTCCTTTCCCGTCCAGTAAAATTACTTTCTAAAGTAGTTGTCAGGAACTAGCAGAGGATTAAGTCAACTTCCCTGTGTCCCTGTGGCCACAATCTACCGTAGAGCTGAGATCGCTAACGAGATGATGAGTCCAGCAACCCTCATTCCCCTCTCTCCCCCTCCGCTGCCAAACTCGCAGAGTAGTTGCTCTGTATAATTGTACTGCGTCTTTTCTGCCCCACTAGAGGCAAAAAGGTGGACTGTCTTTCAACAGCAAGCAGGTCAAAAGGGATCACCCTGCCACAACCATAACTGCCAAGGTAGAGACAGTGTGGTAGGCGCAGACAACCCTCAAGGTGGCTCTTCACTGAACAACGAGCACATGCTTACTGTATCGTTTTGTCCTCACGGCACAAAACTCCACGAATGTCCAGACTTCTGCATCGTTTCGTAAAGAACTATGGAATTAACGGTAGACATGAGGAGAAGTCGTTTGCTTGATCTAAGGCTAACCAGGCTTCCCATCAACCTGCTGAGGTCAATCATTATTGCTTTTGACTCGTGATAGTTTCCTCACTTGGTAGACTGACGTCGTATCTCACATATTAGTCATGTTTGATAATATACAATATACAGTATCTCTTGAGAGAATATGGATAAGAAATAAATACCATTTTGGTTAACATTTTATATAAATTCCTGAATACTATAAAAAAGTGAGCAATCATTTGATTTTGTTTAACAATTGGTTTGGATTTCAGCCTTTTGTACTACGATAGATGGTCTTTATATCCTGAATAATACCGCTATCCTTCATGGAGGTCAAACAATATAATGCAGAGCAATAGATGTCCCCTTTCAAAGAATTTATAGCTTTTGGATTATTGCAAGGCAGTCATCTGTATATTTATTGTTGTTATAAATAATATTTTATTGATGTTATTTTCAGTTTTTAAGATGTTCACTGTTTCTCAAACGTTTCCTTAGCCGTTTGACAGTGCCGCTGGTGGGGAATTGTTGTACAACTTGACCAAGCAGACGTTTGTGACGGAGTCGGAGATCGCCGGCTACATTCGCCAGATCCTGTGGGGTCTCGAGCACATGCATGACCAGAACATCGCCCATCTCGGACTCACGGTTGGTCATGTTACATCATTGGTTGGGTTCACGTTCATCCCCCGCAACCGGGATTCGGTGGAATTTTGTTGCGGTTAGCAAAAAGGCACGTGAACGTCAACAATCGAAATCCCAGTGGGTCCATAAGACGGCAGCAAAATTACGTCACTAGGATCCACCGGGATTTATCACGTAACCACTGGGATTTGTCACGTGATTATCTAAATCCCAGTTGCGGTGGATGAACGTGAACCTGACCATTTATTCTTTATGTCAATTAATACATAGGAATATCATACTTTTATAAATAAATCTTCTCTCAAAAAAGTTTTTGTACAATTGAAGTTTTTGGGTTCACTAACTTATTACGTAAACTGCTACATACTTTGTTTTATTTAATAAATCTTTTATTACTTATTTTTTAACTTAATTTGATTTTATTTGAAAAGTATATCATTTTAAGATTTATTTGTTATGTATATCCAACCATGTTGAGTATAGAATAAATTTTATTGGAAATTACATTATGAGAAATTATATTCTTTATTATACGTATAATAATTTGATAGAATATTACTAGAATTTTTTTTACTTCATTTTGGTACTTTAAATATTGTGTGTATATCGTATGGCTAATTTAGCTAGCCACCAGGTTTTAAGAGTCATCTTCACCCCTGGGCCAGTAACCCATTGTTGCGCGGTCGGCAATGTTAATCATACGGCTTTTATGCTAAAACATGGTCTGGTATTCCACTGTTTCGGACGCCGTTTTTCAATCGATTTTCTTGAAATTTGGTAAGTGTTTAGTTGAATAGTTATATTAGGTTTCTCATACCTCGGAATTTTGAAAATTTAACAAATATTACTCTCTGTGACGTCGCAAAGTAACTCGATTTTCCTTAGTTAATATTTCAAAATTTAGTAAAATTTTCAAAATTTCGAGGTATGAGAAACCCAATATAAGTAAGTATTCAACTAAACACTTACCAACTTTCAAGAAAATCGGTTGAAAAACGGCGTCCGAAACAGGGGAATACAAAACCATGTTTTAGCATAAAAGCCGTATGATTAACATTGCCGATTGCGCAACAATGGGCTACTGGCCCAGGGGTGAAGATGACTCTTAAGAATAAGAAAATACTGTACTTTAAAAATAGGAAATAAATTCAATATTCATACTTTAGACAATCAGGATCAAGGGCATAAAGTACACCCTTTTAGGGTACATAAGGTGTAAAGTAGTTGGAAAGAGAAGGCTAACCATCGGTTATTTTGTGTCCATGGTTAAAATAAAACAAAAAAATAGATGTTAGATAACCTGTAGTAAAATTTGTTAAAAACTTCAAATCATGTGGTGAATATTTTTCCAGCCTGGTGATCTACTAATTTCACACCCTGGAGGTGATGACCTCAAGATTTGTGACTTTGGTCTTGCCAGACGCATCGCCTACAACAGGCTTGCTCCTCTTGACTACGGTAAGTTTAATACATTATAATGTTTTCAATTAACTTATGTTTGCTAAATAGTTGTTGCTTGTGTGGTGAACCAAAAATGTAATCCCATTGTATAGATTTTTATTTGTTATTAAATAAATTTTTAACTTTCCTCTGTTAACATTCCCTGTGTAATAATCAATCACCACAACTGTTGCATTTCGATATAAACGACTACGCCCTATTTAACCCTAATCGGCTCCCACTCTGGTGACAGGCATGCCGGAGTTTGTTGCCCCGGAGATTGTGAAGGGTGAAGGCGTGGGGTACGCGGCGGACATGTGGTCTGTCGGAGTCATCACGCATCTGCTGCTCACAGGCGTGTCTCTGTTCAGAGGCCAGGACGACCGTACTACGCTCACCAACATCAAGGTAAACATCACCAGCCATGCGCGAGTAAACACGCTTCGTCAGTAGTTCACGTTTAAATGTTTACTTATGTCAATATACAAATATGAGTAAATTACTTTATTCGAACAGTCTGCATTTCGGCTAATTTATGAAAATCCTGCAAGCAAAAAAAAAGGGATGTGTCCCGTCAAAATATAATCAGGACATTTCATTCAGCCTAAAATTTGAATAATTCAAGAAATCCCCTTATGATTTAATATCAACCAAAGATTCAGTTTATATGGATTCAGTTGAAATATAGTTAAAAAATATTTTATATCATCTGTTATTCCTGTTTTTCTAGCACTTGTTGTTACAACAGCTGTCAAATATTATGATTCAATCAACCTCTTATGTTCAATTATGCTCTTCCATAAGATTAACATTAAAATTTTGAAAGTCTATAAGGCCCTAGAGGCCGATGTAAATTATTATAGGTTTTTACCCAGTCTAATGGATGTGCAGATTTCTTCTATGATGCACACAATGAGCTGAGAAAAAAAGTTTAGTGTTTGCCAACTAATTAATAGATCCCACTGAGATCTTCCACTTAAGAGGGGGTTGAACTGTTTGTAAGTATTTGTAAGTTTGTAAGTTTGTTGTTGAGGGGGTGAACGATTATTTTGCTGCCAAGTCAAGTGGCCGATGCAGAAACTGCCTGAATTGTTACACAAACATTCTTAGGGCGAGAAACAATATCCAGTATTCGGTGTAAAATACTGTGGATAAAGAAACACTGCTACACTTCAGCACGTGTGAGACCCAAGACTGTGGTAGATGATGGTGAGGTAGGAAATTCTGCCATAGAATGGAGACCTAGATTCCATTCATTGACTACACATTCATAGCCTGTGTGCCCAGCAGTTTCAGCGGCTGCCAATAGAGGCTGTCAGTATCAGGGGTCTTGTGAATAAAAAAATCATCATGCAATGCTTCACCTGCTTCCATTTGTGTCTTTATTTTACATCCAAGAAAAGTGGGAGACATTTTAAATTAAAGCTAAAAACTGGGGCTATTTGATTAGCTTTTAGCGAATTTCCCTATAGGGAATACGCTATTACGGTAGTAGTCATGGTAAGACCTACGCCCGGGACCATGATACTTTTTCATTTTGAGGTCCCCAGAAGCCAAAAACACTGTTCGTTCATTTTCATATATATGTATATATATATCTATATATATATATATATCTATCTATATTTATATATATCTATGTGTCCGTGGTACTGATAACTTTTGACAGCGACCTCCGATTTTGATGAAATTTGGTATGAAGGTGTAAGACCAGGTCTATTTTCATGAGTTCGCGAACCAGCGTGATCGGGTTATGGGAACGGGGTTTTATGGGGTTTCAAAGGGGTAAAAAATGGGTTTTTGGCATTTTTGGACCTCATTTTTCAAAATTTATCAATTTTATCTAAAACCATGTAAAAGAGCTCAAAAAAACAAACAATTTGGTATTTTGAATTATTATCTTAGCATAACTGGTTACGGGGAAAATCCAAAAATATGTTTTCTATGTTATTCTTATGGTAAATCAAGAAAACCCTATACCTTGCTTATTTATTGACATAACTTAATCAAATTTGGTATGTACATTATCTAGATAGGGTTTAACTTATACTTGCTTTCAAAACCCATATGGCGGCAAACCTACATAATCACCCCCATGGGGTTTATGGGGAAAATAAAAAATTGCCATAGCTTGATACAATTGTGTGTTTACATTCACCAATTATTGATTAACTTAGATTTTCTAACAACACCCCATGGCAGCAAACCTACATACTCGATCCTATGGTGTTTTTATGGGGAAAGTAAATAATCTGAAATTCCATTGGAAATTCGCTGAGTACGCAGGTCTGCTGCGACGGGGGTATTTTTATATTTTGAACTACCCCTATTATTTTAATGGGGTCTATTGAAACAGAACTCAATATTTAGATACTTTAGATACTTTAGATTTTCCACTACCATACTATGTACAGCAGTAAACTGAGCTAAAAACAATAGTGCTATGCACTCTACACATTCATAATTTGCAAAGAATACCAATTTACTCATTTAGCCACACTTATATTTATAAAAGGACTTCATTTTTTTATTGCAAAAGTTTTTCATGTAGAATGAAAAACTAGTTTGGTTAAGAAATTTTCAAGGCACCATGTTAATAAAGTTGCAATTTGTTGATCCATCATCAACCATTTGTTTATACTCAAAATGTTTTGTAACATGTATGTCCTTTTCAAGTCAAACTCAAACATCATTGATGAATGTTAATGGTGTTGTAAAATTGTTATTATGTCTAAACTCAATTCAAGAGACAAATGTCACGAATAAAATCTCAAAACTTTACACAAGTTAACAATTTGACAACATTGTTGTGTGCTTACAGGAGAATAAATGGGAGTTCCGTGAGGACATTTGGAAGTTCCTGTCGATGGAGGCACGAGACTTCATCACAAAGCTGTTGGTGTACGACGCAGAAGGTCGGCTGGACGTGAAGTCTGCGCTTAGGCATCCCTGGCTCAACATGGCCGACAAGATGCCGGCCAACCAGTACAACATCACCACCGACACTCTGCGCAACTACTACAACCTGCTCAAGTGAGTGCCATGACGGCGACGTCATAACGTGAAACGTTCATCCAACTTTAAATTATGATGGCCCAGTAAGGTTAAATGAGGAAGCAGTGATTTTTTGTTAACTTTTTTAATGTCCTGAATATAATAAGATCCAGATGGTTGTGAAACTAGGATTTTTTACCACCAAAAATGTCTGTAGTTAAAATATATTAAAATGTTTTGTTTTAAATTGTTTGAGTTTTGTATTTTGTATCTACGCCAGAGGTATTTTTAACGTTTTGACGGGGAACGGTCCAAACCTCAGTCTTGTTACTATCTAACACCGACCAGTTGTTAGAAAGCATCATTAATTAATAGCCCATTGACAAATGGCAACTGGGTCCAGAATCTTAATCCTTTAAAAAGCTAAATCATCATACTAACTTCATCAGGATCGAACTGGCAACCTTTGGATTCAAAGGCGAGCACTATAACCACTCCGCTACCCAGCCAGTTAAATATTAAGACTGTGGGTGGTGTTACAGTATTTTTAATTGATCCGTTTTTTTTTTCTTTTTCAAAAGGTTTCAAAGAGAAATCACTTTCCCATAAACTTAAATCACTAATCAAGTAATCTTAAACAAAATCCATTGGTAAATTCCACATGTGCTCAGTGTTGTACTTAAAAGTACCTGGGGGTAAAAATCAATAATTCTTTGTAGTCAAAGTTATATCAGTCATAGACTGTACTATAAATTGCCTGGACCGAAAGGCTTTTGCTTTCAAGAAGAGCTCATTCGCTCCGCTCATTCGCCTCCCGGGATGTTTTAATATAAGCCTTGAGTGCTGCAATATGGTATGAGTTTTTTGGACCTGTAACATGTGGATTTTACCTCTACAGTTTATAGCTGATGAATTCATTGTTGCTAATGCTTTTGTTTTTAAATTTAATATGAATCCTTCAAATTGCTTAGTTGTTTTATCCTTTTACTTTACTTATATTTAACTAAATTGTCGTGATAATCAGTATTAAGTATTACTTAAAAACTGATGTATTATTTTTATTATAGTATCATTCAGTAGTTTAGTAATTGGCTACAATTGAAAAAAATCACATGTTTAAACTGTAGCACGTGATTTGTGCTTTGACAGTTGAGTCAGTTGTTTTCAGCAACTCTTTTGTTTTATTTATTATGTTTTTTGTGATTTTAAACTCCATAAGACCAGTTTTAAAATTTTAGGACTTCAATTATTCAAGATGATAACGAAATAACATTTTTCCTTTCATACAGACATATTTAAATATTATGTTTATCTCAGAACTAAGTTATATGCAAAGTTTTATGAAAATCTTTAGAGCTGTTTTCAAGATCTGTGTGCATACGGTACATACAAAAATATAAATATACAATACTTGTATTGGAGTATAGTATACCGTGGTAAATCAAATAAATAAGTATAATCAGTGATAATATCCCATCCATTTGTAATTGACTATTATTTAAAATAAGGTCCCAAAACATATTCAAACTTGGACACTTTTTTTACATAAAAAGTCCTAAGCTTCGTGACATAAAAATTTACTTTCGCTCTTTTTAAAATCAACTCAATCAACATTGAAGACTGTCGGCCTACTTGAGTATTTGTTTGTATTGTTGCAGGGACTGGTACGCCAACGCTTCGTGCCGCACGTGGTACCGCCGCATGCCGTTGGAGGGAGCCTTCACGCACCCGAGCCGCATGGTGTACCCGCCGGGCCGCGCCTACACACCCGACCCCACGCCCCCACCCGAGCCCCGCGGCAAGTCCGGCACACCCAGGACCTGGGAGGATCAGATACCCTCACGCAAACCTCTCGACTACGAGCTCTGCGCTGTCAAGTCCGAGAGTCAGTAAGTGCTTGGCTAGTTATATTTTAAAATTCAAGTTTCTCTTCTATTTCCTGTTTTAACTTGCCTTTTTCCTATCCAGACATCCTAAGCTTTACTGTGGGTACTTTCATAACATGCCTCTGTTATGTGACTAAGACTAAGTAAACGTACTATCGAATCAGATTTTATAATACAGTAGACTCCCTCTTGACACTTTGAACCCTGGGTGCTGATTTGCCGTTTTAACTGCGTTACTGGCCAATTTTGGGGTTAAAAATAAAATTCGTAGCTTGCTATACATATTTTTTACCCATATAAATTATATATCAAAATAAAGAGAAAAATATAACCTTTCTAATGATATAACTTTTAATAAAATTACAATAAAAAATAATTTTAGGATTCCACATAAAATTTACCAGAAAAATTGAAGAAAATAAAAATTGCGACGGTGCGTACACTTATATTTAGAACATAGTTTAATATTTACTCTAAAATCTAAAAGCTAATTCACAGTCTAAACACTTATAATAACAGTAAAACTACACTTTATTTGACACGAAAATGAACGTAAACAAAGTCAGCCATTACTGCAGACAACAACACTGTGTCGTCAGCCGGCGACGCAAAACATCGGCTGCAGGCATTTGGATTTATTTTTCTGCTACAAAACAGATGGCTTTTTGTGAGACTTGAGGATACTACAATCAATGCCAGATGATCAAGGAAGCGTTCCGTAGCAACAAATAGCGCATATAAGCCGAATACAGGTTGCTATGGAATTTTATTTCGAGGCCCGACCTATACTCGGGCTTCGTTCGCGGTGACATACGCTATGCCCCGAGCTATACTCGGGCTCAGGGTTCAAAGTGTTAACCGGCCACCAGGCCGCGGCCGGATAATGAATTGGCCGGTTAAACCGATGTACATTTAATTTTGCCAACCTACAATTTTATAAGGCTTAAATACTGTACAATTATGACCTGAAAAAATCTTTAAATACCTCAGTGTATATGATTTACCGGTAACATCCAACACACGTGAAATCCACAACCAACCTACTAATGATAATTCCTTTCTTTATTGTGGTCTACTGGATAATAGGTCTAAATGCATTAATTTCCGTTGGCATTTACTTCCATTCAGGACAGTTAATTTTAATTGGTTTGAGAACGTCAATATGATATAACGTTGAATTGAATGATACAGTAGATAAGAAAACTATGTTTCCAGCGAAATTTGGCCGGTTAAAGCGATGATGAGATAAAAAATGACCTGTTAAAAAGATGTTTTGTGTCAGGGTAGACCGGTTAAAGCGGAGACCGGTTAAAAGGTGGCCGGTTAAGAGGGAGTCTACTGTACTTTATTGTAAAATGTGCCTCTTTATTTTACAATATTTGGTTTTAGGATGATAAACTGCATTTATTTTTATAAAATTCTTTAATTTTTAAAAAGATATATGGAGTTTTAGTAATTTAAATAGAAAGGTGATGGGTTGGAATTTCTTAATAATACTTTATTAGACGTTGTGAATCGATTGAAGGAAATAAAATTTTTCTAAAAGTATATACTAGTCACATGGGATGGTTTGCTTTTTATGATATTGTAGATGACTATCAATAATCAGTACAGATGTATTAAAAACATTTTACTTAAATTAGTAGCACCTCTACAAGAAGGGTTTTGAATGGATAGAGCCTACGCAGTCAAGTGGCCATTACGGTAACTACCTGAATATGGTTTGCATTGTTGCACGACTATTCTGAAAAAGTCATCGTATAATGCTTCCTTTTCGCCTTTATTTTAAGTCCATAAAAGTGATAGAGATTTTAGATAAAAGATAAAGACTTGATCTATTTGATTCGCTTTCGGATTTTTAAATATTTTTAATCCAAGCCAAATGAGGGTCTAAAGTTGATAAACTTTGAACCATTAAAGCTTAATATGGATTCAAATGTTTTAAATAAAATCCAAAAGCAAATTAAATAGCCCAAGTCATTATCTTTTATTTAAATCATATCTTACTTTTATTGGACTTTAAGTAAAGGCATAAAATGGGAGCATTCGAAGCAGTGATTGACGTTCTGAGAGGAGTTCATTCACCTCCTCTTAACCGCCACCCTCGGGGCCAGGGCTATGACAGTAAAGTGAATTGACCTACAACAGAAATTCCAGTATAAACCTGTATAGTAAGTAATTTGAAAGGTTTTGAAAGAAATTAACCTTTGTACAAGTGGGTAATGTATATTTATAAATTACTTACTTGCAAGTATAATTAACTGCTATACTGTAAGTTATATATTTTCAATATTTGTACTTTCAACACAATGTCAATTACAACACATTTAGAGTAGCAAAATGTTCATTTATGCAATCATGGATAACAGAGAATGACGGTTAATCGAGTTTCTACTTAAGTTTGTAATAGCTGCTGTCAGCCATCTTGGAACCGTAGACTCCTGTCTTTCTGTGCAGTTACCAGAACGGCCCCGACACGTACCTGCTGCAGTTGAGAGACGTGGACTTCCCCGTCAGACTGAGGGAGTACATGAAGGTGGCCGCCGAGCGATGCCCTCTGTCCCGCGGCGACTACAACGACCGCGACAACCCGCACATCGACTGGAGGGTGAGTAGCAAACAAGTGGAGGAGGAAGTATTGTACATTAAAACCTTACAAACTAAACTCCTGGTAACTCTACAACCACAAAGCAAAACAACGGTGTAACATCGTTGCAGAAGACCGTGATCACCGCAAAAGTTTGGCCATGTCAATGAGCTTGACCCCCCAGAAAGTTCGGACATGGCAGAGTGGTTGATCATGGTAGGATGCTAGCGCAGCAGTAAGCTTGACTGTTTCCATGTTTATTTTTTCCATGCTCAAAAAATTTTTTCAGTTAGATTATTGAAGTCTTTTTTTTATAAAAGCACACTGAAGTAATGTGCAATGGGTATACTAGTATGTAATCCTCAACCTTTAGCCTCCTAGAGTTTAATGGCTCATAAAACAAGAAAAAATAATAAAAAAAATGTATTCCATGGTTTTGTTTGCAGAGTATTAGATAAGTGCATATTGAAAATTTATTATGTCTTATGGATATCTAGGCCAGAGCATTTTTTAAAGTTTTTGTTTGATGACGTAATAAACATCTCTTTATCAAGTAGAATAGTTTAATCTCCAATTTAATTTGTTGCAATTAAGAAAGAAATCACCCAATATTTACAACTAAACCAACTTTTGATTTGAAATGTTTGATGATATTTATGTGGGTGATTTGCACAGACCCCGGTCATCCGAGAGCGGCGCAGGTTCACAGACATCATGGACGAGGAGATTGACGATGAGCGGAAGGAGCGGATCAACCGATATGGTTCACCAGACATGCACACGCTGCGGCGGATCAGGCATGAGCTCGGCACGCGGCTCGACTCCCACGTAGAGGCGGAGGCGCTGATGGCGGCACGGCGCGACGGAATGGTCAGTAATTCACAGTCAGAAAAAGAGTAAGTTATACATACAAACCAGATTAGAGTGTGGGGGTCTGTTCTAGGATCAAAAAATGTGCCAAATCATAGGAGTAGGACTAACAATAGACGAGCAATCATGAGTATATTATAAACAATGTGTCATTAAAAAATTTCTCTAGAGTCTAGAAAATTATATAACCTTTAAAATGGCAATTATGCACTATTTAAGTAAAAAAACTTGCTAAAATTCTATATTTTCCCTTTTATAGAAAAGTTTTTAAAGTGAGATTAATTAACAACATTGTTTTATGTTTAAGGTCAGTAATGTATTTTATTTATAGCAACATGCGTACAGTAAAAACATCAGACATTATTTTACCTTCTTTAAAAAAATGTTTGATGGGCTTTTGAGCTGTGGAAAGGTTTGTTTTATGTATTTAAGCTCTGTGCGTTATAATGCACGCACTGCTCACGGTTAGTGGGATGACGGGTGGGGGACAGTTGCCACGTAGCAGGGTGTAAAATTGGCTGTGACCTTAAATATGGCCACTCTCACTTCCGTGACCACTTCCTTACTCCTTACTTTGCACTGTTCCCATCATTCATCCTCCAGTGAAGAGCATAGCACTGGCAGATGGAATACAATGTTTTATTTCTTGCTAGATACAAATCTGGATTATTTACGGTCCAGATGTTTGACATCTGACTTATCGACGTTCTTCAGTGTCAAAACTTAAAATTGAATACAAAACCCCCGACAAGAAAGTAATATTCTCCCTAAAATTCTTTACCTCTGTTTAAGTTATAACAAAGATACATTGTGTTACAAAAATTTAGAAAACTAAGCTTGATGCCAGTCAGGTCATTCACAACAAAGTCTAAAGCAGACCGCGTATAAATTCATGAGGGCTTTCAATTTCTCTATCAATGTCTTATCAATATGGTTCTGTACACTATTATGGTCAAAAATAAAAAATCATATTTCCCAATTATTTTAGTTTTCACAATTCGTCCTCTTGCCTTTATCTTTACCAAGACTGTATTGTAAATAACTTAATGGTGTAGATATAAATCAGTAAAAGATGAATATTTTGTTTGTTCAGGCACCATTCTTCAGAGAGAAACCTCAGATCTTGCCCATCGAAGAAGACAAACCAGCTGAGTTGGTGTGTTTTGCAGTGGGAGACCCCAGACCTGCTGTTCAGTGGTTCAAGTAAGTGTGGCATAAGATCCTTCTAACTATCAAAACAATAAAATGCCCCCGTCGCAGCAGACCTGCACACTCAGCGAGTTTCGTACCAAATTTTGATATGTTTTTATTTCCCCATAAACTTTATTGGGGGGGGGGGGGGTGAGGGGGTACATAGGTTTTGTGCCATATTGATTATGTAAGCAAATGTAAGGTGTGACGATCCAAATTTGTTGGGGGGTGAAGTTTAACCACTTACCAACGGCTCTAGGCACTAACCTTTGTTTCACGACTGAGGTGATAGGCTTACCTAGGCCTAGTGAGCCAAGATTCCTCCCACAGGGTCCAACACTGGGATAGGCTATACTTTACTTAAAGCCCTGGGAATATACTCATTCGCCATTATTTAAAGAAGGTTGTTTTCCGGTGTTATAATGCCGCTACAAACGCCATAAAACCCGATGAAACTCCCACTTCACTATAACCCATGTAAACAACCTCAAATGCCGGTTGAGGCCAGAAGAGAATTATCCCAGCAACAGAGCTGAGCGATTCCTAGGGACTCGTTTTAACATGTGACTGAATTCCCAAAGTTTTGGTGAATCCGGGGTAACGATCACTATTTTTATTAGCTGGAAATTCATTTCACAAAGTTAAACCTTACTTATAATGAATGTACATACCAAATTTGACCAATTTCTGTTCTTCATACTTATATTCATGAATATATTTTATACAAATTCATAATTTTCAACAGAACCTTCGATTTTGATCAAATTTGGTGCAGGGGTGCAAAGCAGCATTTACTTTATTGAGTTATATATACATGTATATGAATTTGAACGAAAAGTGTTTTTGCTTCTGGGGACCTCAAAAAAAAAGTAACATGGTTCTCCGGACTTAGGTCTTATTGTGACTACCACCGAAATAACATATTCCCTATAGGGAAATTCACCAAAAATGACCAAAAAGTAACGTTTAATATACTTTAATGTAAATGCCTGATTGACATAGCCGGATAGATTGTGTCATTTAATATTTACAATCATTATAACTGTGTAAAAAATATAGAAATGTAAAAGTCTTACACAGTTTGCTGTGGTATTAAGGATAGATTAGGTTTCAGTGTTATTATGATATGTTTGTGAAATCACCTTCAAAATAAAAATCGATACCAACCGCATCAACACACTGGATAAATCCATTGGACATTGGGGAAAAAAGCCTCAGTTAACATAAAGTTAGAACTTACTGCACTTAACAAAAGCATCCACTATTTACTCTCAGTAAGGGTGACAGCGATGAGAGAAACACTGGACGGACAAACCAAGACTTGTACCGCAATAAGAATAGATGAGTTAGATGAGCATTGACCTTTCCAACTTCAACCTTTATCTTCTATGTACAGCCAGGCCACAGTTATATTTCAGGAATGCTATAAGTAGATCATAATAGGTATTATCAATTTGTTAAGGAAATACTGTACCCCATTGCAGCAGACCTGCGTACTCGACGAAGTTCCAATGGAATTTGGTATTTTTTTATTTTCCCGATAAGCACCATGGGAATTAGGATGAAGGTTGGCTGCCATGGAAGTGTTGTAAGCAAATAGACAATAATTCCTTCCAGTGCAGGTACTTGCTAAAATGTATAAAGTTCTGGTATTTTTTATTTCCCTAATAAACCCCATAGGGGTGAGGATGTAGGTTTGCCATCATATGGGTGTTGTAAGCAAATATAAGTTAGACCGCTACCTAGTGAATGTAGGCCTGCATACTAAATTTTTACAAGTTATGTCAATAAAGAAGTTAGATAGAGGGATTTGTGGATTTCCTATAAGAATAACATGGAAAGCGTAGTTTTGGATTCTCTCCATAATTTTTTACACCAGGTTTAAAATTCAAAACACTTAACTGTTTTTTTTTTTTCAAGGTCTTTTGAATGGGTTTAGTTAATATTTGTTGAACATCGGACAAAAATAGTTTTTTCCTGAAAATGGACAAAGGTGTCATAAAGGGTCATACCAAATAAAATCTTACTCCTACCAACAGTGAGTAAGATTTTAGAAAAAGCAGTTTGCAACAGATTAATGCAATATTTAAATGATCATAATCTTCTCTTCTCTAAGCAATTTGGGTATAGAAAAAGGAGATCCACCAAGCTAGCCCTTATTGATTTCGTGAGTAAGTGCGTCGATGCCTTGGAGAGGGGCGATACTGCAGTCGGCTGCTTTATCGACCTCTCTAGGGCATTCGACTGCGTTGATCATGAAATTCTCTTGAAGAAACTCAAATTACTTGGAATAAAGGAGAGAGCCCTTGGTTGGCTGACGTCCTATTTAAATGACAGGCGACAGCAAACTACAGTAAACTTTACTTTCAATTCTGGACTTAAAAAACAGTTTTTCTCTCATATTGCAAATAATACTTTTGGAGTTCCGCAAGGTTCAATTTTAGGCCCTGTGCTTTTCATTATTTACATTAACGACATTTCTAACTTTTTCCCTCAAGAATCTTTAACTATTTTTGCAGACGACACTTCGCTTTTCACTAAAAACAGCAATGTCTCACAATTAGAAATAGAAACGTTTGGTCGGCTTGGAGCTCTCTCTCAGTATTTTTCAAGGATAAACTTAAACATCAACCCAAAGAAAACCAATTTCATGTTTGTTTCTACTTGCCAGAAGAAAAGAAGACTCGAAAGGGCTGGCTTGCATCCACCACTAGTTATGCTTGAAGATGAAATACTTGAAAGTTCTCCTTTTGTGGATTACCTGGGAGTGAGATTGGACGATAGTCTCCGGTGGTCGGATCACATCGACAAATTAGCTTAAACTTTGACTTCAAATGTTTTTGTCATTAGGAGTCTGGCAGTTTTCAATAATATCTCCCTTTGCAAGTTAATTTATTTTAGTCTCATAGAAAGCTACTTGCGATATTCGGTGGTGCTTTGGGGTTCTTCGAGTAAAATCAATTTGAACAGGATATTTGTCATTCAAAAGAAAGCGATCAGAGCTATCTGTAGGCTACGGCCTATGGACTCTTGCAAAGAGAAATTTAAAGAGCTCCAGATCATGACGCTACCTTCACTTTACCTTTTTGAAGTTATCAATTATGTAAAAGAAAATAATTTGATAGAGGCTCATAGTCATTCTTACTTCACTAGAAACCGTAATGTCAATCCATCTGTTCAGCATAATTTAAAACTTTTTGAAACAAAACCCAGTTATCTTGGTGTTAAATATTTTTCTCAATTACCGTCAACAATCAAGAGTATTGAAAATTTGAACAGTTTTAAGAAGAAACTCAGGCAGTACCTCATCGATAAGTGCTACTATGATCTACCACCTTTTCAATAATCCTGATTTTTCTCCCGGACATTACTACTATACCCACTCCCCAACCTTACTATAACCTGATTGGACAGCGTCCGGAGTTGACGGCCAAGTTTTAGCCTACGGTACTACAAGGAAATTAAGGACGGGTCCCATGCCTTCGTGGTCTACGGGACAGACATAGGAGGTAACAGGTAACAGGTAAATATGATTAATTTTGTGATTTACCTAATTAATACAACCAATAATTACATAAATAAAAATTATTATGTATGAAAAAACAAAATGGCTGCCAGCAGCTTAACAAAGCATTTTAAACCCCAGTTTGTATGATGTTTTTTAACTTGACCTAAGGAACTGACTCACAAAAAATTTCCAGGTTGTTTGTAAACACCCTGTATATAAAAAGTAGAACAAATGTTTTTGGCTTCTAGGGACCTCAAAATAAAAAAGTATCACAGTCCCGGGCTTAGGTCTCATCGTAACTACTAACGTAATAGCGTATTCCCTATAGGTCTAGGGAAATTAACTAATATACCAGAAAAACATGTGTACAATTACAATATTTTATAACATTTACATCACAAAATTAGTAAGGTCCAATTTTCTAAAAACTACAAAACTGTCAGTATTTTAAAGAGCCTCTATGCTAAACAGGAGCTCTCAAAGCCTCATTGATCAATGTTTTTACCGACCTCCATATTATCTAACCCGATTCCTAAATTTGTCTTGATCCCCCTCTTCCCCCAACAACCATATTATGTTTGCCTTCCAAGGACATGACAGCATCAAAACATAAGACATGTGTCAAAATAGAAATAGTATAAGACAGAAGAATCTTGATTGGTCCTACACCATTTATGGTCAATCCGTATGACATGGGATTTGTATGTATGTAGGGCTTAGGTGTCAAGAGACATTAGGCCTAGGCCTACCAAAAATCATTGTCATTAGTTTTATAGTAGGTAAATAATACTGCAAAAAATAATAAATAGAACTTATTATTTTTAACTAATGTACATTTCATAAAAAATAACACTTGATGAAAAATGGAATATTTACTAAATTCAACTTTAATGCATTAGAAAATTAAAAACTTTAGTCTTGCTGAAGTGAAACAAAATTTAAAGTCTTGTCGTAGAGGATTAAAAATAAAACATATATGAGACAAAAATAACAAATGTTCAACACAATGCTACTCTAGGTAAATTCAGAAATATAATTGGCTATCTAGTTTGATTCAAATAATAAACGTTCTTAATAATTGGAAGAGGTCTGCAATGTATGTTTAAAATACAAAAATTGATAGAAAACTAATTAAAAATTTGTACCTCAACATTAATTAAATTACATCCACATTTTAAAGACCTGATTATGATAGAACAATTTGTTTTATCATATTTGCCAAAACTCTGATGTCATCCGGACTCAAGTTGGTAAGAAGTGAAAGTTCTTTAAGTGTGCTTTCTTCCACATTCTTATCCTTTGTAGTGAATGTGATTGATAATGCTACAACAGCTGAAGCTTGATACAAAATGTTGCACTCAGTTTGCTGAAACTCGGTTTTCTCTTGATGTATCATATCCCACCTACCAGTGGTCAAGTAGAACAGTTTACAGAATATTTCATGATGGTGCAAATACACAAAATCAGTGAAAATTATGGCCCTCTCGTAAACATCTTTGGAAAGCAAATAGGCGCTTTCTGATGACCAAAGTTGCTCCAAAAGCATTCCTACATTTGTAAACACAGTCGGAAAATGAAGTTTAAAGTCCAAAGTTTTCAAAACCCTTATTTCCGAGGCCATGATTGCAGCCAATGTGTAATTCTTTCCTTCATTTTCAAGGTAAATCTTTATATCTTTGGGTTTAACCACTTTAGGTTGTACGATGAACTTGGAGGCAATCTGAATACAAGAAAGCATTCTCAAAGATGTTTGTGTGGCTAATCTACTTTCAACTAGTTCCCACTGCTTTTTAGAAAAACCTTTATTTTTAGTGCAACTTTTGTTGAGAAGTTCTTTGAAATGTAATTGAATAAATCTATCAAATAGTTCTACAGCCAAGTAGCGTACCTCATCAGGTTGGTCAAAATATGTGCATGTTATAAATATCAAGTCAACCACAGGAGTGGGAGTAGCAAGATAAGATTCCTCCATATTCACTCTTTCTTCTTCAACTTTCTCATCTGATATTAATAAATCTTCCAACCACTCCTCTAATAGATCCATTGAAGTAGTTTATAAAACAATAAATTTATGAGAAAATTACTGGAAGACAAACTACTTACTGTTAATAACTAAACAACTTTTAATGACAAAAAGTTCACAGCAAATCAACACACTTTGATCATGAATGCAACAATGCAGATTGACATGTTAAATCAGCTGTTGACACAGGCAACAGTCAGCTGATCAAAGTGTTTTAAATTAAAGTTGATATTTTTTCCTGTGAGTAGACCCTGTGTTCAAGGTTAATACATAATATTATTTGATTATAAATTACAAATTCAATTTATATATATATATATATATATATATATATATATATATATATATATATATATAATTAACACCCAGTTTGCAGCAAACCTGCATACTCAGTGATATTTTATAAGAATTTCTCTATAGGACAAAACCAAAAGAGATATGGTAATAGTTTGAATTACAAAGTTGCTCAGTTCAACAAGAGCTTTAAGATTATATACAAAATGACGTGTGTATGCATAAAAATATCTTATGTAAACATAACTTATGTAAACATTTTCAAAATTGTTAAATTTTTGACATTTTAACTTTTTAATAAATGTGGTCTTGTGACATATCATTGTAAAACTTAGCTCATTTCAGGGGTGGACTGAGCCGCCGGGACACCGGGAAAATTCCCGGTGCGCCCTCTCCATCAAGGCGCCCCGGCGCCCCTAGGACGAGATTTTTTCATTATAAGGAATTGTAAAATATTTTTTGAAAGTTCAATATTTGTGAATTTTTATTTTTCCTAAAACGATTAATATGTGTTTGCACTTCATTACTTGAACATAGTACGTTTATCTTTTTATAAATTGAATGTTCAACTTTGATAAATTGCTCTAACTGGGAACTCTTTCGTGTAGCAATGACTCGACATAGTTGGCTAACCTGTGCGGCGAAACAGCTGTCAGCCTGGGCGCGACCTTTGCGACGTAGGACGAGTAACCCAGGAGGATGATTTTGTTAAACATTACACAAAAGTGTATGTATTTATTCTGGAATATGTACAATTTTGAATATAAATACTACTCTTGTAATCCATTATTTTAATAAATCGACAATTTTAACAGGTTAAGAACGATGCTGTATTTGCATTTTGCAGAAACTATGCAATTTCCAGGCAATCTTCGTTGCAATGACTTTTCTGATGATTTGTTAGCTCACCACTCCACTTACAGATTACCTGCAAACCAAGGATCTTGACGATGTTCAAGCATTGAGGCTAGTAAGCTGCACTTAGGAAAAAAAAAAGCGTCTTTAGGATTTAAAAGGTACTACGTCCAAGTTTGCCGTAGTCTTCAAAGCAGCAGAGGTCACTGAAATAACCAACAAAATCTAACACTTGTCGGGTACAGTTCCAAATATGGAAGAAATCATCATAGAAACAAAACTGCCTGGGGTGAGAGTAGGAATAAGAAAATGCCGGGGGAAACTTCATCAGGAGACGTGGCCTAATTGAGGACAGCAATTAATTAGATTTGAAGTAACCGATTTAACTGTGTTATAGATTCTAAGCTGTCAAATGTCTGAACGAAAAGTTTGCAGCAAAACAAAGTCTATGCTTAGATTTAAAATATTTTTATCCCAAGCGACTTAACAGCATTGACATTAACTCTTCTAGCTTTCAAAGGATAATAGAATTAGTTACCGATTGCGAGGAGGGGAAACTGGAGGAGGAATTAGTATATTTTAATCACCGTGTCATCACCAGTTGTCGAAGCTGGTAAACATAACAAAACAAACCGATGGTTTTGAAGGTGAGCTCTCGGAAGAAGAATTGGTTTTCCAACTTAAATTATGACAAATAGAGAGACCCAAACGATTTGGAGTATATTCAGTGTAAAAGTGGTAAAAATGCAATACTTGCTTCAGTGTGCATTCGACGACTTACTTGAGTACAATGTTTTTGTTTTCAAAGCTGTACACGAACCTTTTTAAAGTCTTTAAGTATATATCTCTTGACATTACCAGCTACCCAAGTGTCATGTGAACGGCCCTTTGCAAAATTAAAATAAATCAAAACAAGGCTCCATTCACGACTCACTGATGAACACCTTCAGACCTTATTTCTCATGAACATGGAGGGAGATATTCTTGTCAAGATCAATAATTATTAGATAATCGACAAGCTGAGTGAGGAGTGTGGACAATTGAGAAGACTTCTTCACGTATAAACTGTTGGTATGTTGACTTAACTTTTATGGGCAGCAATATAAACAAACAGTAATGTAAATAAAATATGTTGGTTTTGATAAAGATAAAAAACTACGGCTTTCAAGTTTAATATTTGCCTACAAAGCCTTCAAATGCTTATTGTAAAGTTATTTTTACTTTCATTAGTTTGATTATATATCAGTTTATAATATTAATTGAAAATTAAGAAGTTACTGTTTTAACACTTGTTTGATTTACTGTATTTTACAAACTACGGAATATCAATATATCAATGTAATATACTTCTACAGATACATTGTAAATTGTTTGAATTTTAAGGGATTCTGTTATTACATTAGAAATAAAGACCAAGTATCCATATTTTGTTTTGTTTTGTTTTTGTCACATGTTTCAACTGTCATTTTCAAGTAAGTACCAGGTTAACCGAGCCTTGCTCGTTGGTTTTTATTCACTTTTGAAATAGTGCCATGGTAATAAAGCTATTAAATTTCCACCAAGAACCAACTATACCTCTTCAAAAATAACAGCTGTTCCAAAAAAGACTGCTTAACACTGATGTTCCTTTAATTTTATATACCTTCCGTTGTTACTTCATTACAAAAATAGCAACCCATAAGACCAATGTTAAAAATTACTATTTTAAAACTTAAATTTACGCCAAATTCGATTTTTCCTGGGGATAGAGACTGTTTCCAAACTTATTTTCGGGCCAAAACACTCTTTAATACAAAGTTTAAGCAAAATCTACCCGCTAGATTTCGAAATCGTGGAACACACATCCCTTCAGACATTGCTCGTATTATAATATAGGATTAAACTATAAACTCTTTAATATTGTAAGGTTACAATTTTAATGTTCTTTATTATACACATAATAATATGAATGCCTTATATGTAATATGTTTAATATGGCGCCCCTCCGGTAACCATTCCACCGCCCTTTTCATAGTGTCAGTCCACCCCTGGCTCATTTCAAATAAGTATTTTGAATCTGGAGTCATTTATAACAAAGAATAAAAAAATTAAAGGATATTCCATAAATGTTTTTTTTTTTACAAAAATGGCCACCATTTTGAAACATAAAAAATACATTCATTCTATTTTCACTAAAATGCTCCTTTGACGAATACATTAAAATTATGTAAAAAACTTCACTTTTACATAAGAAAATTTTAAGATTTAAACCCATTACCTCCATTTTTTATATCTATCTATCTATCTATCTATCTATGTGTCCGTGGTACTGATAACTTTTAAAGGTGACCTCCGATTTTGATGAAATTCGGTATGAGGTGTAAGACCAGGTCTATTTTCATGAGTTCGTGAACCAGCATGGTCAGGTTATGGTAACGGGGTTTTATGGGGTTTCAAAGGGATCAAAAATGGGTTTTTGGCATTTTTGGACCTCAATTTTCAAAATTCAAGAATTTTTACTGAAACCATAAAAGAGTTTAAAAAACAAATAATTTACAGTCATAAATGAATGGATGAATTTTTAACTTAGCTTAACAGATTCCGGAGAAAAACTAAAAACAGGTTACTCATGTTAATCTTATGGGAAATCAATAAAACCCTTTATCTCGCTTATTTATTGACATAACTTGGTAAAATTTGGTATGGTTCACTAGGTAGAGAATAACTGATATTTGCTTACAACACGGATGTGGGGGAAAACCTACAAACAACATGGGGTTTATGGTGAATATTAATTTAAGTGCTGGGATAATTTGAACCATTTAAAAAAGCTTAAAAACAAACACTCTAGTATTTTGAATTTTTTACCTAGCTTAAATGGTTATGGAGAAATCCAAAAACGATGTTTTCCATGTTATTCTTATAGGAAATCAATAAAACCTTCTATCTTTCTTATTTATTGACATATCTTGATAAAATTTGGTATGTACATTTATTAGGAAGCGTTAAACTTACATTTGCTTACAAAACCCATATGGCGGCAAACCTACGTACTCACCACTACGGGGTTTATGGGGAAAATAAAAAGAACACCATAACCTGATAAAATTTGGTATGTACATTCATTAGGTAGGGTTTAACTTACATTTACCAACAAAACCCATATGGCGGCAAACCTACCTACTCTCATCCCCATGGATTTTATGAGGAAATAGAAAATATAGGCTACCAAAATTCCATTGTAAATTCGCTGAGTATGCAGGTCTACTGCGACGGGGTATTTTACTCTTTGACTTCCCGTACACAGTGTACGGTCAAAAGAGTGAGTTGGGCATTACCTTGCTGACTATGGCAATAACTGTGTGTTGTAAACGGAAACATAATGAAACAAAAATACTTAAAATGTACAGATTTTATTCGTCAAATAAAAATATTTTCTTTATATATTTTATTATTGGTTTTAAATATTTCCAATAACTATAAATATGTGGCAGCATAAGATTAACTTTCTAAAAATATATTTTAAAAACTAATTTTTTTGCCGTTTTTATTTGAAACTCTATTGTAATAACAAAAATTATTAGATGGAAACTTTAGTGTTTTAAGTTTGCTTTTGCAAAAACTAAAATCTAATATAATTTGTTCTAGGAATGACATGGTCATTACAGAAAGTCACAGGATTAAAATTCTAGAAGATGATTTTGGCCGTTCCATTATAAAGTTCAATCCAGCCCATGCAACCGACATTGGAATCTACAAAGTTACGGCGAGGAACAAGAGCGGTCAGACGGTTGCACGCTGCAGGTAATCAAAATGAATCATAACGGGAACAAAATTATTTGGTTATTCATGATTAATAATATCATCATGAAACTTTGCAGTGCTTTTAATGTTAGTAAAAAAATTATTGGGGTTGAATCATAGATTAGATTTAGAATTTATTTTTAATAATACAGACAAAAAAATATGTTGCTTCAAGGTCAATCAATTGCCTCCAGCCTAGAATTTTACCCTCTTAATTCAGATTTCTTGCCATCACATGGTTGTTCTAGTGTCACTTTATGGGTTCCATCTAAATTTTATCTCCAGAATCGGATCAACGTAAAGAAAGTTCTTAATCATCAATTAACTTATCAGTTTCACACTATTTTATCCTTTTGTGTTATTTTGTACATTAAATACAAACTCAAAATTGGGCATTTGTTACTTATGTATTATTTGGTTAAAAATACTATGTTAGCCCACTTAGAAAAGGAAAATATTAGCTCTGATATTCCAGATTTAAAAACAAAAGTTCTGTCGAATGCTATTGCTAACATATGTAAAAGCCTGAATTATTAAGACATGAGTTGGTATTGTTAAAAGTACTCCACTGAAAAATAACTCAAAGAAGGATGGTTGAGAGTTAGCGAGATATCTTCATTTCTCTTGGTTTTGATCAACATTGCAATCCTAACTAATTAAAAAAAAATATTGCCTTAATAATTAGGACGAAAGAGCAAAACCTGAATTTTCAGCTTTAATGTCTTCGGTTGAGCTCATATAATCCCGAGTGTTTGTTGTTTTTTTCGCAGAGTGGTTTTGGCAGAGACACCCCACGCTCCTGACTCGCCTGATGCATCAGACATCTCGGACACGGAAATATTGCTGCGGTGGAAACAGCCCAAGAGTGATGGAAACACGCCTGTTCTCTGCTACAGCGTGCAATGCAAAGAGTCGGGTGAGTTATTTATTTTAACAAATTATTCCTCACTTAGTCATGTGGTCAATGCTAAAATATTTGAATTTAAATACCACCAACCATGGTAAATTAAATTTTCTCTTAGATTTCAGGGATGTCAAATCATGAATTTTGTACAGAAATTATTTGACTTGTATAAACCACATAACAGCCTTCCGATCGCTTTGCAGAATTGTGGACAGCATTTAATTGCATTGAAAAAACGTTGCTGTACCTCTATGTAAAAATCGTTCTGTAAGAATGGTTTTCGAAATTAATTTCTTTTCAAGCATAAACTGTCCATTTAATTTTCTATCAATAATAAGTATTATTAACAGATGCGGTGGACTGGAATGACCTGGCAAGCAACATTGACCATGAGTTCTACCTGGTACGAAACCTTAAACCCAACACCAGCTACCAGTTCAGGTTGGCTTCCAGAAACAAGATCGGCTGGAGTGAAAAAGGAATCCCAACGAAGGCCATCAAGACATTAGAACCAGGTACATTAGCGGTTAGGTTGGCATTCTACCCGAAGTTGCTTATATACTGTATATATATATGCTAATTTCTACGGAATTGTGTTAAATGTTGTTTATCTCAACCTCCATATTGCCCAGAATATTATTATTCCTGTCTTTAGTTTGTAGATCCTAGTCTTGTAACACAACAATGCAAATTTTTTTTGTACATTTTTTTGCTATTGGGCAAAAATGGGTTATAATGAATTTAAAAAATATTTCAAGAGGATGTTCCTCTAATAGTATATTTTATTATTAGTCCAAAAAGTAGTCATTATCAGTGCAAGATCGAGTTTCAAGTACGAGGCTAAGCCGAGTCCTTGAATTAGATCGAGCACCGGTATACTACTTTCGGACTCGTTACAAACAGTACTTTTCATCATACCACCATTGATAAATATACAGTTTGGATCATTTTTATCTATGTACTGCCTCTTCCGTCGACAAATATTATTAGAGGTTTGTTATTTCATTTGTTTCAATAAGCAAAACAATCATATGTTTGAAAATTGTATGATGGAATAACTCACTGTAATTAGAATAGCAGCTTTCTCGGTGTAAAGTCTTGGAAGTTTTTCCCAGCCTAGTCCCAAAAACCACTGTTTTCCGGCGTAGTCCAAAAAACTATTGTTTAAGAACACGTTTACCCAACCCATCGGAACTAACTAGTTTCTATCACAGCTGATTGCTCTGAAAACAATGTTTATCGCGAGGGTATGATGAAAAAGCTTAATTTTGCTTTGCTCTTCTAGTCTATCCATGACTTATTTCCTTGCTTGACCTCTGTCCCTGTAAATATGACATAAAATTCTTAAAAGATAATTCTGTTGCACTTTTCGTAATGGAAATTTTAACATGATTTCAGGTGCACCAAAGATACAGATGTCAAGAGCGATGAAGCATTTACAAGACATCGTAGAGAGCGGACAGGAGGTTGTACATGAGGAACAAAAGTCTCATCTTGAGTACAAAATTGAGAAGAGCCCCATCCACTGGAGTCACGATCAGCCGACAGAGAAATACAACTACATCTCAGAGATCTCAAGGTAGTCCATCATTGAATTAATTTTGAAATGTTATTATTAGAATAACATTGGAATTTGGTTGAGCTATTTAAACATCCCGTACAATTCCTTATGTACAATTAATTGTAAATAAGTGTAGTTTTTGGTGATTACTGATAATCACAATATTGGATTAGTTGGATGTAATTGATTTATAAATAAAAGTAAAATTTTTATTTAGCAATGATAAAAATAATGTGATGTGTTATTTGTTTATTTAGATTTTTATACCAAAGAGGTTATGTTGAACCATGGAGGATACACTGGTTAACGAACTGCATTAAAAGAGTGTAAACAGTAAACATTGACTATGTGAATAACGTGACTATGATTGACTAACGTGAATAGACCTCTCATCCAATGCATTTAGTGTGAGGCAAATATTTTGAAGTTTTGAATGTTGTATTTGTTGAAGTTTGTGTACGCGGCACCAGAGTCGCTTTCATCGATGTTGTTATTATTCACCTGAGTTTGCAGTGCTGCCAAAACACTTTACCACAACATAAACATAACCCTCAGTTATAAAATATTCCATCCTTGGTTGAGAAGAGTGGTAATACTGATTTATCTATCATATATCACTTGTACTTCATGTACGCCGCAGAAGATCACACCACCGTCAATAGGTTTCAAACAAGCCTATGCTATGAGAAGTCTATTCACGTTAGTGTGTATAGTCAAAGGTATAAAGTAACCAAACTAAATTACTTGATTTCGAGCATAAAGTACACTAGTTTTCACAATTCCTCTACACTAACTTGACCTGCTCCGTTTCTACATTACGTGTGGTTTGCAGGGGAAGGTTCTCCGTCGTGGTGAAGGGCATCGACAAGACCAACGACCGTGTGGTGGTCGCCAAGCTGCTGGAGTACCGGCCGGACACAGAGGTCGCAGTCGATGCAGAGTTCGAGGCCTACCGATCCCTGCGGCACGAGCGCATCGCCTCCCTCCTCGAGGCCTTCAAGTCAGTTTACACCAATATTCTGTTTTGTTAAACCCATTAAACAATGTCATAATAGTAGGTATTTTATGCAATGATTGTATTATGATGACCTTTAAGCCATGAATAAGATGTAAGTTTAAACACGAATGAAGCGAGTGCTCTAAATATCTCAGAGTGGCTTAAGGGATGAATACAATCACTGCATACACTACTTTATCCTTATCCATGACCAACTTAAATTTAGTAAAGCACTGTACAGTAGAGTCCTGCAAACCTTTCGATAACCCGGAGCTCCCCGTAACTGGGAAAACCTGCCATAAGAGTAAAGTCCACTGTGTTTCAAGGCACCTGTATCGGTGTTTTCATTTGGGTTTTCTTTAAGTTTTTTTTTTTTTTTTCAAGAGATAATGTTTATAATTTTTGTAATTTTACAATTGATAAAGTTTGTAATTTTTGTATTACCGTATGTATTATGCAATAAATAAATGTTTAGTATAAGAATAAAGTAAACTTATTCTTATTTAACTCATTTCCCGATAACTTGGAATTTTCACAAACCTGGACACTGTTCAGTCCAAACTAGTCCATGTTTGCGGGACTCTACTTAAAAAATCGTCAAAAATTTTTAGATTATAGGTCACCCTTCAAAAACGTAGCCACACCCAATGCCACTTGACTGGTTTATGGTTCACACTCACATGATTACACTCTTATGAGGTTGGGTACAAGAGGAAACTTAAAAATGAGTCGTAATGGAACAATTAGCTGATGTGCAAATTGTGTGATTTATACGGAAGCCCTGAAGGGCCAAAGAAAAAGCATACATTTTTTACACCGCCGTGTTTCAAAGACGGCGAGCCGCGTTTAAAAGTGGGCGAGCCGTCGCCGACTTTCAAACACGGCTCGCCGCCTTTCAAACACGGCTCGCCGCCTTTCAAACACGGCTCGCCGACTTATAAACATGGCTCGCCGACTTATAAACACGGCTCGCCGACTTATAAACACGGCTCGCCGACTTATAAACACGGCTCGCCGACTTATTAACACGGATCGCCGACTTATAAACACGGCTCGCCATGTTTCAAAGACGGCGGTGTAAAAAATTTATGCTTACTCTTTGGCCCTTCAGGGCTTCCGTACATTTCTATTAGGCTATGACAAAATACTTTATTTTTGTTTATATATATTACTTTTCACAAATGCTGAACTCTCATTGGTCTAGAACCTGTATTTTAAGTGTCCCTTGTGCACTCAAGAGCTCATCAAGCGACAGTTTTGAATTTGGTTTAATAAGGTACCTCTTTATAAATATAATCATTATTGGTGCTTATGGCAAGGACTGTAGATAAAAATTGTTACCAGGTTGAACTATCTTAAACCAAAAAAATATAATAAAACAATTGTAATAAAATTTTAGCTAACAGTTTGAGTTATCCTAGGGAGCAACAACATTTACATTTACTTCGACATTTCTTACTATTTTTCTTTCCTTGTGACACTTAAACAATGCATCCTTGAATCCCTTAAAAAGAAACGAATATGAAGAATTCCGTGAATTTCATAAATTGATGTCAAAATATCTTTATACTCATTTATCTAGAATATTCAACTCTGTGGTATTTTCCAGTTCCAACGAGAGGATTTGAGGTTATAATGGATCTTGCTAGGTTACAGTCAGAGAAATCAATGAGAGAGGTTGGGAGAGAACTTGCCAACTTATGGGATGTTGATTAGTAGGTTCCACAGACACAAGTCACACTTTCTAACTGATTAATAAAAGAACGTACTGATATGAAGCTGCAAAAAATACTATTTCCTTGTGATTTTCGTGCCAGTAGACTCCATCAACTTCACTTCTGTGTGTCCTCTGGAAATCCCTTACCTTAAATTCTCACCAATAGCACTAAGCATCAACATGTGAATGGTTTAGGCTGTGTTGAGGAAGATTCCATTAATTCCTAAATAAAATTAAAAGTGATTACGCCCCTATGTTTTTCAGACCATCCAACGCGCAAGTAGCCGTGCTGATTGAGGAGAAGTTGCAAGGAGTGGACGTGCTGACATACCTGTCCAACCGGCACGAGTACACGGAACAGACTGTAGCCAACATCATCACACAGGTTAACATGGCATTCACTCTGTTATGTGTTGACACTTTTAGTGCTACAGAACGATATGTCATTCCACGCATTTTTCAATCTAACTGCTATGGAGCGATATATCATGCCTCATCTTTCATCCGAAAAGTGTTAGGAAACGATTCATCGGTTTGCCCAAGCTATCAATACTGCTTGAATAAACTTAAAGATTAGTTGACTAGATTGTTATTTTGAAACACCAATGATTACATTTGATTCTTTATGCAATTTAGATACAAAATATCATCGTATTACACTCTTAAGTAAACAAATTTTTTTTACAGTTTTTATCTTGTGATTTTGCATCCACCACCTTGGATACTCTAGCAGTTTTTGGGAGTTACATATACCCAGCAGTTTTTGCACATTTTTTAGCACTGAAAAGGGTTAATCGATGTTGTGTATCATTTTTTTAAAGTAGCATTTTTTGTACATTTTCAATCTTTTTAAGAAGGGTTCTTTCAATTATAATAACCAATTTTATAAGACTAAGTGAATAACTAATTGTGATTTGCCAATGAAAGATAAGTGGATGATGGTTTAAATTTAATGATGAAATCTGGAAAGTTGATTTGCTCCACTCATTCGCATTTAAGATTAGCTTATTTGCTTTGTTCAGTGCTGCATCCGTTTGTGTTTGTATACTTGTCAAACTACCTTGATGTGTAAAATGTTTCTAGAATGTAACTATGTTCAAAAGGATAGCATAGTAAATTCCAAAGACAATCACCAGAGGTCTTTTAACATATAAATAAGCCCATGGCACTCCTGGGCATATATTTTTGAAAGATTTCTGCAAAACTGGTCGAGTGATTTTGGTCACAAACAGATACTATCTCATGTAAATAATATTGTAAATGGATGGATGGATGGATTAAAGAATACATAATCAAGTTAGTGACTCTTTAGTGCATTATCTAGAATTTGTTTTTTATAGGAAAGCTGTAAGGTGTCATATTTTTAGAGGGGTAAATAACGTGTCTATGTAAACAAACGCTCAATACTCACCCAGAATAAATCACATTTTACAAACTAGGATACAGGATAGGCTGGGCTATAGGCTAGGTTAGGCCTACGTCGCGCCTCAGCCCAACCCTAGGACCGGCATAATAACATTTTATTGAACATCACAGATTTCACTATAATTAATCACCATTACTGTTGACAACAAATTGCCTTCGTTAAATACGCTTGAATACTTTTATTTCAACCATAATCCACGTAAATAACTGCCGAAACTCGAACTAACTTCAAGGACCAAAACATAAACATAACCTCAAAGAGCGTTTGTTGAGACCCGGCACCCAGCGGACGTTAGTGACGTTGGGACTTTTCTTCTTCTTCGCGTCAGCTGGTGAACCCGCAGTTTTTTTTCGTCAAACGCCGGAAGTTCAATTCGACGTCATTTTAACCAGCTAATTTCTCCGACCGTGGTGGGGGAAGGAAAGCTCTGACCTCGTGTGGAAAGATTATTCTTCCACCGACTACGAGACGAGTAGCACGACGAGCTCCGTACACGTTATTCCGCCTTCTCCCCGGTACGTCCTACCCGGTTAGAATATTAGTTTACGTTTTTATTTCTTTTCCACGTTCATTAACATCAGTTTTTCTAAATTACCAAACCAAATACTACCATTTTGTTTAGTTTTCTCCGCAGTTTATTCTAATTTAATTCTCGCCGGCTAACCTGCCACGGTTTGTCCGGAACGACCGTTCACCGAATTTTATTTTTATCTTCGTCACGACTCCCAGTTAAGTTTGATTTAATCATTTTTGTTTCTGACACCCGACAGACGTTATTCGTAATTTCTCGATTTATTTATTTTACTTAATAGTCTTCATCGCACGTCGGACACGCATGCCCGTGTGTCGTCCAACATTTGCCTAAAGTAACCCAAATATATTCTTATCTTTGGGTGAGGCCTACGGAATCATCTACCCGCGTACATTAATTAATTCATTAAACCTTCTAAATCTTTAGTTTACGTAAATTCTAAAATCTTTTTTTCGAGGGCAAGGATGAGCGTACCCAACACTTCGAATTAATCGTTATTCTAGTTACGGTTGGGTTCTGAGCCCTGTGTGCGTTTATTTTATTTTCTAAATTCTAATTGGCATCGTTTAAAATTATTTCTAATCCGTAATTAATTTAATCGACCCCTGGAATTTTTTTAGCTCCGTCTGAGATTATCCGTGGCATTTTTCCCGGTGACGTATTTCCGAAGCAGGGAAACCATTCGCAACGTTATTTATTTCCCCCTTCTCCGGAATTACGTCACAAAGCAGTCTCGTATAAAAAAACCTTTTTTCAATTTTAACTTGATTTTGTTATAACGCAACTACTTTCCCTGTCTAACTGTATCATGTCTGATTATTTCCTGTTAAACTTGACTTAGTTCGCCATGAGCAATTTCGGTTTTGTAGTTAAACTTCAGTTTTATGTATGCAATTTCAGTTTCATTATGACAATCTTGTCATAAATGCTGAATTCGGAGTCAGCTATGACTTTGTTTTGTTTTTTGTTAAAAATTTCCTTAGTAATAGTGTTGTTTAATCCACGTTTTAGACTATCAACAGCCTTTCAACCGTCACTGCAAGATTGGCAGTTGATAGGAATTGATTATGAATAATTTATAATAATCACTAATTTCCCCGTTAAGAATAATAATAATACTTATTTCCATAAGAAGCAATTACATACAACATTTATACAGAACACTTCACAGATACATATACAATATTTTTTAATTCATAAAGGATATTTGTACACTGTTAGCTATACAAAATACACCATATACATCAAGACAAAAGAAAACAATCGTATTACTCTTGGTTAAAGATTTGTACATAGTTATTTCACGTTTATTATATGATTGCTTGTCTTTGAAACAAAAAGCAACATAAAAAAATACATAACAAATATACAAATACTTAACTCAGTCATGATACATATATTAACTATACATTCTTTGAAGAGTAAGCTTTACTTCTCGCTTCTAATGAAAATATTTGCTATCACTAATATAGTTATTATCAATAATAATAATTATAATTATATTGGGTGAGTCGGTGGCATAGTGGTTAGCGCGCCGGACTTCGGGACCATGGCAGCGATGTCGTGGGTTCGAATCCGCGTTCTGCCAGTGACTTTTATCAGTACCTTTTTCACCTTGTACTGTAGCGGCTCACCCCCTTACTTTGTCTAATACGTTCCACGCACAGATCAATAGTCGTCTATGTGGACGGGGCAAAGTAAGGCAAAAAGAGGTCCGCCAACCTCTTTAAAAAAAAAAAAATTATCTCTCAATCTCTGTTATCAATGATATCATTGTTGTTGGTATCTCTTATATCGCTGTTATCATGATGCTGCTCTGTGCAGGTGCTGGATGGACTGCAGTACCTGCACTGGCGGGGCTTCTGCCACCTGGACCTGCAGCCCGACAACGTGGTGATGGCCTCCGTGCGGAGCGTGCAGGTCAAACTGGTGGACTTCGGCGCGACGCAGCGCGTCAGCAAGATTGGCACCGTTGTCAAGAACCTCGGCCACCCAGAGTTCACCGGTATGGTGAATATTTACTTATAAGCAGCAATGGAATATTTACTTTAAAACTAGCACTATTTTCACGGTCAAAATTTAAAATGTGGTTTCCGTCCTTCAAAGTAGCCATGTTCTTATAGTGATTTTTTGTTGAAAAAATTAGCTGATAACTGTGTAAACAGACATGATACATTTTCTACCTGTTAAAGTGAAGTGCTGTTTGGTCTGGTGAATGAGCTTGTCTTACAGAAAGAGGCACAAGTTAACCGAGCAAGTGCGCGATCCCCCGGTGCTTGCATTAAAAACTGACAAATCTATTTGCATTCTCAGTATCTCACCATGTTAACATTTCAAAGCTAGGTTGTTCTTTTATAAAAACTTTTTGATTTGACAAATTTTATAAAATTAGCTCATTTACAAATAGATCTTACCTAATTTTTAAATTAATTTTTTTGCATAGTAAAGTTAGGATGGTTATTCTATTAAATTACTAAGTCATGGTCACATAAATTTGTGAGGATGCAGTCTTCCACCTCTTCGTTTATAAGTTTTATTGCTTAATTTTGTTTTGTCAAAAATTTTAAATTGATGAAGTTTGAAATTTAGAGCAAGACCGTGCAAACAAAATTGAAACTCTTAATGCACAAAACCATTATATTTACACCACTCAGTACATTATTGTACTCTACTACTGTTGTAATGATTATATATGTAAAAGTCAACCTTACCAAGGTGAACCTCGCCTAAGATTACCTAATTTTTAAATTATCAGTTTTGATCCTAAACTTTGTCTTTTTTAATTTTTCCCTCAAATAGTTTCTTTTTTCATCGTTCAGTCGACTCTTGCTACCTAGAAATTCATGAGACCACAATTTTTCTTCGAGTTATGAATAGTTCGAAATGAATAAGTTAAATTATGGAAGAAGTTTTCTATTAAATTCAACTTTCAGAGGTAACTTACAGTATTGTATAGTGACAGAGACACGCTAGATTGGATGTATCTGCTTGTTGCAACCTGTTCTCGAGGGTTTCGACTTCTATTTAAAGGAGTTAGAGAGAACAGTCTGTTATAGTGAGATAAGATGATTAACAAACTCTTTCAACTTTTAATATTCACTAGTATGTTTTAAATAACCATTAAATCGTAAAACAAAGATCTATATGAATTTGAGTCACATTACGTGTAAGAGTCGAGGTAATGACCGCCCCCATGTGAATTGACTGTGTTGTTGTTAAGCCCCGGAGGTGCTGTGCGAGGAGGCCGCATACCCCCAGACGGACATCTGGTCGGTGGGGGTCCTCACGTACGTGCTGCTGTCCGGCGTGTCACCCTTCCGCGGTGCCAACAAGGACGAGACCCGCCAGAACATCAACTTTGTGCGCTTCAGGTGAGCCGCAACGCTGTAGAAACTTGTACCAAAGTTGATAAAATGTGTTTGTTATGAAGAAGGTTGAATCGGTACACCAGTTACCTAGTAACACTCTCGAAAAATAAGTGTTATAACAGTTAACAGATTTGCAAAGTAACAGTTACTGACTGAAACATTATCACTTCACAGACAACGACTAGGCAACAGGAATGATTATCATTGGACAGTTCTGTAATGATTGAATAATTGACCGATCTCGAGGTAACGACTAGGAAGAAGAAGAATTTATCATCAAGGCAGTTTCTTAGGAACGAAATATCTGTATGACTGATAACAATATTTTAGAACGTTTAGGAACCGGGATGAAGGCCAACCCCTGACCAGACATCCTGACTGCTTCACTCGTGTTATTTCACTAGACCAACCCTGCACTTGGTCAAAATTTTATCCATTTCCATCCTTTAAATAAAAACTTAGAATATGATTGTGATGTGATTGTAATCCTTGTAAAAATTACCTTGATTTATACTCTGAAGGGCATTTTTGGTGGGGTATTTAATATTTAATCTCAATTATTGTGCACTCCCCACCTCCAGGTTTTTAGCGATCGTCAGAAGCGTATATATATATCGTATGGCTAATTTAGCCAGCCACCAGGAGGAATAAGAATAAGGAAATAAATTATGCTGTGCAGAGCACCTGAGTCAGTATATGTAAAAAACTAAACACTAAAATATTATTAGATCTCTTTTTATAAAGCTAACAACAGCGTAAATTTTTAAATTGGCCCTGGAAAGTGCCATTTGCATTTTGGTCGCTGGCATAGCTGAGAGATCACGTGCGTGATAGTTCAGTTGCCAAAGTTGTTGTTCGTTTAGCACCACCCGGGGAGTACGTGCAGCTTTAATGGAATGCTGCGGACGCGAACAACATCACTCCCCAAGAAGAGTGAAGATATTCAAATATCCTCTTATCAGAATTTTTTTTAATTATACAAGACACAAAACACATAAACATTGCCACCACAAAATTGTTACCTGATGTTTTGAGAAACCGCACAACGTTTCCCATTATTTAGGGCGAACTTGAGGTTGAAAATTCATACGATTATTATGTAACCTTGCCATGCGCTGGACCACGACTGCAGGTGAATTATCGCCTAGGGGTAGAGTGGGAGGGGGGGCTGGACATCTGTTCGGCCCTATCTCTGATAATGTTTGTCGCCATGCGTTATCAGACAGATGTTTTATTTCCTCTCTCGCCACTTCCAAATACAATGGGCTTATTCCAACCGATGGTTGGGAAATAGGTGTTTGTTCCACCGCCATTAACAAAGATCCCACCAAATTTTGTTTCTTCCAATTTGGTTCTTTGTATAAAATTTCTGTTTTCTCCCAATCAACCTTGTGGCCGGTATTCAATATATGTTCACAGATTTGTTAACCATATGGTTCAACAATAGGTTGACTAGAGGTTATTTTTCTGACAAGAGGATATCTCAATATCTTCACTCTTCACAAACCTGGAGGTGGGTAGTGCCCAATAATTGAGATTAAATACCTTGATTTACTATAGTAAGAACAATAGTGTAATTTTTGTTCACAATAAATACTTACTCGTATATAACATCTTTATGTACTGAGTCTACGAATTGTTCCTCAATGCCACAATAAGAAGGTAGGTTTAAACTTTCTTAGGATCGGTTAGCATTTGCAGTTATAAAAGAATGGATAGCCAGGACTGTTATTGGAAAAGAACTTGCGAAAAATGTTCTTTGAAAACGATGTTCATAACAGTTAAAATAACACGTTAATGAAAAGTAACAGTAACATATAACAATCAATGAAAAATAATATTATAGCTCATCACTTCTAGAGTTCCGAAACAGTTCTTAGTTACAAAAAAAACCAAGTTCTACACCAGAGTTTGGAGCGGCCACCACAATGGAGGTTCCACACAAGAAAATCTCGGTTCCCCTTTCTACTTTTATCTCCCCCTCCCTCTCATACCTGGCCATCTCTATTGTCTCTCTCTGAATTCTCACCCCTGTGAAAACTTTAAACCAGGAATGACATTAGCACAACACAGACAGCGCTCATTTGCAAAACCTTTGATTTTCATGAAATTTTGTTTGGAGGTTCTTCCAAGGTTATGGCAAAGTATAGCAGTGTTTTTCAGGTTAAGTTTGAAAACCAGGGTGGTCGGACTATGGGAAAGAGTTAGTTATTATGGAGTTTCAAAATCATCAAAAATGGGTTTTGGGTCATTTTTTTATTAAAACTGTTACAATTTTAAAAGTTCAACTAAAATCGCTATAAAGAAAGTTAAAAAAAAATAACAATTAATTTAGTACTTTGAATTTTTAACCTACCTTTACTAGTAATGGAGGAAATCCAAAAACAAAAACATTCTAGGGAAATCTACAAACCTCTCTGTACCACTTATATTTATTTATTATAGCTTAATAAAATTTGATATGTACCTTGAGGAAGTAAGTATTAATTTATAATTATTTACAACATACATATGTTGGCAAACCTACTCTTTCCACATGGGGTTTTTATGGGAAAGATTAAAAAATTACTAAATCTTGATATAAAGTTATAGATCCTTACTAGAAGAGTAATTGAAATATAATTATAAAACTCCAAGTGCAGCAAAGTTTTTTACATAACCCCGTATAATATTTATGGTTAAAATAAAAAAATCACCATATTTTACTGGAAATTCCTAGTTATTCATTTATTAGGTTCATTACTTGAAATTACCATTTGATTTTTCAGGTTTGAGCATCTGTACAAAGAATTAACACAGGAAGCTACAAGGTTTATCATGCTTGTCTTCAAGAGGCATCCACAGTAAGTAACCAAATCTTTTTACAGTAGAGTCCCACGGATCTGTATTATGAGTATATAAGGTATTATGAGTTGGCTCGCAGGATAAGAAGAGGTGACAGGATTAAACATGCACTCAGTAGCCTCCAGTTAGTCCTCATAAAAATTATACTGTCACAGTTTGAAAAACAAGTGTAAATTATCCCGATTTTACCCACCAAATTATTCCAAAGTTATTATCTGATTATCACATCCTAAATTATCATAAAAGCAATCTTATCAAAAAGGGAGCAAAGCAAACTCCATTTCAAGTAGAAAAAGAAATCATTTATATGATCCACTTGCAATATGAGTTTGGTTAAAACCTAACTCAGCTCATTTAACATGAGCCCATCCTCTGTGTTTTCTTGATGGAAACTTTTTTTGACAGTAACTCTTTCCCGAGTAACATGTAAAAATTATAATTTTTAGGTTGGGAACGCCAATCTACTTATCAGAACTGCTTGTACATAGAGTAACAAGTACATTCAACCGGAAAGACAGTTGTCTAAACGTAGAAGAGTGGTTCTTCTATCCTTGTTTCCATTTGCAATTCCAAAACACGCAATATTCGCCTTATCTTCCCAGAATTACCTAGCACTCCTTCCCTTATCTACAGACTATCCGCGTTACCCAACTAGAATGTGGATGCTTAACTGTACTGACCATAGACTTAATCAGCCAGAAGGCCTTTTTAACGTCTCTAAGACATTAAGGTCTATAAGCCTTCTGGAAGGTAGATTTTCTTGTCGGTAACGTTTCTCGAAGGTAACGCTCTAAAATTGTAATTTTAGGTTAGTTTAGGTGATCCAAAGAGTAGTTAGTTACCTGCGTGATGGATTGATAAATCCGGAAGGAACTCAGAGTTTAAAAATCTTAACATGGTGCATGCACCATTAGTATTGTTATTAGTTCATTAGCTAATTACCTCTCATTACTGCAAAACAATGTAACCTCACACTTTTATAAACTTAACATTAATAATATTAAAACTACTCTTCCGTTCCCCCAAGAATAAAGAAATTTGAGTTGGCACACCTGCACGAAATACACCCCCCCCCTCTCCACCATGAATCACCAAAATAATCTACCAATAGTATTGAAGGAGGGTGTGATCAGTTACTGTCCAGGCAGATTTTGCAATCGTCAGGACAATAACTGAACCAGCTAGAAAAGTTACCATCCAGGAGGGATCCCGTTGAAATTATTTGTGTGTTTGCAGCAAGCGGCCGACCGCGGAGGAGTGTCACGAGCATCGCTGGCTGCTGCCCACCGAGTACATGATCAAGCGACGCGACCGAGCGGTCTTCCTCGGCAACAGGCTCAAGGTAACCAGCTAGAGTTACCTATTCTTCCCGTTGTCTTTCAAAGTTTTGTTAAAAAATATAAAAAGTAATGTCACCCTAAGTACTTTAAATGAGGACAGCTGTTAAATTTAAAATTCCTAAATACAATCATGTGTTTATCACTAAAATATTGCTTCCATGAGAATAACATGGTAACTTTGAAGACGTGTGGGGCGGAGACCTATGTTGTGATATCAATTTTTATTGAGTTTTCACGTCAAGAAAAAATGTGTTTGGCGGGACAGTCCCGACATGCGACAATGTCACGACAACCATGTGATTACGAAGGCAATGGCCGCCGTTGTTCACTGAAAATCCAAGGGATAGCGTTACTGTGGCTATATATTCTAATACCACCCCATTGCAGAGATCATGAATTTTAACGAAAAAACCCCTAATTTTTTATGGCTATCCCACACAATCGAGTATTATGTCTACTTGCACACAATCAAAGGCATTGCACAAGACTGGCTCACTATAGCAATTCTGATATTTTCTGTTGTTTCTAGGAGTACAGCGAACAATACCACAATGAGAAGGCGACAGAGATTACAAAGTTTGAGACCTTGACCAGCGCCGTCAGAAGTATGGGGCCCAACGTCACACGATCCAACAGCATTGTCGAAGAAATTCTGTCCATCTAAATCTCGGGCAGATAATTCATTTAACCAAGGCTGTGGATAGTGTCAGAAAAGAGATGAATTTTGTTAATATGTACGAATGTAAATGTATTGTTACCTTGTGAATTATTTTTGTTTTATTATAAATCATGTGAAAACAGTTTCCACACTTTAATAAACATGGATTTTTGCCCTATTTTTCTAGTCATTAAACTAGTCGGAAATCATTTTTACTTTTTCTGAGTTTTGATTTCTTATTACTTGATCCCTTCAGTTGTAAATAAGTTATTAGGTTTAATATTTTTGAAAAGGCCATGATCGAGTGAATGAAAAGATGTGACTGAGGTTGTTATTTTTCAAAGTTGTTTGAATTGTTAAAATTAAACAAAAAAAATGTTGATAGTTTGTACAATTTTTATTGTTTTCTTCTTTGTTTAATAAATTTGACAAAGTGTGGAAAAGGTCTTGTTTTATTTTTCCTTGTCAAATTAAGAAATATATTTAAATCATGAGAAATATAAAAGCCTGTTTAATGTTCCAAAGGCCAACAAAGTAAACAATTTGCAAACTATATAGGTTTCATTTAGTCTCCTTACGAATTTTAAATATACAATTCAATATCAGAAATAAAATCATGACGGTATTCAATATCAAAATTTTTTTGGTGCATTTGGAATAAATAAAGTTGGTATATAAATTTACAATAGTGTATCTGTTGCTCGATATCAAGCAATTTAGTTTGGGTAGCTTTAACTGGTTTCGTTTTTTAATCAGTTCGTTAACCAGTGCATCCTCAAAGGTTTAAATCATAACCCCTTTAGGGCCGTTTGCACCATTTTAGTTTAAACTTAAATGCACCTGATCTTAAGGTTAGGCTAGGTTCACACGAGCGGTTTCTGCCGCCGCGGCACCGCAGCGGCAGTTCGTGGAAATGTTCTCCCCACCATTGTTGGATGCATTTAGCTCAGTGTTCTGTCAACTACTTTATTCAGAAAATTGAATATTTTTTATCTTTCGTTATAGAAACATCCTTTTCATGTTGGCAACGCTTTTATTGTAATTACTTTATTATAAAATATTTAAATATCAATATGTAACAATTTTTGCCGCAATTCACTTTATTATGCGTATTTCCTTTTTTTGATACATAAAAATTTCGTTGTTTTTAAAACATTGTAATAAAATTCAATTTTTTGCAATGTCTTATTGTTTGTTTACGTTATTAAATGTATCAAAATATTTTATAAATAACAATTACATGGTAGGCCAACATTAATTATTTCGACTTTTAAATATTTTCTATTGTAATTAACACTCTAATGTTCACTAGCAATTTTTAACATTGTTTGTCAAAATAAATATTCTTCACTAAAAATATGTTTGCTTCATTATAGGCCCTAACCGGTTTTTTTTACCAATTTTCAGCAGTCAATGTAATTTATTGCAAGATTAATTATTGTAATTAAGATAGCCAAAAAGTTCTTTGATGTTGAAAAAAAATTTTTTTTTTAATTCGCTGAGTACGTAGGTCTACTGTAGCTCATTATCAAACCAAGAAGGATCCATTGTCACACGATGGCTAGAAATGGTGAGAAACAGAAACACGGACTGCTGGCGACTCGGGACTGGCGGCGACTGGCTGCAACTGCCGCTCGTTTGAACCGCCTCGAATGTCTCTAGGTACTGCTAGACCGCCGCGACACTGGCGGCAACCGGCAGCACCGCGGCGGCGGCCGGCGACAGCTGGCGGTCGCCGCTGCCGCTGACCGCTCGTGTGAACTGGCTCATTTGACTCAAATGGTCCGCTACGTCGCGCCTGCGGTGCCGCGGCGGCAGAAACCGCTCGTGTGAACCTAGCCTAAAACTTAAGTTTAACCTAAAAGTCAGTTGCACATGCATGGTTTAAACTTAAACCTACAGCTGATTTTAACTTAATTAATCCAGATTATTTTTAATCCGGTTTATCATTTATTTGTGCAAATGGCCCTTAGTGTGCATAGACAGATGTTTTACACAGGTGTAAATACTGTGTTTACTCGTTACAGCTGCCAACTTGAAATCTTTTAATTTCCTCATCAATACTAATCAAATGGAAAATTTTTCAACTTTAAGGGCTTCTATGAAACTTCCATTCAGATAGATATTTACCAATTTTCTTTAGAGACATCTTTTCGCCGATCTGTAGCCAAAGGCACTAAAGTCATTAAAATTGTTTGAAAACTGTAGGAGGAGTTTTTGTACAAAAACACGTGTCACATAAATAAGTATAGATTTACCTTGTGGGTATAGGTAGTGTGGTATTTTTGAAGTTTTAACTCTAAAAATAATATCTTCAATGACGTTCACAGAATTATGTTGTTAAAACAAGAAATTTTCAGTGGTGTTCGTCATCTACAATTTCTCAAGGTACTTTTTTGTGATGATTAAATTGTGTGTGTAGTCTCAAATGATAAGTCAATTTTCTCTTGGCTTTGTAAAAATGTTATATGTCTTACTTTGACTATTTAATTCTTCTTACTTGTTTTTCCGAAGATACTTGAAGAAGATTAGTAAAAGATACTTGATTACTGGATGATTGATGTTAAGCAATTGATTTTGGTGGCACTGGTTTCTGAAGGTAAGAATAATTTCTTGATTTTAAGTGCTGGTGCTTCTGCCTGGAATGAATTGTGTCTTCTAACACTGCTTGGTTAAGAGGGTAAACATATTCAAAAATTATTATAGTAAAAATTGATTTCAGATAGTTATCACCTAATATCAGATCACAGTTAGTTATCACAGTTATCAGATAAAATATATATATATATATATATATATATATATATATAATATATTAATTATTATTTAATTAATATAAATTATTTAATATAATTATAACCCGATGTGACTGACTCACTGATCACGTATACAAAGTATTTTGGATTTCCGGATAGGCTAGAAACTTGAAATTTGGTACACATTTAGTTTGTATGGTCAATACAAAGCAAAAATCCCAAAACATTAAATTTTCAAATTTCAACCACCTCAAAAAAAATAAAAAGGGATGACATTGGTAAACTGCATATGTAAAGGTTTTCTATTTTTGCTATAACTTTTGAACGAGAGGTGGAAAAATCGTTTGTTGGGAATTAAAGGTTCTACAAGTTAAGTCCTATGACATTTTACTTTATCTCATCCCCGTCACCCTTAAAAATGGGCGTACTTTCAAAATTTCTGAATTCCTTTACAAAAATTTCTCTATTTTAATATTTTTTATTGACTAATATGACACTCAGATGCCTGAAATTTTGTACATATTTTAGCCTTGACTAGATATTACCATAGTGGCAGCCATCGGTCAATTTTAATCAAAATTAAGTCCAAAGAAATTGAAAAAACACTAAATTCTTAACATTTTTCAAGTCAAGTGTTTGTAAATTACTTTATTCTGGCAAATGTACTGCAAAACTTATATTTTTTTTGCCAGCATTATATTTTATTTTAGACGCTCTACAAGTTCGGTCCTATGCAATTCTGCCGTATCTCACCCCCTTCACTCTTACTTAAAAAGGGGTGTACTTTCATAATTTCAAAGATTTTTCTCCAAAATTGCGCTTCTTTGATATTTTTATTTACTATTATGTAATATATATGTGCATGAAATTCTATTTATATTATGACCTCAACAGGTTATTTCTATAGTAGTAGCTTTTTGCCAATTTCAATAGAATTTTAGTCCAAAAACATTTGTAAAAACACAAAATTCTTCAAATTTTTTCATGATTCACTTTAACTTGGTTAATATACTGATATATTGATATATGTTTTGCCAGTAATATATTCTATTATAGACGCTCTACGAATTTGGTTCTATGACATTTTGGCGTATCTCACCCCCTTCACCCTTAAAAAGGGGCGTAATTTCATACGTTATACATTCATCCACAAACAATTTGCTATTTTTTTTACTATTACGGCGCACAGATGCCTCAAACTTAGTAAATATTGGCCTATAGACTTGTCAAAGTCGTTTGCCATGTAAAAAAAATTAAATTAGTTTTAATCATCTTGTGTAATTACAGTCAAGTGTGAGTAATGTGTTGTAACCAAAATTAATTTTAAATCATCCTGTATAATTTTGCAAAGCGTAAAATGTTTATCAAGTAATTTCATAGAATAAGTGCTCTTTGCTTCAAATTTGAACAAAATCCAGAAAAATGTTTTTAAGTTGCTACTATGGATACATGAATTAATTGAATAATTTATCTGGACCAAAAAATATTTTTAATTTGAAACTTTTTGTTTCCTAGCATTTGTTGATAAAAAGCTGTTAATGTATGATTCAATCAATCATAAAATTCATTCTTCCATAAAATTAACATTGAAATTTTGAAAGCCTATAAAGGCTTAAGGGCTACAACTTATAAGTGTTATTATGTGTTTTATTTACTTTTTGTTTTTAATGTAATTTAATTTCTTCCGAAATTACCTGGTTATTGTTTTGTCTAGAATACTAATTTGAAATTTATAGCCACCTTGCTGTTCATCCATTTTATTTCATATATTCTTCCATGGTTTTAATTCTCATTCAAACTACCTTAAATAACTGTGAATGTAAACTTATAGTAGCAGGTTTTATTTGTATCAACACCATTTTGTGCGTATATTACCAATTAATTAGGGGTACCTACACAGCGCAATATATTAGTATTAAATATGTATTCAAAATTATTCCCCATGTTAATTTTAAGGACTTGAAAAACTAACTTTAAAGGCTGTCTGTGCCCTCAGAATAAAAACATCTAAGTTAAATTCTAAAAAAATATTGCAAAACTACAAAATGAGGTGGATTATTGTGGATTAATGTCTTCTCCAATGCTAAAACTGGTCCAGGAAATAAAAGAGGAGTTGTGTTGGCAAAAAAATTGCTTTGTGTACTATGTACAATGATTTATTTATTATTTAATTCTTAATTAATTTCAAGCTTAACAAGATAAAGGAGAGTCGGCAAGCCCAGTTGGAAGCCTCTAGACCCTTCACTTAAGATGAACTAGAAGCGGCAATTAACGCAATGCCAATTGGCAAATCAGGAGGCTTGTATGATATTTTCCTGGATTTTATAAAACACTCACGTAACAAGGCTAGACAGTGGCTTCTTGAAGTTTTTAATACCATTTTGAAAACCAAAATTATAGCGATCTTGAAGTCTAAAAAAGATCCAAAACTGCCTGAAAATTATCGTCCAATAGCTCTTTTAAGAGGGGGCTAAAGAGTCAGTCTTAGGGGACGTTGCTGAAACTACCTGAAAACGTTGACAACCATACTGAGGGCAAGAAACTATATCAATATCTAGTATTTGATGTAAAACACTGTGGATAAAGAAAGGCTGTTTCACCTGCTCCAATTTTCTGAGTTTATTATTTGAAGTTTGATAAAAGTGGGAGGGGTTTTAAATTAAAGATAAAGACTTGGGCTATTTGACTAACTTGTTGATTATTTCATATTTTGAATCCATATCAAATTATAATGGATCAATGTTTATAAAATTCATTATAGCTTCATATGGATTCAAATTTAAAAAATTACAAATTTAGTCAAACTTCTTTTTATTTTCCCCATAAACCCCATAGGGGTGAGTACGAAGGTTTACGAAGGTACGAAGGTGAGTACGAAGGCCGCCATATAGATTTTCTAAGCAAATATAAGTTAAACGCTTCCTAATGAATGACAATGTACATACCAAATGTTATCAAGATATGTCAATAAATAAACTAGATAAGAAGGTTTTGTTGATTTCCTATAAGAATAACATTGAAAACATACTATTTGGATTTTCTCCATAACCATTTAAGCTAGGTACAAAATTCAAAATAGATTGTTTGTTTTTTAAGCTCTTTTAAATGGTTTAAGTTAAAATTATTGAATTTTCTAAATAAAAGTAAAATAAGCCAAAAACCCATTTTTAACCCTTTTGAAACCCCATAAAACACCGTTCCCATGGTCTGATCATACTGGTTCGCGAACTAAACCTTATAGACGCTGGCTTATACCCCTGTACCAAATTTCATCAAAATCGGAGGTTCCGTTCAAAAGTTATCGTGTTCACGGACACATAGATATATATATATATATATATATATATATATATATATATATATATATAGACATCTATATATATATACATATATATATATATCAATTTGAACAAACGGTATTTTGGCTTCTAGGGACCTCAAAACGAAAAAGTATCATGGTCCCGGGCTGAGGTCTTACCGTGACTACTACCGTAATAGCGTATTCCTTATAGGGAAATTCGCTAAAAACTGGCTATAGACGGCTTTTGTTTTCCTCCTTCTTCTCATTGGACATAGAATAATATTCTTTTTTCACTATATTGTTACTTCTTTTGAAGGCTGAATTGCGGTAATTTATATTCATAATTCATAACGATAACATAATAGCATGGAATAGATGATTTTAGTTTTAAATACAACTTAAACAAGAGAAAAGGCATTCAGTTAAACTTATGAAATCGAAATTAGTAGGGTATTTCATTGTTTTATGTATAAATAAAACATCACACACGCCTTCCATCCATACACACCTTAAAATACGCACTAAAAGTGTGTTGTTTCAAGAAAAATCCAAAGTATTTCAAAATTACAATTTTAGCAAATTTTCCTAGAAAACACTATTTACGGTAGTAGCTATGGTAAGACCTAAGCCCGGGACCATGTTGCTTTTTCATTTTGAGGTCCCCAGAAGCCAAAAACACCATTTATTTACATTTAAGTAAATGAAAATATATATACCGGGTGTCTCACGTAAGGTGTCTCAAATCCATTGATCAACAGTTTCACCTACAATCTTGAAATAAAACTATTTTCCACTAAATTGACCCCAAGGAATAATTTAAAAATAGTTTTAAGGTTGTACAAATACAATATGAGTCGTAAAAACAGCAATAAAATTTTCCTGCCAAAAAAAGAATAAATATATATAATTAAAACACTTGAAGATGAGGCCCCCTGTCTGTTGAGGCAATCTGCCCCCCTTGCCCCACTCTCGGCGGCCCTGTGGAGATGGCTGATCATCAGCTGTGCATCAACACATATATGGCATTATGTACATTCAACCGCATAGGTGTCATTTGGGGGGGGTGCAAGAGGGAGTATTTGGGAGTTGTTTCCTAAATAATATAAATAAAAAATTTGTAAAAACAATCAAATTTTACCACAAATATAATTGTAAAATCAAATAAGTTATTATTTTAATTAGGCTTCCTTTTGTGGCCTGCATTTTTAAAGCAAAATTGTAAGGGGGAGGAGGTCTCATTGTAGGCTAAATATATTCATAAAAGAATCTGCCCCCCTCCCCCCAAGTTAAAAGTGAACTTACGTTACGCCACTGTTGATTTAATTTTATTTAATTACTAAACCATATGGGGACAAACCTACATCCTCACAGCCATTTTGTTTTTGGGGATATAGTAAATTTTGGAAATTCTGATGAAAAATGGAAATTTACTGAACAGGTCTGCTGTAACAGGAATATTTTAATTTAAGAATAAATTATATGTTCTAGTCTATATCTATGGTACAAACATATGATTACATGCTGTACAGAACGGTTCGGAAGCGAATAATTCATTTTCATCACACTGTACGGGAAACAGCTATATTCATCACCAGCTGAGAGTGTAGAAAAACCGTTTTCCCTCTCTAGAGAGGGAAAATCAGCTGTTGATTTTCCCACACTAGTAATTAGTTATGATTACTGACACAAGTAGCGCTAGCAGTGCTAAGAGTATATTATTCCCTAAACCAGCTGTTCTCAATAATGTAATCAGCTGTGTAAAACAGAATCACTGTTTTCATTGTACTGCGGAAATCAATTATTGAGCATCCATAGGTGGTTTCTTAAACTTGAATTATTTAATTAATTACTATTATTAATTATCTACAGTGTGATGAAAAATATCGTTCATAACTCGAGTAGAAAGTGTTATTCCGTGCCTTGATCGAAATTCCGCGCTCGGCTAAAGCCTCGCGCGTAAACTCGATCTCGGCCCGGAAAAGACACTTTCCACTCTTGTTATGAAATATACGTGGGGTCTCATAATAGCTACGCTCATAGCAACTACAATTTGAATGTTGACATAGGTACTAAAATGGCAGTGTGAATTAGCGCCTACACTTGTAGGCGCTGGTAGAACATTTCAAATTTGTGTAGGCGTTAACGAGAATATGACCTATAATTTTTAGAACATTGATTTTGACTGTTAGATTTGTAAAATATATTTAAATTGTAGCAACTAAAAGTGTAAAAAGCTTTTAGGTCCGACAAATTTCTGTATATCTCGATTAGCAACTACTCTACATAGCCACTAAAATCGAATTTGTAACATAGCGCCTACAGAGTCGTTCGGAGTGAACAGCTCTTTTACAGAGCAGCTCTTTTGAACGACTTCCCTGCCATGACATCTGCAACCAGCAGGGTTGCCAAGAGATGGGTATTTTCCCTGCGTTTGGGGACTTTATGGGGCTTGCTAGGATAAGCGGGAATAATTATGATGTTTTATGGGATTTTTATGTAAAGATAAGTATTACCACTACTTATACCCATCAGGATATAACGAACACTACACGAACAGGAACTACACAAATCAGGATAATGAACGAATCATTAAAGATTCGTTCTTTTACCTACCGCTCATTATTGTAGGCGCTATCGAGAAACTGAGATGTTCGGTGCTATCGAGAATTTAAGAAATCTAACAACAACTAACTACGTAAAAACGAAATAGTCTACTAGCAACTACACTTTAGCGGCTGCGATATCGTAGGCACTAACGAAAAATTTTAATAATTGTGTAGGCGCTAATCAAATATTTAAATTTTCATTTTTCCCGCCTTTTCGTAGTTGCTATGAGAACATTCAGTTTTAGTTGCTACGTTTATTTTCACTTTGTAGTTGCTACGTGCGTAGCTACTATGATACCCCGTCGAAATATACTATTTATTATATTATATCATTGACTTTACATACCAAGTATGCACTTTAGTATGTAAAGTCAATTCTTTTAGTCTATGTTTAGATATTTCATTGTTTTCAATATTTTCTGCTGTTTCAGCTTTCGGCTGGGACGCTGGGAGTGTTAAAGAAGTGTTATTCTTTTTCTCGTCGTACTGTAATGAGTGTAGTGTAATGAATGAGTGTAGGAATGAGTGTGAGTGTAATGAAATGAAAGAAGTGAGTGCAATCTGACACCTGCGAAATCTAACTAAGAATAATTAATTCATTAGTTGTGCATTTAGTGAAGTTTTGGCATAAATATGTGTGATGACATCTGATGTCGAAGATCAACTAGACAGTTCCTCGTTGTGGAATCTGATATATTTTTATTGCAATCAAATTTATTTTGTTTTCCTGTCGAACCTGAGCATAACCTCAAATTTTACTACCAACAGTTTCACATCCCTGGTAAATAAAGAAGCTACCGCTTTTAAAGTATTTCAATATATTAATTCGTTACTTCCATTTGATGAATTCCAATTTGAACTTTTAAAAATATTTTGTGCAATACTTGCAACTAATACATTTCTGCTTATTGTCGTGTGGAAAATCTATGGTAATCAAATCTGTCAGCGTTTTATGAAACCAGGTAAGTTATTTTTGGCCTAGGTAATTTGCATTTGATATAGGCCTATTTTTTAACTGTTAATTAATTATTCACATAGGAATAAGTTAACTCGATAGGGAACACTTAATTAACTTGTCAAGCCCCTAGAAAAATGAGTAGGCCCCTAGGCCTACCGGTACTGTACTTATTTTTTGACATTGTGCTGCCTTCAAGGTAGCCTTGGCCTAATCAATCTATTTCTGGTTTAAACTACTCAGGTTACCGTCCGGTAATTTAACCAAGGCATTCATCCTATAAAATAAATAAAAATTCTACAGACCAATCACTGCAATTTAGGCCTAACCTATTTTATAGGAGGCCTACCAACCCTAACTGACTTGTCATATTTGTACATTTGTATAGAGGCCTATAAATAAATATAAGTTTAAGTCTGGCTTAACCATGTTTCGGCGAAACTTCGTTATCCGTCTCCACCGTTATTATCGATGTGGAAATTTCGATATTGCGATTGAAATTGAGCGATGAAAACAATCGAATCAACATCGATACTGAGAAAAGATATGTATCATAATAACAATCTAACCTAACAGTGTAACCGTAAACCTACGTCACTTTAATTGACAGCGACGTTTAAAACAACAAAATCAATGGTGTTTTGAAACATTTAAAATGCATATTCCCTCAATACAATAGCAAAAAAAAACCTTTCTGATTTGTATTTGGCAGCATTTGTGTGACGCCATTTTAGATCTAACGCCATTTTAGATCTAACAAAGTCTCGAAGTCTGCTTCTTCTCACAATTCGAATTTAGATACAGCTACACAACAACACAACAAACTTGGTTAGTTTATTTTGTGTTGTTCTTTGTTACAGGTTACATTAAGTACAATTTTTTACTTTTTTCAGTTACTTGTTTGAATATATACGGTATTTGCTTTATTGTGAAAAGGTTTATTTAAAATCGTAATCGTATCGTGTAATTGTATCATCGATGTTATAGCAATATTGTCGCAATATCGAAATTTCCACATCGATAATAACGGTGGAGACGGATAACGAAGTTTCGCCCATGTTTCAATAAATCAGCCTTTATTTTTCAATAACAAAGCTAGGCCTACACTTCATCTGATCCATCATGCTCATCAAACTCAATCCTCAGTCACACTCACCTTAACAACTTATACACTTAATATGGCACTAGACTTAAGTTAGCCTATGAGTGTCGATGTTTCAAGAGATGTAGGTTAAATGTTGTGTTAGTGCAAAGGTACTGTGTTCGGGATCTGTCAGGTCCATAGATTTATATTTAGGGACAATTTTGTTTCAATAGTCTTAGGCAGGGGCGTAACAGAGGGGCCTGCAGAGCCTGCGGTGCGGGGACGTCCGCAGCTATAAGAGGGCCCGCGGACGGGGCCCGTTTATTGGGAAATAAGTTATGTTACCGTATTGTAATGTTTAATAATTTTTTACTCATGTTATAGAAATTTTAAATTTGATATGGTGCCATTATATTTTCAAAATTCCTGGAACATAACTTTTATAAAATATCAAAATATTTTTGCAGTTAGGTTCGGCGGTCTGCCGCCAGCCGCTAGCCCTTGTCGGCTCGTAATTCCCGCACCGTGCAATTCGTCGTGCTGTGTTGCGGCAATTTAATTTTTGAACCCTCTTCAAAATTTGTTATTCCTTTTGCAATTAGGCTAATTTCTTTTACAGGCTTTCAATGCTGGTTGTATTACACACGAGGCATTTTGTCTAAACAGTAAAAGAGCAAACGCTCAAGAAAAATTTGGTTTATCGTGGGCCAGTGCCAAAATATGTACATAATTATAATGAATTTTTATACTATTTAAACAGTACAATTTTAAAGTTAAAATAAAAAATTAAGTTTTGATTGTTAAATTGTTTTGTAGGCCTGCTATACTCTAAGTTACTTAGCCACGTAAATCAGATGATCTATTGAAAGGAATTAGCAATTTAAAAATGACATTTTACTTATATTTATCACCATGCCTAGCGCTCCACTCAATCACAACGGATGGAGCTGTTTCCATCGAGTATCGATAGGCAACAACTCATACTAGGCCTTTTTATAAAAATGGTTATCTATTTATTATTTATTGACCATTGACAATTGTATAAATTGCATAGGTTTTTTACAGATAAATGCTACAAAAATTTTGAATCATAAGTAAAGTAGGCTATTTTTAGAATTTGTCTTGAAGATAATTTTCGACCCTATAATAACATTTATCTTGAAGTAATTTCTTTAATTTCTTTTTGAACTTGAATGGGCATTTTTCATTTTTTATATTATCTGGTAATTTATTAAAAAGTTTGGTTGCAGAAAACATATATTGATTTTGATAAGTTAAAAACTTGTTCTGTGTGGTTGAATGGGAAAATTTTCAGTGGTTCTTAAATTATAATGGTTTTCTTTAATTTTGTCTGTCTCTTCAATTTTTGGCGAAACTTCGTTATCCGTCTCCACCGTTATTATCGATGTGGAAATTTCGATATTGCGATAATATTGCTATTATATCGATGATACAATTACACGATATGATTACGGTTTTATCACCTGATTTAGTTTCTCGTTCTAATATAATAAAATAAACCTTTTGACAATAAAACAAATAGGCCTACCGTATATATTCAAACAAGTAACTGAAAATAACAACAACAGAAAAAGTAAAAATTGTAGCTAATGTAACCTGTAACAAAGAACAACACAAAATAAACTAACCAAGTTTGTTGTGTAGCTGTATCTAATTCAAATTGTGAGAAGAAGCAGACTTCGTTATAGATCTAAAATGGCGTCACACAATTGCTGCCAAATACAAATCAGAATGGTATTTTTTTTTTCTATTGTATTTAGGGAATGTGCATTTTAAATGTTTCCAAACACCATTGATTTTGTTGTTATAAACATCGCTGTCAATTAAAGTGACGGAGGTTTACGGTTACACTGTTAGGTTAGATTATTATTATGATACATATCTTTTCTCAGTATCATTGTTGATTCGATTGTTTTCATCGCTCAGTTTCAATCGCAATATCGAAATTTCCACATCGATAATAACGGTGGAGACGGTTAACGAAGTTTCGCCCAATTTTTTTCATGAAATATTTAAAATAATTTAAAGATTCGTATATATAGATGCTTGGTAATGTTAAAATTTTCCATTCTTCAAAAATAGGTTTGCATGATCTTCGTTTCTTTAGTGTAAATATTTGCCGAATGCTTCGTTTTTGTAATATAAATAATTGTTTCGTTATTTTATTTTTATTTCCCCAAACAGGTATTGCATATTTTAGATGTGGGAATATAAATGCATAATATAAGTATAATTTCATTTTTAAATTAAGAAATTTTGAAAGTCTTCTGATAATAAAAATACCTTGGCATACCTTCCTTGACACTTCATGAATATGTTTTGAATAATTTAAATTTTCATCGACGTGAAATCCTAAAAATTTAAAATTTTTATTTGGGTCTATGGATTTATTTTGAATTTCCATAGAAAAATTGTTATTTTTTGTTAAAATTTGTTATCACATGACTATATCTAATAAACTTATGAGTTCATACTTATAGATAAAGTTTCAGTGAGAATAAGTTATCTTTTAACAAAAAATTTTTGACACATACACAAATTAATCATAAAACAACCAAAAACAGTGATATGGCTACTAATCTGCCAAAATAGGTTTCCCAAGTAGACAGTTTACCTACTATTATAATAGGGAGAAAAAACTCCCTAATATATTTTTATCATAAGCCGGGCATGGAAAATTATCATTATTCATTGAAGTTTTGTATTTATCACCCTGAAGTTTCAATTCACCCCATTTTAAGGTACGAAGGTTAAATGGAGTTAATTCTCAAGAACCTCAACATTTAATTTTCTGTATTGCCTACGTCTAAATTTTAATGTGGTAGGACCTCGTAAATCCAAATAATAGGTCTAGTGCCAAAATCAATAATTTTAAGAAGAGTCATTATTTGTTACAGCTTTGAAGTATGATGTACATTTGGAAGATATGCATTTTTTCAGATTAAGGTACTTGTTTAATAAAGTGGAGTCTTATTAACTTAACTATTATTTTACTCCGTATTATTCACCTTTAATTTTTTAGCATTCTAACATTTCTGTTAGCCTAATTCGATTTTAATATCCTTGACCAAAAACCATCCTTAAACAGTTTGGAAATTTGTTTGTTAATTTTTTTATCCTATTTGTTCAGTTTTTCTTGGGTTCCTGGGTTTGATGGCTTTTGCTTCTAGTTTGTATTTAGGTCTTAAAGTAACTGTTGACAGGAACTAAAAAAAAAATGTATAGGGTATGCCTGTGATACAGTAATAATTCTTTTATTTTTACAAGTCTTGTTATGGTTCCAATTTTCTTCCCAAATGTAGATTCCAACCTAATAGACCTATCTTACGCTTAGAGGAGTTGTGCTAGTATGTTTGATTAACAATTGAAAATTTTAGTAGTCTATATCTACCACGTTAGATTATTCTTTGAAAGATATATTTTTTATTTTACTGGTCATGATCCTAATTTTTCAGGCAGTCATTAGAGTCAAATTAGTTTCACCTTGTAATATTAAGCTAGGCTATGATTATTTACACCTTTTTTCCACTTTATTTTTATTTTAGCCACGCCCAAAGTAATTGAGGAGTTGAAGAAAAGTGTTTCACAGTTGAAACTTCCTAAACAACATACACCTAGGATTTAAATAAAATAAGCAGTTATGGCGGACAAAATTAAGAAGTTTTTTGAAAAGAAGAAGGTGGAGGCCAAATTTAAAATGGCTGGTCCAGGTCACAAATTGAGTGAATCTAGTAAGAAACCCAGTGCGAGCGGGTCAAATCAGTCGTCAAGTTCATCATACTCCATGCAGAGAGCGACTCCATCTGAGGAAGCAAAACAAGCCGCAGCAGCCGCTCTAGCCAGACTGGGCGGCGAGAAAAGAGACACTCCAGCTTTCAACACGTAAATAAATATTACTAAACTTATCAATTTACTGTAATTAACTTGGTACAGATCTTTCACCCTTGTACCTAAATCCTCTGCAAAAATTATTTTCTAAGGATTAAAATTGAAAATTTTAATGATTGGAAGTTTTAATAGCTTAGTGTGCCAAAATATCCTTGAATAATAAACTCATTTTTATATACCGATACCTATTGGCCTAAGTGTACTGTTACTTGTCATGGCCACCTCTAGACAAGGCCGCGCCGTTAAAAATGGCAACATTGCATTCTCACAATGTGTATTCTCAGATATATGTAGAGATAGATATACAACGTTAAAAATACAGTATGATGAACAATAACTGTATCTAAAACAATATATAGCTAGGTTTCTTGTGTTCTTATGTGATACAACCTTTTCACTCTAACTCGGAATAGTTGTAAAGTATAACATTTACCATGATTGAAACAATATCTAAACTTATTTAATACACTAAAGATTTTTTGTATTGAGAACTCCTCCTACAATTTTCAACCGGGCTTTTTCTGTAGTTGTTTCCGCCGAAAATTTATAAAAATCGGACATAAAATAAGGTCACTATACACAAATTAAATTTGAATTTTCCCATTTTAATAACATTGGATTTGGGTTGAACATATTAAATGTCTGTTAATGTAAAGCTGTAAATACGTGTGGTTTTTTGTAGTTACTGATATTCACAATATTGGATTGGTCGGATGTTGTTAATTTAGAACTAAATGTTACTTTTGTATTTTATCAAAATAAATTGCTCAATTTCAGCAAAGAGTAGACTAGTTAGTTAATAATTACCTAGATTTTCTTGTTAACTACACATTTTTTTCAGATAGTCTCTAAGTTGTATCATTTTTATCTATATATTAATAGGCAAGCATGTTTTGTTTCCTCCTTTTTTTCTCATCTTGTGCACATAATAGGGGAAATCCATGCATACCTAATTGCAACCATGCAAACATAATTTTAAGTAGGTAGCTGAAAAGAAATCCTCATAGTCACTCTTGTAATGATATGGTACAGTAACTCAAAACTATTCATTGGAAATGTAGCCAGAGCCATTTTGTTCCACACTCAAATTATTTATAGCTTAAGCCTAATATTACTGCACATGACGAAATCAATTGCAATATTGTATTGTTGAAAGATGGAATAAATGACTATTCATTCATTGACCGTTAGTAATTTAGGGTCCTGCAGATGAGCATAATCCCATTATAATTCATATCGACCCTCAGGGCTCCCCAATCGGCCCTACAGACTTTTAATGTTAAGTTTCAATGTTAATCTCATCTGAGAAGGATAATTGATTGAGTCATTAGACAGCTGTTGTAATAAAAAAATTATAGCAAATCAGCAAGAACAGGTGTTTCAGTTATGAAACGTTTTAAAACGATGTAGCTCAATATCAACTGAGTTTTTTATCTAATATCGACCAGTGGGCCCTATTATGTGCTTAACATGCTAGGATTGTATAGGATGGTAAACGTATTATTTCCAGTTAAAAACAAATGTTCATATTTTAAAGAGATCAAAGTTTACACTACCCCAAGTGCATGTTTGCAAATGTCAATAACAAAAGTCAGATGGCACATAAAGTCCATCACAATTTAAATTGTTTAAGAATAGGTCCTTGCACTGTTTTCCATTTACATCAATAGGACACAATATACAATGTTCACAGCTTAACTTTGATTTAAGTTTAAAATGAATATAACTACAAACATAAATTAAAACTAATACTCATCGATATCTGTGCTTTCCAAATAAATTTCTTAAAAATTGTTACAATATCATCTACTTTATATTTAGACTGTGGATATTTGTCAGGTACATCAGACCTACTCTTATCAGTGTGTCGTTTGTCGGATGAGCGTGCGAGAAGCGCGTTCAGACTCCGACGCTGAGTTGACAATTCCCGCTCGCTGTGGCCTTGTCTAGAGGTGGCCGTGTACTTGTGCAGAATCTTAAATGGGAAAACTTTAAGTAATAGTGCTGTATATATACTACAGCACTACATTGTATCTCTACTACAGCAGAGTTTTTTTAAGTATTGATTTAATTGATTATTGAAGATGTACTTGTTCGCCCCGCTCACTCTATAAATAAGTTTATTAGCTCAGTGGAGTAGGAACCTAAGGCCACATCAGGCTATAAACCTTTTAGTTAAGTTTGTTTTTTTATTATACTTTTTTCTGGCCCAAAGAAGATTTATATAAAATTTCAACATAACTTGATGGGAAGTTAATAGTAAATGAGTAAGGGCTTTGCCTTATAGATTACCTTATCAGAATAGGCTATTTCATCAACACAAAACATCTTCAATGCTGACTAACTCATATCCACTCACATTACTTATCAATATGTGTATAAAAATGTTGTCATATTGTGTAGGGTTGGGGATGAAAATTACTAATACTGTTCATGTTCCACACATTTCAAAACAGTAACTATAAAGTTGTTTTATGTTGAGTTACAGTTACAAAGTATATAATAAATTAAAATGATATTTTATGGAATTTTCAAACATTCATTTCAATCTGAATATTAAAATTAAAGACTCTCTTAGTAGGCATTCTGAGTAAACTATAATAAGAGCAGCGTCCGAGAAGATGTATTTTCCATAATCTTGAAATTTAGCTCTTAGATTTTGCTTAAACTTGGCACTTGAGTGTATTTTGGTAAAAAAATATATATATATATATATATATATATATATATATATATATATATATATATATATATATATATATATATATAAATGGTCACAACCTTGGGAGAAATTTTTTTTATCTAAAATTACATTAAAAATTGTAATTTTTTTAACATAGGTCTCATGTGTTGCTATCAAGGCAACGAAATAACAAAGCAAAGTAAACAAAAAATAAAAGAATGCTACTATTATGCATTGGTTTTGAAACAGCTGCCACCTGTGAAAAGGTATAATAGGGGTAAACTTCAAAACATGATTGCTATGATTCTATAACAAAAGCAAATAAAACCCAACAAGCCTTGCTCTTAAAAAATATTTATTTAAAATTTTTTTTTATCTTTTGTAGGTCTTTAGCAGCAATCCAAGCTCAGGTTAAGCGTGAGCTAGAGGCAGAGAAGAAACGACTAGCTGCAGAAAAGGAGGGCAAAGAAGCGACCCCTCCACCCCTTTCTCAACCGACCCCCTCCGAGTCTGAAGAACTGTCTCCACTGCTTGCAGTGCGAGGAGTCTACTTCAGGTGTCCAATCATTGGTGAGCACTTTACTTTTCAGGGAACTTCTCTATAGGGAATATTTAGCAAATTTCCCTTGGGAATACGCTATTATGGGTTTTTACGTTAAAAATGGGTTTTTGGTATTTTTGGACCTCAATTTTCAAAATTCAACAATTTTAACTAAAACCATTTAAAAGAGCTTAAAAAACAAACAAAATTGGTATTTTGAATTTTTAACTTCGCTGAACAGATTATGGAGAAAAGCCAAAAAATGGGTTTCCCATGTTAAATCTCATGGGAAATCAACAAAAACACGTATCTCGCTTATTTATTGATAAAACTTGGTAAAATTTGTATGTACATTAATTTGGTTGGGTTTACTATATAGTTGATATTTGCTTACAACAACCATATGGCGGAAAACCTACATACTCACCTCCATGGGGTTTATGGGGATGGGGAAAATTTTAAAGTAAATGTTGATTACGAATGGCCGAATGTTGATTCAATTTGATTTTTATTTTACCTAACCATTACATTTCCTAACAGGATCCCATGAAATTAAACCTACATACTCATTCTCATGGTGTTTATGGGGAAAATAAAAATTTTCAAATTCTTTTGGAAATTCACTGAGTGCGCAGGTCTGCTGCGTCGGGTGTATTATTTTAATTTTGACAGTAACTATAAGGTAATATCAAAATTCAAGTTTTCGTTTTACGAATTTAAGATTTTTTATGGAAGTCATCATTTAAGGTTAGAAACCATATTTTATATGACTTTCAGGTCACACGAACAAGTTATGTTTTCTTTTAAAAGGTTTATTTTTAGTCTTAGTTTTATCATTTATTTCTTGGGCTGTGTTATAGGACCAGAAATTCTTTCCAAGGAAGAATGGAAGGTGAAAATCAAGGAGTTTCTGTATGAGCAGTTAGCAGATGAAAAGGGACTGACAGCTTGTCTCATCATACAGTCGTGCAACAAAAATAAAGATAAGGTAATCTACCTGATCACCACGTTACAGTTAACTGCTAGTCATGTATATCTGAGACATCTGAGAGTTTAAGAGCAAATGTTTGTTATTTAAAAGAAGGCGATAGCCCAACAAAATTCATCTTAAGCCTAAACACATCAGGAAAGAAAGTTTGTCATACGTACTTTACCTCAAAGATATGGGTTTCCCATTTTTAGAGGTAGGCCTATTTGAGTTACCAAAACATTGGTTATGCCTAACTGTACTTTCTTTTCAATAAAACTCAATATAATTGTTGAAAGTATCCCAAAAACATTTATTATCAGCAGATGGCAACATCATATTAATGTAAAATACTACTACTAGACAGTACAAAATTGACCATGTTACTGTTTGACTTCTTGTGGATTAGATAATCTATATATTAATACGCAAGCATGTTTCATTTCCTCCTTTTTTCTCAGCTCGTGTGCATCGTAGGATAAATCCGCGCATACCGTTAGAAAGGTATAGTCCTGTAGATGAGCAGAATCACATTCTAATTCACATCGGACTCCAGGGCTACGCCCCACAGGCTTTCAAAGTTTCAATGTTAATCTTATGTAGAAAGGAGAATTGAATGAATCATAAGACAGCTGTTGTAAAAACAACTGCTATAGAAAATAAGAAAGAACAGATGTTTTAGTTCTAAAATATTTTAAACTTCTTGGGTCCAGATCAACTGAAATTTTGATCGAATTTCGATCAGGAGGCGATCTCTAGTATCTATGATTAGACTGCATAGTATTACCTTTAGCACTGCCCATTTAAAATTACCTTGTCATATGTATGGAGCTGTAAATACAGATGGCCCAATTGATGATGTTTAAATTTAGCTTTAGATTTTGAATGGATTAGACCTTTTACCTATTCAAAATAGCTGGTAATAATGAAAGAGAGGTCACCTACAGTCAGTTTGTTGTCCGCTACAAAATCAACCATGGTTTTATAGAAATAGTCTGTATTCATAATACCCCCGTCGCAGCAGACCTGCGTACTCAGCGAATTTCCAATGGAATTTCAGATTATTTACTTTCCCCATAAAAACACCATAGGATCGAGTATGTAGGTTTGCTGCCATTGGGTGTTGTTAGAAAATCTAAGTTAATCAATAATTGGTGAATGTAAACAAAAAATTGTGTCAAGCTCTAGCAATTTTTTATTTTCCCCATAAACCCCATGGGGGTGAGTATGTAGGTTTGCCGCCATATGGGTTTTGTAAGCAAGTATAAGTTAAACCTTATATAGATAATGTACATGTTGATTAAGTTATGTCAATAAATAAGCGAGATATAGAGTTTACTTGATTTCCCATAAGAATAACATGGAAAACACATTTTTGGATTTGCCCCGTAACCAGTTATGCTATGATAAAAATTCAAAATACCAAATTGTTTGTTTTTTTAAGCTCTTTTAAATGGTTTCAGTTAAAATTGATGAATTTTAAAAATTAAGGTCCAAAAATGCCAAAAACCCATTTTTGACCCCTTTGAAACCCCATAAAACTCCGTTCCCATAACCCGATCATGCTGGTTCGCAAACTCATGAAAATAGACCTGGTCTTACACCTCCATACCAAATTTCATCAAAACCGGAGGTCCCCTTCAAAAGTTATCAGTACCACGGACACATAGATATATAGATAGATAGATATATATATATATATATATATATACATATATATGAAAATGAACGAATAGTGTTTTTGGCTTCTGGGGACCTCAAAATGAAAAAGTAAAGTGGTTCCGGGCTTAGGCCTTGCCATGGCTACTACCGTAATAGCGTATTCCCTATAGGGAAATTCGCTAAAAAAAGATTCATCAAGTTGTTAATTTATTATAGTCAGTAGAAATCAATTTCAATGATTCCTTGTTGATAGTTGGAATGATTGAAATCAGCCTTGATTGGATAGGAGTTCGGGGTTTCCATTTTTTTACATAGCACCCTAAGCTCGCCTGGTAACACATCCTTGCACAGATATTTTGATCGTTGAGATAAGAGGGATTAATGTCAACAGGTGATATATTATGTCCAGTAATCGGAAATATTATAAATTTAATGTCCTCACTATGAATGTATAACATATATGTTGACGTATTCATTACTGTAAATAATTTGTTTTTAGGTTGAACAGTGTGTAGAAACATTAAGTAAATATTTAGAGAATATAGTTAACAATCCAAATGAGGAGAAGTATAGGAAAATACGACTATCCAACCGAATTTTCCAAGAAAAAGTAGCTGGCCTCGAAGGCACAATGGAGTTCCTAGAAGCTGCTGGTTTTAGTCAACAGACACTTCCTTTCCAAGACAGTGAAGAGCCTTTTCTAGTCTTTAACGAAACTGCCTTACAAGACTTGGAAAACCTTCAGGTAAAATAACGTGTAAAAAGTGTATTTATAAAACTTCTTTTACATTGACCAAACTTTTCATAAAATATTCATTTGTACTAAAATTTTATGGCAGAATAAAAAAAAAAAATTAGAATAACTAAACTATTACTCAGCAAACTATAACACGCGGTAGTAACGAAAATCGGTTTCTAAAGCATCAATGTTGGGGATATTTGAAGAGGAATATGGGAGAATGTTTAGTGTAGGATGTGGTCTTAAATTTTATTAGCCTTTGTTATGGTTGAAGGGGTCATCCTACCAACAATTGAATAATTCAAATAAATTTAATGAAAAAATTTAATTTCTTTCTCTTTTTCGGTTTATATTGTTTGTTTTTCTTCGTTGCTGAGTTACAGTAATCCAGAATTATTATGAGCAGCCCATTTTGGAATAATTAAAGTTATTATCAAAAGACAATAGACAAATTCTTTATTAACGTAACGTAGAGAAATGCAATGGCGTTTATGATATAAATAGCCCATTATTATAAACTGCAATGAGTAAATGAATAAACAAGTAAAGCATTACAGTTGACTTGTGATAGTCTGACGTCTACAGTCCGACAGCTCGTATCAGTTATCATTCTAAACGTCACTACAGTGTAAATCCTTGCTGTTTTTACCAGAGATTACATCTTATTCTTTTACTCTCTGTAATAAATTACTGTGATTCATTACTGAACATTAAAAAATAGATCATTGTTGTTCAAGAATTTATCGTTGTCTTTTCTCCATAATTGAGGTAGACGAGCAAAAAAGTAAATGATACTGTACAATCCGGTACATTTAAAATAAAACTAACCTTTTGTAATATTTAGCAGTTTTGACTAATTTTTACGTGCACACTTAATTTCCTCCCAAAATGAGACAGTTTCAGAGTTGTCAGTAACTTCAAACACTGTTATCTCTTAGATTTTTATTTGTAAAAATTTCAGTTTTTGATTACCAAAGTTTGGATTGTTAGGAGCCACCATGATCTCAAAGTAATGGTAGTATCTCATACAAGTTCATCAGATACCAAAGTAGTTGGTTATCAATTTATTTCCTAAAGCACAGCATTTTTAATGATGGTCCTTATTATTTGTTGCCGTTTAGGTGCTAATAGACGCATTGAGGAGTGCTGAACCGATTTCCCTGGAACTGGACCGCAACATGCAAGTGCTGTTGCCGTCACAGGCAGCGCAGAAGACAGAACTGCCTCCAGACTTTTTTGCTCTGACCCCAGAGGAAATCAAAAGGGAGCAGCAACTAAGGTACTTATTTTAATCAATTTTGGTTGTGTACATATGTAGAAACAGTGTACATCACTTGCTTTCTTCATTTGAATCATTCTATTTGCACGAGTGTTTAAAAATCCATACATCGAAGTCCATTCGAGGTATATTACGTATCACAAACATTGTAGGTAATGAAACATAATGTTTTTTTATGGTACAGATAACTTATTTAACTTCACACATCTTAGAAAATGTAATTTAACTCCCATTTAAAGTCGGGGTCAATATAACCGGCAGCGCAAGGTCAAGCAAAATAGATTTATTTCACTTGTAGCTATATTATGTCTAATCAGTGGGCTTATTTAAAGAGACTTGATTTTGTCCTGCCTCTTTTATAGATGCCAATTTTTGAAGAATTTTTTCTCTTTGATAATAATTAAGGCCTACCATAAATAGTTTTTACTGACTGAAAATTACTTTGATATTAATCATAGCATGAAAAAGCTAATTTAAAAATTGCTAGGTTAATGGAATTTAATATTAAATTCTCTTAACTCTCTTCTTCTTAAATTCTCTTAATTGGACTGTGTACATGAGGTAATAGTTATTTGGATTGTTTTATTCAAAAGATTTTTGCTATTGTTTTATTGTATTTGAAAGTGTATTTTTTTGACATAGCCAATGCATTTTTGTAATGTCACTTCTGGCCAAATAAATGACTTATGACTTAACTACTTTTTTCCTTAAGATAACATTAGTACCTAATTTAAGTAAAACTTTTATTAATACATAACTAGTAGGCCTATACGTGTTGCTCAAAATCGAGCAATTTATTTTAATACAGTAAAAATGTTACTTTAGCACTAAATTAATGACATCCGACCAATCCAATATTGTGAATATCTGCAATTACCAAAAACTACACGTATTTACAGCTGATTATTAACAGATGTTTAAAATGCTTCATTCAATCCCAATGTTATTTAAATGGGAAATTTTTAGATTTCAATGGTGAATAGCGCCTTTATTTTCAGTCCGATTCTCATCAGTTTTTGGCGGAAACAACTACAGACCAAGCCCTATCCAACGACACCAAAAACTTGAAAATCGGTTGAAAATTGTAGGAGTTCTCAAGACAAAAAAACCCTTAGCGTATTAAATGAGTATAGATAGATGCTAAATTGCTCTTTTGGGTATAAGTTATCACATACATAGTTATTTAAAATCAACCGTCAATTGGAATATGTGATATCCTTAGCTTGGTTGCAGAATTATGTGGATCTGTGTAAAGCTTAGTTTAATTTACAGCAATACTGTAATACAGTACCGAAGACTGTGTATTTGCTCAGTAAATTTAAACAATTCTTCTTAGTCGTAGTACTATCAGCCACAGAATATAGGCCTATACTAAAATGCCAGTCCCATAAGGTGTCTTTCTTTCAGGACGAGCTCGTTTGCTTCGCTCATGTGCTTTTCAGGATATTTTAATGTAGGACTAATATAGTCTAGTAAAATTAGCTCCAAAAAATGCTAAACCTGGAAGTAATTGCAAACTTAATGATTTTAATCGATTCTCATGTAAAATTACCCGAGAAAAACGATGGTGAAAAGTCTACCACTCTCCGAGGCTGCGTTCACCTGCTATAACTGATTTTTCAAAATGGCGGCTGTTTTTTCGTAGGTTTTTGTTAAATATCTCTCAAACCAATAAAAATAGCTTAAACGTGTAAATTAGTAAAATATAGAGGATAAAATTGTGCACATTTTGGTAGCCTATATAATATGTATTGGTAATTGCATGCAACTCTCGTTAATTAGTTCTTTAAAGATATTTTTCAAATTGTAACAAAATTTTCCATTATAAAATGAGCTATTACGGTACTTGTAATGGTAAATCTAACCCCGATGGCATGATCACTTTTTACTTTAAGGTCCTTAGAACTAGAAAATATGGTTTTTAAAAATTTATATAAAAGTATGCATGTAATTATGTATGTACAGTAGAACCTCGATAGTTCGACACTTTGTGGACTTAGAGAGTGTCGAACTATCGAATTGTCGAACTATAGGGAGTATATGGGAAATTTCAACACTGGGAGTATAAAAATCATAATTTGAATTTAGGAAACACTAAATTTTAGTGAAACCATAACCTAATTGAACTTAAACATAAACAACATTCAAATCATTCGCCAATTTGTTTACATTTTCATCTTTGTCAGGCTCCAACATGGGCACTATAGGCCATTGTTAACATGTTAAGTTGTCATGGACCATGTCGAACTATCAGGAGTGTCGAACTATCGAGGTTCTATTGTATATATATTATACATAAAATCTTTTTAAATCGACGAACTTTTTCCCAAAATATCCGGTTTTGATAAAATTTTGTAGAGAGGTGTAAAACAAGGTATATTTGTAGGATTTGGCAAACCAGGACGGTCGGACTGTGGGAACTGGGTTTTATGGGGGTTTTTATGGGTAAAAAAACAGTTTTTTTTTCATTTTTTCACCTAAATTTTATTAAAATTTACCATTTTTGTTGATACTATCCAAAAGAGCATAAAAAAACAAACAATTTAGTATTTTGAATCATTACCGTAGCTTTACCGGCTGCTGAGAAAATTAAAAATAAAGATTTTCATACATTCGCCCATGTTATTCTTATGGAACTCAACAAAACGTCATGTTTTCATTACTATATTGTGATACAATCTTCAACCGATTCATAATAAATTTTTTTTGAGGTTCCCAAAGGGGAAAAAATTGTTTTCTATCAATGCAAATAAACATACATACATATATGTATGTATATATAAAATATATATTTTATAAGGGTGGAAAAAAAGTCTGGAAACGGTCTAATATCTTTAAAAGTATTTAGGTAATAAAACTCAAACTCTGCAAATTGATTATGAGTGACAAAGTCTACTTCCTAAAGTACTTTTTGCCCTTAGATCTCCAAGGGGGGACGGCCCACAAGGAGTCAGAAGAAAATATTAAAGATAAGCATAGGTCAATACGTACATAAAATCAAAGGTCTCCAAGAATAGAGAACAATGCTGCAAACCCGACCTCAAAAGGATGACCGAGTCAAAAATGGCAGGCGACCAAACTTTGCATTAAAATCATATTGCTGAAAACAAAAAATGCAATAACTCCCGTTACACTCGACCTTTTGAGGTCAGGTTTGTGGCAAATTGCATATAATGCAAAGCGCTTTAAAATGATGTATCATATGACGTGGGCCAAATCAGTTTCTCTGACGACTTCCACTAGGGACGTCCCTAAAGGAAGTCTTGGGAAAAACTTTATTGTAATTAAAATTTTGTTACAATTTGAAAAATGAAAAATATCTTTAAAGAACTAATTAACAAGAGTTGCATGCAATTACCAATACATATTATATACCAAAATTTGCACAATTTTATCCTTTACATATTACTAATTTAAACGTTTAAGCTATTTTTATTGGTTTGAGAGATATTTAACAAAAACTTACAAAAGAACAGCTGCCATTTTGAAAAATCGGCCATAGCAGGTGAATGCAGCCTCGGAGAGTGGTAGACTTTTCACCATCGTTTTTCTCGGCTAATTTTACATAAGAATTGATCAAAATCATTAAGTTTGCACCAAGTTGGTCAACATTTTTACTAGACTATAAGGGTGTTTCACTCCAGCCTGAGTTTGTTTAAACTGATACACATGGATTTTACCTCTACGGTTAACAGCTGATTTCATCATTGTTGCTAATTCTTTTGTTTTTAAATTTATTTGCAAATCTACAAATTGCTCAGTTGTTTTATCCTTTTATTTATTTAACTAAATAGTCATAATCAACAGTATAAAGTACTATTCAATAACTGATACATTATATTTGTTATAGTATCAATAACAATTCAGTAATTCAGTTACTGGCTACAATGTAAAAACATATGTTTATACTGGAGCACGCGGTTCGTGCTTTGACAGTTGAGTCAGCTGTTTACAGCCACTATGTTTTGATTTTAAACTCCATAAGACAAATTTAAAAATTTTTTGAATTTTAATCCAAGATTATAACAAAATAAAATTTTCCCTACAAAGTTTGAAAAAAATTGTTTGAGTCAATTTGAGATCCGAGTGCACACATACAAATAAACCTTACTCATATTGGAGTACTCATATTGGAGTACAGGATTAATTAAAGTGCAATACACAATGGTGGTTCTTTTTTAGGGTCCCATGTTAGAAAAATGTTAAGTGATAAAAATTGGTGTGGTCTATTTCATCTGATGATTACCGTTAATTCTTTAGGGCTGAGAGGATTGAAAACAGCATGGTGTTGAGAACTAAAGCTATGAGAGAAAAGGAAGAGCAGAGAGAAATGAAGAAATATAAGTTTGCCCTCATTCGAATTCGCTTTCCAGATGGAATCCTTTTACAGGTAAAAAGCAATGTTTGAAAAATATTTTATTGAGCATAAATTTTATCCTACCATTTTAGTAAGAACATTGACTATGTACACTACCGTGAGTAGACTTCTCATAGCATTGGTGTGTTTGAAACATATTGACGGTGGTGCGATCTTGTGCGGGCGTACATGGAAGTACAAGAGTCATATGATAGGCAAGTCAGTGCTACCACTCTTCTCAATTACGGATTAAACATTTTATAATGTAGGTTTTTGTTTATGTTGTGATGAAATGTTTTTGCAGCACTGTAAATTCATCTAAATAATAACAACATCGATGGCAGCGAATCTGGTGCCGGCAAACACGAAACTTCCAAATTTTTACCTCAAACTAAATGCATTGGATGAGAGGTCTATTCACGGTAGTGTACATAGTCAATGGTAAGAATAAAACTTCTGTTAGATATCGTTGTTGATATGTAAAATTCTTATTTCTGATTACTGCTATGCCTCTTAGAGCCCTTGTGTATGTACTTTAAACCACTCTAAATCTTAGCCCTTTGCTGTTGGTTGAGAAACAGTGCCCAACCAACAGCACGACCTTCGTTCGACCAGCACGACCAGCTTACCTTCGTTCTTGTTTTTAGGAAAATGTCTACCTCATACAAAATCATAAAATGTTGTAATGGTTTTTATTAAATCGCTAAAGCTTCCAGAGCAACTCTTGGAATTTTTTGAGGCAGCCTAAAAATAATGAGAAGCCCCTTGAACATTTTTATTTTAAATTGACTTTAAGTATAGAAATTATGACTGATTTACTATTAATGATCATGAAATAAGGAATTATGACTATGGCTTACACTGCACTTAAAAAATGGAAGAAGAACTGAGTTTGGCTTTGTGTGTGTGGATTTTACTTACAAGCCTCTTTAAATTATTTTTCCTACCACTGCATGGAAATAATCACATTGCCATGCTTGGTTTCCACTTTCATTTTATTCCTGCTTCGAGCGGCAATGAACATTCCTGCAACTATTATTTAAGGTCAGCTGTTGTTACCAATCATAAAACAGATGTTGACCATTGTTGTCGTTTGGTAAGTGCTGTTGATTTTAGTTTGAGGTTTGAAAAAATTGTATGAACCGGAGTTCATTGTGAGTCACAGTTTTTGCTGTTTCTGCTACCAATTTATGGTTGTATTCTCTATTGTTGTGTTATAGCACAGGAGATTTTCTAAAAGTAAAATACTGAAACTACGTCACACAATAACATTAAACTTATTAAAAAAAAAAAAAAAAAAAAAAAAAAAAAAAAAAAAAAAAAAAAAAAGGAAAGATCCCCATATTGTCCCCACTCCATATTCTATAACAATATTTTTTGCAAACTCAGCAGCATCGATTTTTTTAATAGCTAAAAAAATAAAATAGCTTTAAAATTGTGGTTCATTGGAATTTTTTACTTTGGCCACATTTGTGTATCCTCAATAAGCATGAGATAAGACAATTTAGGAAGCGGATGTTTACTTCCTTTCACTCCCTATTTCCGTGCAAACATGGCCTCATAAATTACATCGATGAATATAGATTATTAAAGGCATCCGGTGACAAGTGAATTACTGTACTGCGAGTATAACAAATTGGAGATTGAAGGCACTAAAATAATTTTTGTAGGAAAACAATTAATAATATCCCGATCATCACTTCCAATGAAGCGGAGTTCCGATGTCACAAAGTTGGATGAACGAGAGTGTAGTTTGTTTCAACAGAAAAATCAAACACAGGGTGTCTAGCAACTGTTACAAACTTATTTTATAGGCTTTTTCAAGACTTTTCAAGACTTTTATCGAAATTTCAAGACTTTGCATTTTATATAAATACTAGTGATCGGTCGGTTGCAAAATTTGTCGGTTTAGTTTCGTTCGGTTTTTAACTCGAACCGGTTGTCGGTTGTCAATTTTTCGGTTTATCTTAGATGTAAACATGAAATAAGTCAAGGTTAACATCTAAAATTAGGCTGATTCCTATTTTCCGCCTTTTACACATTTATGCTTTTTAAATAAGACCAGTTATTTATTGCAAGAAAATATATAAATATAAAATATCTATCCTACTATAACCATTGACTTTGTACACTACGTGAGTAGACTTCTCATAGCATAGGCGTGTGTGAAGCATATTGACGGTGGTGCGATCTCGTGCGGCGTCTATCGAAGTACACGTAACATATGATAGATAAATCAGTATTACCACTCTTCTAAACCAAGGATGAAACATTTTATAACTGAAAGTTATGTTTAAGTTTTGGTAAAATGTTTTAGCAGCACTGTAAATTCAGCTGAATAATAACAACATCGATGGCAGCGACTCTGGTGCGGCGTCCACCGAACTTCCAAATTTTTGCCTCAAACTAAATGCATTGGATGAGAGGTCTATTCACGTTAGTGTACATAGTCAATGCTATAACCCTCACCGCGTAACTTGACGAATGAATTGGCACTACTATTCAGTTAAAATTATTGGATAATCAGCTGTTCTATGAAAATTTGCTAGTGACATAAGCTCGGTGTTTTTGGAAAAGTACCCCATCTCCCCCCCTCACCTTTCCCACCTGTTTTTGGCCATTCGTCAACTTATGTGGAGAGACTTATGTATAACTGGGCTTATATTTTATCTGAAAGTGTTAAAAAAGCAATACAACCATTTTAGTGGGCAAATTTGCAATGTTAATAAAAAACTAAAACTAAAAGATAAAAGACTATTGTATTTTTGTAGGAATTGATGAAATATGTGGGAGAATAGAATAAAATCCAAAAATTTAAAAAAACAGTTTAGAAACCCCATCAAATTATGGCTTAAGAAATGTTTTATTATTTATTCCATGTCTATTTTTGTATTACTATCTATTATGTGTTATACAAATGCATTTTGTTAAGATAATTATTTTTAGCTTCAATTCAGTAAAATAATAATTTTATACAGTATATTTATAAAAAATAAGGACTGTTGTAGTATTTTTGAGTTCATTATTGAAAACAACATAATAATAACATTAATTTACCCATATCGGTTGAACCATAGGTCGTACAACTTTGATTAAAGTTTTATTCAATTTATGAAAATCAGACGAAAAAAATTAGCTATGATTTGTTTTTGTAAGACAATTAGATCAAAAACAGAATATATTGTACTAGGGAACTGATAAGGTCGTAAATCAGATAAGCGATCCGGCCAGCCAGATGTCAAAACAATAGAGCTCTTATTGGCAGATGTTCCGCACATTCCATCTATCGTCTCCTATTGTATTGTTATCTTCCTAGAACCAGACGTCCTTTCCTTTGTGATTGAATTCTGTTCAACTTTTTATCTTTAGTTTGTTTATTACTTAATTTTCCCGACCTTTGTTATGATTTATATGTGTATTCCCGACTTTATTTAATTTCTATGCTAATTCCCGACTTCCCGACTTTTCCCGACTGCTAGACACCCTGCAAACATTACCTAAATTACATTTTGTATACAATAAATGTTTCAACAGAAAAATCAAACATTACCTAAATGACATTTTGTATACAATAAAAAAATGTAACCTGTTGCTATCATGATGTAGGAAAAATCGTGTATGTATTAAGAGCACATACAGTTATTTCCACTCTCAAAATGTTTGGCCGCACTCAGCTAACGATTCATGCAGCCATCTACAATTCTCGAGCGGCAATGACATACTTTGCGCTCTCAATACACGAATAGCTATTTTTGTTCCCATTTTCTAGGTATCACTTGGAAGACACAAAACTTTCCTAAAAATCACTGATGTATTTTATTGTTGTCATACGTAGCTCTAACTGTCAAAGAGGTTATTAATAACCCTGTGATTACTTTCTTTGCAATTGAGAGTACATTTTTATTCAATTATTTTACTGATGAATGTAATACTTTCAGGGTACATTTGGAGTATACGAAAAACTAAATGACATAATGGATTTTGTGAAGGAAAATATCGTTTCGCCAGAGGGCGAATTTGTGCTGACTTCAGGAACAGGCCACCGTTTCACAGAGGGTGATTTGGGGAAAAATTTGCTGGAACTGCATTTAGTCCCTGCATCAATATTGTTGTTTGTTTCCACCAGTGAAACCACCAAAGATGATTCTTTCCTCAAACCTGAAGTCATGATACAGCTGCAATCTTTATAATGCGGTCTCGTCACTTAATACTTTCCTCGGCAAAGCTTTACAAACACTGATCAAGTCCAGACGTCATTTGTCTTGCATCGCAATTACTTCTGACATCTATGTGTTTAACCCATTCTGGATCACTGATGTATATTTTTATATTTCGTCATTATTTATACACTTGTTTTATTTAAAATGGATTGTATTATATTGTTGATTAAAGTGTTAAGTATTAATGTTTTAATGTTCCTGAAACCCTTCACTTCTTACTTCTACATGAAGATATTGAGTAGGTTTCTAAAGATAGGTACATGTTATAATTCAAATGAATGAGAATCAGTCAAAAGACACGCTTACAGGGAGCTAAGTAGTTTCAGAAATATAAAAAGTAGGACATTTTTGCTCACGAGTAGGATTTTTAAAATGTGACAAATACATTTAAGATAAATTCATACTTTATACACAATTTAAAAACCATGGACAATACAATAACTAGGCTAATATCGTTTTCAACATTTGTACTAGACCTGTAGGCACCAAGAGGGAGCACCCTTCAATAAATTGCATTAAAAAAAATTATTTAATAGGGGTGCGTGAGTAGTTATTTAAAAACACTCGTGAGTTTTGAGCTTTTTTTCTCTGCTTTTAATTTTAATTTGGTTTGTTATGACCATTTTTATATTCCTTAGTACTTTCGTACAATAATTAATTGAAGAAATCAAATTGACAAGTTGGCTTGAAAGTTAAATATAGGTTAACAAACGATCTTCATTAAAAACAAATTAAATGCTCTTTAAAGATTCTAAAATTATAATTTAATGTAAACTAAAACTTGTTAACATAATAACAGTTTTATTCTGTTTTCACGATTTTGCAACTCAGAGTATACAAATGAATCAACCTCACTTTTGCACCATTCTTGTTTTAATAACCCTGTATTTATCTCAGCAGATGGAGGGGGGAGAATTAGCGTACTCTTATGTATAAATAATAACACAATAAAATGAAACTAAGAACAAATTTATTAATTTCGTACAAACACTACATATCATGGAATACAATGAGAGCTACATATAAAAATGTACTAAATTCTAACTTCATGTAAATACCTGAATTTCCTGTACTTTCAACGACAATCTTTTTCAATATTAAAATACACGTAAAAAATACATAGTCTACAAAGATTTATTTTATGCCATTCAACTTTTCATTCGACAAATTTAATGAAATTTTAGCATGAAACACATCAAATTCATTTTAGAGGTAGGTCAAAAAACATTCAAAAGACATACCTAACATACCTAACAGAAAACAATCATTTCAGAAATCTTCTGTGATAGGAAATTGTTAGTATTACTGAAACACAAGCAATTAAAACAAATTAATATTAGCATTCTTCAATCATTAAATTTAGTGAACTAAAAAGGAAGGGGAGGCACGGTTTGATTCGTCTTGGTACAACTGATCAGAGAAGAGTTACTTAAACATTACTAACCAAATGAAACAAATGAAAAATTAAAAACAAATGAAAAATAAATCATAAAAAATGCTTTTTGTACACAAACTAGCACCATCTAGAACTGAAAACTGGTTTAAACTAAATACATCCAGAATGGAGTACAAGGTACATTACACCTGGTTAAGGAAGATTACTTAAAATTTTAGGGAACATAATAAAAAACATAAAGGTAAGCTATGATCAATATACTATTAATGAGTATTAATTCTTTGTTGACTAAAGTGATTGTGTTGATATAGTTTTACTCAAGTATACAGGTATACAATTTGTCTGATGTCTGATTATTATTAGAGATGTTTTTGGGTAGGGCTAAATGCCCAAGTAGTAAGGATTATTAGTGATGGACAGGATAAGCAGGCTTGCCTTAGAAAGTGAAGGCATCCTTTTATAGCACATGTTTATTATTTTTTGTGCTATAAAAGGATGCCTTCACTTTCTAAGGTGCCTGCTTATCCTGTCCATCACTAATAATCCTTACTGCTATTGGTGATACGTAGCCAACAAAGAATAAATAAATAGTACTTGTTGGGAAGATATAAGTAAAAACAGAAGATATACTTAGCTGTCTGTTGCTAATCCAGAAATGTTTTATCGAATATGTTCCCTAAATTTTAAGTTTGTTTGTATAACATTTAAACAAACTTTCATCATCTTGGTCCTCAGTACAGCTATGCAGTTTATTAGTACATCTGTTTACCACGGACAACAACAAAAATATCTGACGAAAATACAAACAGACACTATCGAAAAAACCGATAAAAATAATTATTTCAAGGTCACCTCCCAGCTGGTTATTGTGCACATGAATGCTTGGTAATCAGCTGGGCGGGGGCTTCAAACTGTCAGTTGTCTCGGTTACAGTAGCTTGATGTACTGTCTAATTATTGGCTGGCTGAAGCTGGAGCTTAGCGGCTTCCTGCCGAATGACTCCGATCAGCTCCTGGTTAACCAGGAAAATGAACCGCAACCCAGCCACCTGTGAAACATGTGATAATGTTAGTACTTAACAATAAAATTATGTGTAAAAACATGCCTAAGCTAGAGAAACAGCTAATTATGAGTTTATTTAAGAGGAAAGTTCAGAACTCGTCTCAGTCTAAATAACAGTCTTAGTCTTTTCGTCAAACAGCTCCAGGGTGTCCGGCGATTGAGCTTGAGGAAATTCCCGCATATTTCCCGAGGTTTTGTCAATTTTTCCCAGGGCTTTTTTCCTGGGTCATTGTTTTGTTCATTGACCCGTCTACATCAGCGGTCGGGAGCGTCTTGGTCGTCGGTCGCAAGCGTCTAGATCGACGGTCGCGAGCTTCTCCGGTCGGCAGCCACGAGCGTCTTCATCAGATCGGCGGTCGGGAGAATCTTGGTTGGCGGTCGCGTGCGTCTACATCGGCGGTCGGGAGCATCTTGGTCGGCGATCGCGAGCGTCTCCGGTCGGCGGCCACGAGCGTCTAAATCGGCGATCGGGAGCATGTTGGTCGGCGATCGCAAGCGTCTCCGGTCGGCGGCCACGAGCGTCTAAATCGGCTATCGGGAGCATGTTGGTCGGCGATCGCAAGCGTCTCCGGTCGGCGGCCACGAGCGTCTAAATCGGCGATCGGGAGCATGTTGGTCGGCGATCGCGAGCTTCTCCGGTCGGCAGCCACGAGCGTCTTGATCAGATCGGCGGTCGGGAGAATCTTGGTTGGCGGTCGCGTGCGTCTACATCGGCGGTCGGGAGCATCTTGGTCGGCGATCGCGAGCGTCTCCGGTCGGCGGCCACGAGCGTCTAAATCGGCAATCGGGAGCATGTTGGTCGGCGATCGCGAGCGTCTCCGGTCGGCGGCCACGAGCGTCTAAATCGGCGATCGGGAGCATGTTGGTCGGCGATCGGGAGCATGTTGGTCGGCGATCGCGAGCTTCTCCGGTCGGCAGCCACGAGCGTCTTGATCAGATCGGCGGTCGGGAGAATCTTGGTTGGCGGTCGAGAGCGTCTCCGGTCGGCGGCCACAAGCGTCTAAACCGGCGATCGGGAGCATGTTGGTCGGCGATCGCGAGCGTCTCCGGTCGGCGGCCACGAGCGTCTAAATCGGCGATCGGGAGCATGTTGGTCGGCGATCGCAAGCGTCTCCGGTCGGCGGCCACGAGCGTCTAAATCGGCGATCGGGAGCATGTTGGTCGGCGATCGCGAGCTTCTCCGGTCGGCAGCCACGAGCGTCTTGATCAGATCGGCGGTCGGGAGAATCTTGGTTGGCGGTCGCGTGCGTCTACATCGGCGGTCGGGAGCATCTTGGTCGGCGATCGCAAGCGTCTCCGGTCGGCAGCCACGAGCGTCTTGATCAGATCGGCGGTCGGGAGCATCTTGGTCGGCGATCGCGAGCGTCTCCGGTCGGCGGCCACGAGCGTCTAAATCGGCGATCGGGAGCATGTTGGTCGGCGATCGCGAGCTTCTCCGGTCGGCAGCCACGAGCGTCTTGATCAGATCGGCGGTCGGGAGAATCTTGGTTGGCGGTCGCGTGCGTCTACATCGGCGGTCGGGAGCATCTTGGTCGGCGATCGCAAGCGTCTCCGGTCGGCAGCCACGAGCGTCTTGATCAGATCGGCGGTCGGGAGAATCTTGGTTGGCGGTCGCGTGCGTCTACATCGGCGGTCGGGAGCATCTTGGTCGGCGATCGCGAGCGTCTCCGGTCGGCGGCCACGAGCGTCTAAATCGGCAATCGGGAGCATGTTGGTCGGCGATCGCGAGCGTCTCCGGTCGGCGGCCACGAGCGTCTAAATCGGCGATCGGGAGCATGTTGGTCGGCGATCGCGAGCTTCTCCGGTCGGCAGCCACGAGCGTCTTGATCAGATCGGCGGTCGGGAGAATCTTGGTTGGCGGTCCGTGCGTCTACATCGGCGGTCGGGTGCATCTTGGTCGGCGATCGCGAGCGTCTCCGGTCGGCGGCCACGAGCGTCTAAATCGGCGATCGGGAGCATGTTGGTCGGCGATCGCAAGCGTCTCCGGTCGGCGGCCACGAGCGTCTAAATCGGCGATCGGGAGGATCTTGTCCACGAAAAAATCGTGCTTGTCAAAATCCCGCATATTTGCGTCATAATAGAAAATTTCCCGCATAAATCCCGCATCATTCCCGGTCGCGTAAAATTCCCGTATAAATCCCAGTTTTCCCGATATTCCCGGTCGCCGGACACCCTGAGCTCCAAAGTTTGTTAATAAATCGTTACGGCCGTTTCGGCATTACAATGCCATCATCGGACAACCTTCCGCTGCAGCAGCTTTGTCAAGTTTAAAAAAGGAAAACACATAACGCAAAACACATAACGCAAAACGCATTGATAAAGCTAGTAATGCCGAAACGGCCATAACAATTTAGTTACAAATTTTGTAGCTGTTTGACAAAAAGGAAAACCCTTATTCAGTTTATTCAGCTTATTCAGGCTCCGGGTCTAAACAAAATGGATTTTAACTCGTCTTAGCTTTTGAAATTTTAAGTGAGGCCAATCTAATTTTATTTATGGCCTATTTTGCATATGCAAATTAAAATACCTAATACTTTGAAACAATAAGAATACCCCCGTCGCACCAGACCTGCGTACTCAGCGAATTTCCAAACGATCTTAAGATATTGTATTTTCTCCACAAACATCATAGGAATGGGTATGTAGGTTTGCTGACTTGGGATGTTGTTAGAAAATGTTAGTTTTGTTAGGAAATGTAAAAGTTACGTTAGGTAAATGTCAAACTGTCTCAATATTCGGCACTTTTTAATTTTCCCCATAAACTTCACGGGGGTGAGTATGTAGGTTTGCCGCCATATGGGTGTTGTAAGCAAATATCAGTTACATCCTCCCTACTGAATGTACGTACCAAATATTATCAAGTTATGGTGTTCTTTTCATTTTCCCAATAAACCCCATAGGGGTGAGTATGTAGGTTTGCCGCCATGTGGGTGTTGCAAGCAAATATCAGTTACATCCTCCCTACTGAATGTATGTACCAAATATTATCAAGTTATGGTGTTCTTTTCATTTTCCCCATAAACCCCATAGGGGTGAGTACATAGGTTTGCCGCCATGTGGGTGTTGTAAGCAAATATCAGTTACATCCTCCCTAGTGAATGTACATACCAAATATTATCAAGTTATGGTGTTCTTTTCATTTTCCCAATAAACCCCATAGGGGTGAGTACGTAGGTTTGCCGCCATGTGGGTGTTTAAGCCATTTTTAGTTGAACCCTACCAAGTGAATGTACATACCAAATTTTATCAAGTTATTCAAATAAATAAGCGAGAAACAGGGTTTCGTTGATTTCCCATAAGATTAACATGGAAAACATATTTTTGGCTTTTCTCCGTAACCTGTGAAGCCAAGTTAAAAATTCAAAATACTAAATTGTTTATTTTTTTAAGCTCTTTAAAATGGTTTTAGTTACAATTGTTGAATTTTGAAAATTATGCTCCAAAAATGCAAAAAACCCATTTTTGACCCTTTTGAAACCCCATAAAACCCCGTTCCCATAACCCGATCATGCTGGTTCGCGAACTCATGAAAATAGACCTAGTCTTACACCTTCATACCAAATTTCATCCCCTTCAAAAGTTATCAGTACCAAGGACACACATATATATATATATATACATGTATATGAAAAAGAACGAACGGTGTTTTTGGCTTCTGGGGACCTCGAAATGAAAAAGTAACATGGTCCCGGGTTTAGGTCTTACCATGGCTACTAACCGTAATAGCGTATTCCCTATAGGGAAATTCGCTAAAAACAGAAGAAAAGCAGACCCTCATTTTAATGGTAGAGACGGTTTTTAACAAAAATATACCCTATAAGACCTTTAAAAAACCTATGCACTGCACAAAGTCTGCAATTATCCTCAAAATCTTCAGTACCCATTAGATGCCATCATATTGTCATACCTAAGCTAAGTTTAATTATAAAATATAACTAAAATTCCAACTATAAAGTCAACAACTAAAATAAAATCTGACCCACCTCTACCACAGAGTTGTTGTTGAGTCTATACTTGTTGCCAGCAAGGATAGGTCTGCCATCAACAAAGATGGCACGCTTCCCCTCGCTGGCAAGGTAGAAATCTCCGTTGTTGCGCAGCCGAATGGTGCCTTGCCGCCGGGACACTTTCCACGCAGGGCCCTCCAGAGTCAAGTCAACGTCCACCGAATGGTCTTTTGTGGACCGACCGATGGTAATCTGGGACAGAAATTGTATAATGTAAAAGAAAAGAAATTTTATGAATTAAAAAAAATACAGACTTTAATAACATTTAATAAACTTCAGTATCTATTACGAAATTCCAATATAATTCGAGTATTTCCAGTATCAGGAGACACCCTGGATAAGTGTGATAGATCAGATGAGTTGTAGCTTTGTTACTGACAAACACCAGTTGATTCATCTGTCAGGATCATTAATTAGCCTAATGAACAATTAATGCAGCTGAGTCTGATTTAGTACCATCATATCAAGCTTCTAACTTTTCTTAGGATCATCCTGGCACACTAAAGTTTCAAATGTGAGCACTATAACCACTCAGCTACCCAGGAAATTTCTTTCCCCTGGAGATATCGCCGAGCAATAGATAACCATTAAATGTGATGTAGAAAAGAGGTGGCAAGAGAACTAACAAAGAAAGTTGGGGCAACTGGCGGGTATAACGGTTAGCGTTAATTGAATTTTTTAGTTCAAAAAGTGAGGGGTGATCCCCTGAGATGGGCACAAAAAATCTGATGGGTTTGAACTGGTAACCCAAAAAGGGATTACATGTGTAAATACTACAAGTACAATGCCCCTCCTGGCGCAGTACAAAGAAAGGTTGTGTATTTTAATGTGATATTTAAGCCAGAGGACTCTACCATTCACTTTTATCTACAACTTGGCATGGAGCCACTATAATCTGGCATCCCATTTTCAGGGCTTGTAACAGTTCTTGAGGTTAAAAAAACCCAAAATGATTAAAAAATAACTTTGAATAACCCCAAAATGTCACAAAAAAAACTCCAAAAACCGGCGTTTTATCGGGATATTAAAAATTTGTTAGCAATAAAAATTATGTAGGATAATTTTGAACTAGGTAAGTGATCATCTACTAAAGCAATAATAATAATTTAAAAAATAGAAAAAGGCCTCCCAATTCTCTTCTTACTTTTTAAATTTTTTCCTTTTTTAAACATTTATTTAGTTTTAACAAGCTTGGTCAAAATCAATAAATAAAAGCCTAATTGTCCCAAAAAAATATAAAAAAAATAACCAAAAACCCCCAAACAATAAATAAAATAATCAAATTCTAAAAAAATAACAAAAAATAACCAAGAGCAAAAAAATATAAAAATAATTAAAAAAGTAACCTGTTACTAGCCCTGCATTTTATAAGAGTAGTGGCTAGTCACCTCTCGGGAGCGCATGAGGTAGCGCACGAGCCTGCCCTTGAGCACAGCCAGGGTCTGGTTGTCGAAGTCCACCACGGTAACGCCCGTCACCGAGTCCACCAGCACCTGCCATCGGCCCAGCTCGTTCTCCAGTGTGCGGATCTCCTTCTTGGCCCTCCTGTCACCAACACCAAACCAATCACAACTACGGTGCGCCAGTCGAGCGATCTGGATTTTGGTAAATCCGGATGAAGCAGCGACCCATTATATTTGCTGATTAATGTTGTAAAATTACCTCTTTCACAAGTATGGACGTTACGTAATGTTGAAATGTCCTGTGTGTAGGGAAGAAGCCAATTTTAACTTTCAAATGGCCTAAAGAAGTAAAAAAAAAAAATATATACTTAGATTTTTACATTTAAAAATTATGTAAGTTGATAACTCAAAATAGTAAAAGAGCAGTGTCAAAAGTAAATTAAGTGAAATATTTTCATCCCTGATTTCATTATTTTTTAGACGCCAATGTTTTCAATGTTTATGTTTCTACCCATTTTAAACATTAGAAATGTGAAATATTACCACAAAATACTATAAAAGGACTGTAACAAAGTTTGAGGTGTGGTGTAATCATCACCAATGAGGTCAAGTTACAACGCTAGCGCAGCAGGTGGTGGGAGTGGCATTTCACAGTACTATAGATTCAGTAGATCTTTATTGTTCTTTAAGCATCTTTACAGAGCAATAGACATTGTCAATTTAATCTAAACTTACTTTTAAATATGTACAAATAAAATAACATTAAAATAACTCAACAAATGTTACCTCTAAAATTAAAAAATTTTTCCACATCATAAAATACATTTTCCGTCAAAAACCTGTTTAATTTACTTTTAAAACACTTCACGGGCAGGTTCCTGAATTCAATGGGCAACTTATTAAACATTTTAATTTGCAAATATATGTGGCTACTAACAGGCCAAGCGCTCACTGCTATTTACGAGCACTTCCCTAGTCCTAATCATAGTAATTCAATGAATTATAGCGCATCAATAGGTTGAATAGCAAGTTATTTTTATTTTAAACTTGTAGCAGAATCATTCTTATCTCAATTGTATTTAATAATTTTTACAAAATTTAATACCAAAGAACATTTTAGAACGCCTTTACTATTGACAGTTGGACACTGGACGTTCTAGAACATCCATACTCATTTTCCATACAAATACATTGCTCACCAAAGGGTTAAGACAAAACCTGGCTGAAAAATGGAAAAATTTTTGGACAGCCAATTTTTTTTTAAATGTGCTCTATGTCATTCCTTGACCTCAGTACCTAAAACAATACTTGTTTTAGAGTAGTAATTAAAAATATCTTATGCAAAACTTATTCAACGCACCGATCAGCTAGACTGAGTTCCTGCTCCAGAGCCAGATCTCGAGCATCGGCCAACTCGTTGTCATTGATGGTTTCCTCAGCATCAGAGAATGTCAAGATGGTGGAGTCGCCACGGGAGAGCGGCTGAACTGTTAAATAGAAATACACATACGTAAGAATAAAACTTATTTGTAATAATGAGTAAACAAGGATTACAACTTGGAGTAGGATAATGAAGGTATTGTACAAGAGAAAGGTGACATAACAATATAACAGTAATAAATAATACAATATAACAAAAAATAAATAAGCCTTTTAAAAGCCCAAAAGAGCATTTTATTCATAATAAATATGGCTTATTTAAGTTTAAGATCAGAAATAATGTAACAATAATTATATAAAAGAATAAGCAGTTCTTTGCTTCCTTGAATAACTCAGACTACACAGTAATATCACTTGAATTTTACATTTGACACTTTGAGAATTCAATTTTTTGTGATAATTTCACTATCTTTTAAGATAAATTTATTTAAATTTCTAAAAAATTTGTGATTGTCCTTTTTAAAACAAAACTGACTGTTCACCAAATCTATACTTATTTAATACACTAAGGGGTTTTTGTGTAGAGAACTCCTCCTACAATTTTCAACCGACTTTCAAGTCGGACTAATCCATTCTCACATATCCTACAACATTTGTGTATATGGAGCTACATCCCAACAAAATTTAGAAAGTATATTGAAACTTCAAAAAAAATGTATTAGAATAATGCTTGGCTTAGATTATAAGGAGCATGTCAAAAACAAATTCTGTGAATTAGGAATATTGACAGTATTTAGTTTATATATTCATGATTGTATAATGTATGTAAAAGAAAACAAGTCTGATGAAATGTTGTTGGGATATAACCATTCATACAAAACTCGAAACAGGAAAAACATTAAATTTGAAAAACATAATTTAGAATTTTTTAAAAAGAAAACGACTTACACTGGTGCTAAATTTTTCAACCATTTACCAACAGATATTAAAAATGAAATAAGTTCAACAAAATTCAAAGCAAAGTTAAAAAAATTTATGATTGGCAAACCATGCTACTCAATTGGGGATTACTTTAATGATTAAGTATGCAGGTACAATTAAATAGCTATGAGGTTCTAAAGTTACAAGGGTGGAAAAAGTTTGATTTATGTTGACTTATTTAGTATCATTAAGATGTAATATATTGTAATAATGACACCATTCATGTACTTCCATGTATAATAATGAATAAAGGTATTTTGACTATTGACTATTGACTATTGACTAAGTTTTTGATTTCGTTGAATAGGGCTTGGTCTGTAGTTGTTTTCGCCAAAAACTGATGAGAATTGGCATGAAAATATAGGCGCTATCCACCATTGAAATCTCAAAATTTTACATTAAAATAACATTGGGATTGCATAAAGCATTTTAAACATACGTGTAGTTTTTGGTGATTACAGATAATCACAATATTAGGTTGGTTGGGTGTAATTGATTTAGAACTAAAAGTAGTAATTTGTATTGTATCAAAATAAATTGCTCGATTTCGAGCAACATGCATTTATCCAACGAATCCTGGTCTTTGGGTGACGACCGCGATGGTGATGAGTTGAAGGAAGTTTCCGACGTTTCGGACCCGATACAGCAGTCCATTCTCGAGGCGCACTAACACTCACTCACTCTCCGGCTGGCCCGGTGTTGGTGGTTATATAGACTAGGGGGTGGGGGAGGGTTATTTACACCTCCTGTTGTTTTTCCCGGGCCAGCCGGAGAGTGAGTGAGTGTTGATGCGCCTCGAGAATGGACTGCTGTATCGCGTCCGAAACGTCGGAAACTTCCTTCAACTCATCACCATCGCGGTCGTCACCCGAAGACCAGGATTCGTCGGATCTGTACATCAACCGTGGAAGCCAAATCTTTAGAAACGAGCTATTGCAATGACTGGCATAGTGCGACCTAAGCCTGGAGCTACAAAAGTTCAAATCATCCGATAGGCGACTTTAAATACACTATCAACAATTTACTCTGTATAAAAGTGAAAACTGAGTTTTTTTAGTTCATTTATGTTTATTACTTTCTCTAAAGAACACATTTTAGTTTTGTTTTATTTTGTTGTTTTATTGAAATATGAAAATATATTTCAACAACATGCAATAACTAAGAGAAAGTGACCAACCAGTCTGATCGGGCAAGAGGTAGTAGTGCTTCATGAGGTGCCAGTGGTTCATCAGAGCCTTGGGCGTCCGAGATGAGAAGAACACGTGAGGGTTACTCTGCAACAACCCTTGGAACGTCTCCAACGTGGGCGCTGAGGTCTGCCAACATGCAGCATCACACATTATGAATGAGCATTTTCACTAAACAGTGATCAAGGCTTGGGTGTCAACTAAATTCCGCAAAAGATGTTCCTGACTTTTCCTGACCTCTTTTCTGAAAATTCCCGGCCAAAAAACAAGCCTCACCACCCATATTTTTGCAAAATGCTACAAAATAATTTGTTAATATCGTCAAATACAGAAGATTTTTACTTATCTGAACTACTTATCTTAACAAATCTAAACCTGTTCGGTTTAGCAAATTTTTGGATAAAAGGATACTAAGTATATTATAATTAACAGATTGTATAACTTAATGCATATGAATCGTAACTAATTGCATATTTTCATGATTCTTTAGTGCAAAACATATTTAAAGGTAAATCAAAATCATGAAGTTATAAATTGTTTGTATGATTATTAACATTATTTTAGATATTTATTTATTTATTTATTTATTTATTTACAATTGCAGTATTACAATTTGATTATTGTGTTGCAAGTGTCAAAACATATTCAGTCCATTTAATAAAATAAAATCACTTATAAAAAAAAACAAGTTTTCTGGTCACTCACACACATCAAGATCACATTCATACAAAACAGAGTAAGCCAGGCCAGAGCAGACACGTTACCCCATCCCTTCAGACCACAGAAGAGCACGCAGTGACATACTCATCAATGCTGTAGCATGCGCTTTCAATCAAAAATGATTTCAAGCGGCGCTTGAACACACTGGGGTTGTCAGCAACCAGTTTGAGATGCCTTGGTAAGCAGTTTAGCAGCCGTACTCCCATTTGTGCAGGAAGTCTAGCACCAGCCACAAGCCTGTGTTGGTCCACTCTATATAGTTCTCTGGACCTGGTATTATATGAGTGGATTTCTGTACCTTGTGTGATGTTGGTTTTTGAAACACAGTACGAGAGAACTACTAGAATGTACACACAGGGTAGTGTTAAAACTTTTAGTTCCTTAAAGGATTCTCTGCATGAGGCATTGTACTGGAGATTACTAACCACTTTAATAGCTTTCTTTTGTAGAACGAAGAGCCTTTGAAAATGAGCTTGAGCACAGCCGCCCCAAAGCAAGATGCCATATGACAGGTGCGGTGATATGACACCGTGATAGGTCGTGGTCAAAATTTTTTTGTCGCAGTATTTGGCAAGGTTTCTTAACAAAAACAGGCCAGAAGAAACCAAGGAACACAACCTGTCTACATGGTGTGCCCAGCTCAATCTACTGTCAAGCCACAGGCCAAGAAATTTAACATTGTCTTCATAGGCGATAATGTCTTCATCAATCATTATAGTAGGAGGATGAGGATCAGCCACAGTTCGGAGCGAGAACTGTATACAGTTAGATTTTGAGCTATTGGCCAGCAGATTCATGTCATTCAGGTGTTGAATACAGGCATTTAGATCAGAATAGGCCTGGACTTCCAGTGTACTTTTTGATTTTGATTTTAAGCAGATAGAGGTGTCATCTGCATACTGAACTAGATTCCCATCTTTCACACATGAGCTCAAACTGTTGACGTAGCAGAGAAAAAGCACCGGACCAAGTATGGAGCCCTGCGGGACTCCATAATCTAGCCCAATGCTATTGGAGTATTTGTGTGAGACACAGACTTGTTGAGTTCTTTCAGAGAGATAAGAACGCAACCAAGCAAGGGGCAAACCACGCACACCGCAATGGTAGAGCCTGTCTATGAGAATTTTGTGATCAACACAGTCGAAGGCCTTGGACAAGTCCAAGAACACTCCGACTGTTGTAGATCGTTCTTCCAGCCCTTCAGTGATAGTCCTGACCAACTGTGTGACTGCGTCAACAGTTGACATTGATTTTCTAAAACCAAACTGGCAAGGGAAAAAATAATATTCGATTTTTTTCCAAAAAATTTACCAATCTTATACAAAAGAGCCTCTCAAAAACCTTACCAAAAACTGGAAGGATTGATATGGGCCTGTAATTGCTAGGCGAGTGTGGATCATTTTTTTTAAATATTGGTGTGACTAAGGCTCTTTTTAAAGCCAGAGGAAAGATTCCCTTGACAAATGATTCATTTATCAAGGAGGTGAGAGGTTTCAAGATTGCAGAATAGCAACGCCTTAGTATAACGGTGCTCAACCCATTAATATCACGGGTGTGCTTGTTTGCCAAGCTCAAGATGGCGGTCTCCACCTCTTGCACCGTGACAGTCGTCAGCACCATGGAGCCCACAGGACCCCCTCCCAGACTCCCATTATTCTTTGATTTATTAGAGTTGTCACAAGCCACATTCGCAAAGAAATTATTCAAACATGAGGCAACCTCTTGTGGATCTTTTAGACGGGAGCCCTCATGATCAATCTCAATTGGTTTGTTGGAGCCTTCATAATTTTTTCGGATTTTATTGATTACTCCCCAGGTGGCTCTAGTTTTATTTGTTGCTTTCTGAAGAGTGTACTGGACATGAAGGGCTTTGGCGCCTCTGATGACTTTCCTGTAGATTCGTCTGTAATTTCTCACATAATTATTAAAAGCAACAGATGTAGAAGATTTTGCTATCTCTGAGAGAAATTTTAGTTTTTCCCTTGAGGTGAGAATGCCTTTGGTAATCCAGGGGGATGATCTGAAGTGAAGTGAAGGGATGATCATATGAAGTGGTATTGAAGACAACACTTAATAATAAATTGAAATCAAGAATACAGCTAGTTGTAAATGTTTATTGTAAGTTTCAAAGGCACTCTGATCTGCAAACTGAACTCACAGGCTTTATAGTGGCGAGCAGCTCTTCTTCCGCTTTGCTGTACAATGCCTTGCTCTCTACGCTGGCTATTACCTTGAAAAAAGATAATATATTGCATAAGATTTAATTTTTCAAAATTTGCAGGATTTCTCGTTTTAAAGACTAAGAATTTAAAGTTTAGCCCTTAAATTGCTGAAATAGTATTATGTGATTTTGAGCTTAATTATTTCATGATATAGGTGTGAAATAAAAACTATATTTACTTTTCTCAAATTGGATTAAAACTATGTAATATAGTGACTTTTTACATTACATTACACAAGGAATAAAAAACAAAAAATAACATGATCATTATTAACACCACTTACATAACTTTTCTCAAAGCTACTGGAGCTCAGTACTGAAAAAGCATCTAGACACTAGCGATGGGTCGGTTGTAAAGTCGGTTGTCGGTTTTATCGGTTTTCGACAAAAAAAAAAACGATAACTGAGAATTTATAACACATGTCGTTTTTTTGGGTTTTTTTTACTAGCTAAAGATAAAAAGTTGAACAGAAATCAATAAAAAAGTTCTTGGAAGATAATTATACAATTGTAATATGAGACGATAGATAAAATGCGGAACACCTGCCGATAACAGCTCTATTGTTTGGCATCCGGCCGGCCGGCGATCGCTTATGTGATTTACGTCATTATCAGTTCCCTAGTACATTATAATTGGTTTCTAAACTAATTGTTACACAAAAACAAATTATAGCTAATTTTTTTGTCTAATTTTCACAAATTGAATACAATTTTAATAAAAGTTGTACGACCTATGGTTCGACGTTCATAGGTGAATTCATATTATTATTATTATGTTGTGCCGGCGATCTCGCTAACGAGGAAAACACAGCACAAAAACACGGCACACTCCATTAAGAGGAGTGTTTTTTGCTCCAAGTACCAATTGATACTTTCTGAACCAATTGATGTAGAAAACAAAGAGATGGCTCATTGGATTTGTCTAATTCTCACAAATTAAATAAAACGCCAACCAAAGTTGAGTGACTTTCCATTCAAGCACAAAGTAGAAAAGTATTGTTATTAAATCATTCTTTAATACAATTACTGTTTTATAATGTTAAAAACATATTGTCATGATTAAATATAATTTTTAAATTAAAAAATTCAAACTCCATAAAAAATATTTTTTAATGAAACATAACAAAAATACACTTATTAGATTTTGAGGTTCATAACTTTAAATTTACATTGCTTTTTATTGATTTTTTCATCATAACCTTTTTATTTTTTTTTTTTATAAAGCAAAAATAATTAAATTAATACATAGAAATAACAATGTAAATATTTAGGTCTAAGAGTTTATACAGTACACTCTCGTTCATCGGAACTAATGTGGCGGACGGCCGGTTCGGATGTCAAAAAATTCCAATGAAGCGGAGTCCGTCGTGAGTCATCATTTCCGCCCGTACAATGACCTATCGTGATTGTATTCACTTTTGTTTTTAATAACACAAGAGATTTTATGAAAATAAGGCACTCAAACTTTGAACATGGTAACTATGAACCTATAGGAATAAAAACAGCGCAGCAAATAAAGATCCAAAATCTTTATTCTCATATTCCATATTCATATTCTACCCAGATTCCAGCAGTCAACTGACTTCCACGTAACAGGTGCAGTCGCGATGCGAGACAGACTGAATGACAGTTTGGGAAGCGGTCGAAACGGATGTTCACTTCCTGCCCCCTTCCTCTTTCTATTTTTGTGCGAATACTCCACGGCCACGTAAATCACATCGATGGGTACAGATTACGGAAAACGCCTGATGACGTTTGATGCAAAATGTGTTACTTCGCTGTTGTGCAAGTAGAACGAATAGAAATTGAAGGCGCTAAAGCAAAAAAATTATTTATTTTGTAAGAAAAAAAATTAATAATATCCAGATTTTCAGTTCTGATGAAGCGGAGTTCCGATGTCGCCGAGTCCGATAAACGAGAGTGTGCTGTATTTTCAAAGTTAAATGTTTATGTAATCTCTACGTAGAACCAGTCTCAGTAACATATGCAAATCATTTCTTGGTGTTATAAATGGCATAGGTTTGTTGAACAACTTGATTTCTGAATGTTAATATTAATTCTAATTTAAATTAGTTCTTTTTGTCATTTTTATTTGAGCAGGCCTTAGGTCTATTTATGTAATACAATTTAGTTTTCTTTTAAATTTTTAAAATTTTTCATCTATATTTTTTTATGTTCAACATTTTTATTTTCATTATTTGTACCTAACGTTTAGTACTTTATTCAACAAAACATGTATAAAATTTGACATGGACAATATGTTTTCTTTGTACCGATATTGTTTAGTGATTTGATTTGAATTTCCTTGGTGATAAGCAAATTTTACTTTTCCCTGATCTTGTAGTATATTGCAAATATAAAATTGGATATTTTAAATATTTTCAACAAAAGGACATTCATTGTAACTTATACAAAAACAAGTGGAACAATTTGGAAACAGAAACAACTGATATTTAACATTAATTTGTCTTTTTCCCCCATCAGGTAAAAGTCTAAACAAACATTTCCTGATAGCTTTGAGTCAAGCAATCCTGTCCCGATCCCGTCCCAAATATGAGCGGGAAATAAAAATTCCCGTTCCGAACCAAAAAACATTCCTGTCCATCCCTAATAATATCGAGTAACTCTTAAAAAATGGGACATGGAATTACAAAACCTTTCTTAAGCTATAATCTATGGGTATTTCTAAACTTTTTTTAAATGCTTGGATTTTAACCTAAACTTCCACATATTTCATCAATTCCTACAAGAATACAATAGTCAAAGTTTTTATCTTTTAGTTTTGGTTTTCGTTTAAAACTGCAAATTTGCCCACTAAAACAGTTGTATTGCTTTTTAACTACTTTCAGATAAAATATAACGCCAGTTATAAACATTTAGTAGGATAAACATTTAATATTTATATATTGTCTTGCAATAACTAACTAACTTTATTTAAAAGGTATAAGTGTGTAAAAGGCAGAAAATAGGCATTAGCCTGATTTTAGATTGTAACCTTCAATCTAATGGTCAGATGTATCCGTACTGGAACAGAAGAGGAAAAGATGGAAATATTGATGGCCCCTAAGGGTCAACACTGTTTTGTATTCTACATTTAAGTACCTCTGGGTGCAGATTGCGCATGGCGGCAACGGCCAGTCTAGAGATGACCGGATCGTAGAGCAGAGCATACCATCGCTGTTGGATCTCCTGTATGGTGAAGCGACAGGAGAACTTGACCCCTCGGTGTACCATCCTCAGATCGTTCGTCTACAACAGGCGTTAATGATAACAGATTTTAAAAATATGTTTTGAAAAACAATACATTAAAGAAAAGATGCAACTTACTGTAACTAAATAAAAAATTTGAAGGAAGTGAAGGACCTCATCCTCCATATGCGTGTGCAGAGCGTTTTATTAGTTTAGGTAGACAAAGCAAATTTAGCATTACTAAAAGATATATGACTGTTATATTTTTCATGTATCTTAAACTGTAGTTTGGCATCTAACGTTAAAACGGCTTTAAATCTGTGTGTGTTTGCAGCTACCCCAAAATAATGTAAAATTTTAAATTTAATATTGCCATTACAAACAAAAAACGACTAATTAGCTGTATGGCCGACAGCTCTGAAGTAGCTATAGGAAGGGCGATTACTGTAGTTTTGGACGAGCGTAAACAAACAATAAACGTAGTATCGTCTGCTACTAGTCAGTCAGCTAATTGCTGATATTCGTCACATAGGCCAGGCCTTCAATGTTGGCTTTGAAGTAGGGGGTAGGAGCTGGGGTTAAAAGATAGAGGGATGTGATTAGTTGCAAACGAGGCATTGCAAACCTTTCAGAATGTAGATCCTGTGACGGCACCAATGAATACAGTCTTATGATCATAATAGGTTTTATGGGTTTTAATACAGATAACCTAAAGGTATGTCTGTACATATATGTTTAGTATCTGTGGTTCTAGTCAGCCGCTTTTAATGCAGGTAGGCACTTGGGCACGAGGCAGTGCTTGCATATTAGCGCTTGGGTATTATTTATGACGGATGTGAATTAGAAGTCACCTAGCAGCCAGGAGCCAATTGGCAGAATAACTAACACGGACCCTGTTCATATAACTACACAGTATTTATTGCCTAAAATACGGCACTCATAAACTTAAGTTTCCCATAAAATCTTCATAATACGAAAAAATACAACAACCTCATCTTATTAGGTAGTGCCTATGCACTACCTGTGGCACTACCTGAGCGCACACTTATGGCCATACACTAGTGTAAAATAATTGAGTTATTTATCTATTTAATAAGCTCATCCTTTTTTATCTTTCTGGTGTCGACACGCACACCCCAAACTTTTTGGCCTGACTTTTGACAACACACTAACTTGGCGTGACCACACTGATGGTTTGACAAAGAAACAGTGCAGCAGTGTATTCGCTCTGAAACGTTTAAATGGGAAAATTGACATGGAGAGTGTCTGCCAGGCATAATTTGGTTTAATTCGGTCTCGCATGGCTTACGGCTTGATTGCTTGGTGACAGTTCTTTTCACTCACCTGACTCTTATGTCATCCCAAAAAAAAGCAATTAGTCATTGAAGTGGTGTCCAAATTTGACCACTGAAGTCATTTATAAATTATAAATTTAAGAATCCTCACATTTTTTACATCTTGCAGTGTATTAAGTTCTTCAGATCTAACTTAAGAAACAGCATCGGGCTACCGAGCCTGTTGTACTACTGCATTGGTAGAAAAATATTATGTAGTTTGGAATTAAACGTCTTGGTTTCCCCAACTTTTAAATTTTGTTGAGATGGTTTTTACCTGTTGGACTGCCAGTATCAGTGCCAAGTCGTCTGTCGGTTTCCACCGTCCCAAATCTTTTGTAGCGGCCCCGTGCGGTTGCTTCACTTTGCGGTTGCGACGGCTGCTTGCTTTGGTTGTTCTTCGTGATTTGTCACTGGCCGCCACAACCGAAGGTGCTGACATGGGAGCCAACTGCATACTGCTGCCTCCACTAAAATCTGCAAGGTGTAGAATAAGTTTAAAAAAATTTTCAAACTTCAAAATTTTACATTTTGTGAAGGGTATTTAATGTTTGAGTTTTTCCCCACCGTGTTGATAAAACAAGCCAAAGTTTTAATTAACTGAAGCAAAATCATAAGTTTATTCAATATTAATTACCTTCAGGTGTGACAACTAACTACCAGATATAAGCAAAATATTTAAAAAAATCAAACTAACAAAGTCTTGAATACCCCGTTGATCTTAAACATTAGAGGGTTTTGTAACAATGCAAACAGTTCATCTTATTAGTTCATGCATAAATATTACAGGACAAAATTGTGGAATTAATAAATAATCAGCAAACTTAACAAGAAGATAAGAATCACACTCACTGTCAGTGGAAGACGATGCGATGGCGGTGGAGGTGGAAGGAGTGCGCGTCCGAGGCACTTTGCCGCTGAGGCCGGCAGTGCCGCCAACATTAAGGCTCGACTCCACCAGCTCATCGTCAAACTTGCGCCTCTTGATAGAACGGGAACTGCTGTTTAACACACAGAGGCACAGTAAAAACTTTATCAATCAGAGCAGGAATGCTGGGTTTCCAACAGTTTTTTCTAGCTAGCACATAAACAGCTTGTAAAATACCAATGGTCTTCCATGCGACCCGTTTTTACTCTTTTTTTTTTTGTAGAAGATGTACAACATTATTATCATGTGCTGCATTCTCCCGTTTTGGAGTTTAATGTGCTCTGGCTTGTAACAGTTCTTAAAGGTTAATAAAAATAAAAAATCACCAAAATTACAAAAAAATAACAAAAAATAACCTTGAATAAACCCAAAATGTCACTAAAAACTTCAAAATCCGGTGTTTTATCAAGATATTAAAAATATGTAGGCAATAAAAATTATGTAGGATGATTTTGAACTAGATAAGTGATCATCTACTAAAACAATAATAATAATGAAAATTTTTTTAAATAGTAAAAAATCCTCCCTGATACATTTTTTATTTTTTCCATTTTCCCTTTTTTTAAACATTTATTTAGTTTTTACGAGCTTCATCCAAATCCATCAATAAAAAAATAAACAACATCCCCAAAAAATATCAAAATTCAAAAAAATAACCAAGATAAAAAAAATAACAAAAAATTATAAAAATAACCTGTTACAAGCTATGCACACTACAAAATGAAAATGAATTTATTTGTAACTGGCAAAAATTATTAACTTATTAAAAAGTATTCTACTTCAAAGTACCAGCAGTGCTGATATTGATGCACTCAGGCTAATTCAGAAGTTTCTTTAGCTCAATATTATTCTGCAGAGAGTAAGATTTGCTCAAGAGATGATGTCCTATAGAAACTTCCATTCATCAAGTTTCTAATGCCTGAATTCAGGAATTAGCATGATTAGCATGTTCTGTTACTTTAAAATATTTGTTAGGTAACCATAATTTTAAGTTAATCATTTGAGATGTTAATTTTAAATTAAACTTTGAATGAAACTGCAATATTCTTACCTCCTGCGTTTGATATTATCAAAAATCTGTGACGAATCAAGAGAATTTCTTTGAAATCTATCCATGGCTGTGTGAGGTGGTTCTCCCAAGTCCATTTATTTCAAAACCCTGAAAAAGTAAATTAATTTAAAACATGTACTCGTAAATGGTGGCCGGTATGATTTATGATTTTTCAAGTTAAAATGATCTTCAATGACCAGTGGCATCAATCTCCTGATTGTACAGATACTTATTTCCTAATCAGACCAATACTAAATCAGTATTAAGACTGACGAGAACACCATTTTAAAATTTAGACAGTATACAAATTCAAATTTGTTTATTTTCACATTCGATTTGTTGACAGAAATTGTTACAAATCTGGTGAATTGTCATTTTTCTAATTACTCGTACATCGTGCATATTTAAAATAAAGTACTATTAAAATGTTTGATTGTCAAAATAAGTCCCTTTTACAACATTTAATTCAAGGAAATAAGTTTATAGGCTACATGAACATTAAAAAGGATGTAAAAAAAAAAAAAAAAAACTAATTTACATAATCAAAAAACCTCATCAATTGAATAAAAAGCCTTAGTGATCAGCCATGGTTTCAAAGCAAAGCACGTTAAAATGGAAGCAATGACAAAAAGAATGGTTTACGATACCTGCTTGTCTAGTGATCCGGAGGGGTTAGTTTCCACTACCACGGTTTCGGGCCTTTTTGACCCATTATCAAGTGTTTGCAGTTACAAGTTCACATTAATCTTTCATGGTGAAGTCATCAGTTAATTAAAATTAACAGGAAACACAACACAACACGAACACGGTACATTCAAAACGAACAAACAACAAAAACCTGGCCAGTATTTAAAGGGAAAACACGTGCGTGAGCAACGAGTGATGAGTCATAACTCATGTATTTTGTGAAAATTTGTGTATTTTAATTTTATAAAGCTGACTGGTGTTTTTATTTCACATTAGAAGTTAAAGCATAAAAAAATTAATTTTGAGGGAAAATTTTTATTTTATTTTTTTATATATGTATTTATAAGTAAAATTTTATTTTTTAAACATAAAAATATTGATGTTAACCACTATATGTCGGCTAATATTATAAATAAAAATGTAACTTGTACATATTTTAAAATACCAACTAATAAGGAATAGAATTCAGTACTTATTATGTATACACATCTTATATATACAGGGCCCGATTTACGAATTTGCCACCCATGGGCCCAAAACATTTCTGCCTCCCCCCCCCCCCCTATATATACGAAACAATGCATTTCGAAAACAATATTCTTTGTACAATATGCGCCAAAATAAACATTACTGAAACTGAATAAGCCATTTTCACCAAAATGATACAAAATCTTAAACAATGGTATGAGCAAGGAATCTAAAATAAATAAGGACAAGGTAGGAGTCAAAACATGCAACGCTTTCTATGCACCAGATGTTCTTTTGCACCTATGACATCATCATTATCATTACCAGTATTAGTAAATGTTGACGTCATAGGTGCAAAAGAACACTTGGTGCATAGAGGGTGTTGCATGTCTTGACCCCCACCTTCTCTTTAGATTCCTTGGGTACGAGTGTTGCCTCAACTGAATGGAGGTCAAATTGAACATCTTATTAATTAACACTCATGGTACTTACTTTAACTTGTATATGGTATCAGAAATGAAAATATATTTCAACTCTTTGTTACCTAGGCTGTGATGTATTATTTTAAGTCCTGTTATTTTTAATTTTATACGTTGTTCTGTTAACTTCTCAAAGATCTTTCACTCATCCTCATCCAAATCTTGCCAACTTCAATGTAATTTATTTATTTTATATTTTAATTAATTGTATTAACTCTGTTTTTATTCTTAATTTACAGATTGACTTGTGCAAATAGCATGCACCAACTGCTTGACCTTTCCCATACATTGTAAAATGTCTTTTGGAATAAATGCTTTTGACTTTGACTTTGACTCTGCAAAACCCAGTACATTGGCAAGGTCTGTAGAGGAAAAGCATAACTTCTTCCGAAGGTCAGCTGAATAGCTATTTTTTGTTTTCCGGATATGAAGCGTCAAAACTAAAACGGAACATTTCATCCCATTTCATCACACATTTTGTATAGACATGACGTTTTATACCGCATGTGATTTGAGAGGTTATATATTTAAACCCCCGGCATAAAGTTATATCTGCCGATTTTCATTTTGGATTTTCTGACTCCACTATAAAACAAAGAGCCACTGATGGTCATGACACCACATTCTTTCATTTAATTCGAAAGTATGTTTATAAAGCAACTAACATTACAAAACTAGTGTTGTAATTTCTCACATTTTAATATCAACTATACAACAATGGCTGCGTTCTGGGGCATTCATATCAGGACTGGGATTCTAAGGTTTTTTCTTTGTAGCTGCTTTTGATGATTCCATTTTGCCGTCTGCATAAGAACCAATGTACCAAGATGACTGTAGTGCCAGGTGAGCCACATCCCATGAGAGCAATGGTGTCAGTTGCTGTGACATCCGTGGTTGTCGCCAGTTTTTTTTTTTTTTTTGTTAAAAAAGTGTTAAAAAAACCAACATTTTACTCTTTGTTACCTGCAAGTGTTGCCAACGCTGCAGGAAATAACAATCGTTCTCGTTTGCGTTGGAGATTTTTTGTCTCAACTATTACTAAAAGAAGGAGTTTCAAAGCAAACTAGGGTAGAATTTATGGTTTTTAGTGTTTCCAAAATTTAAATCATGATTTTTATATTGCCAGTGTTAAAATTTCCCATATATTCCCTAAAGTTTGACATTTGATAGTTCGACACCCTCTAAATCCATAAAGTGTCTAACTATAGAGGTTCCACTGTAGGTATCAAAAGTATTAACATTATCACTCATACAAAATTTTGACAGATCTAACACAAATGTCTGTTACATCTATAATGTTTATATATCAAGCAATCTAAATTGGAAAATTCATGTTTAAATGGGATTATTCACACAAACTGGAATGGTTTATATGAGATATAGGCAGCAATTAATTAAAGTATGTACCATGTTATTGTTATGGGTCTAAAAATGAACTTCAAGTGTAGAGAAAAATAACACATTATAACAGTCTTTAAATTATGTATACAAAAAATATATACATAAAAATTGGGGGAAGAAGGTTAATGAGGGGATGAAATTTCCATGTTAAATTTTTCTCCCCCAACATTGATAGACGTTTCCAGCAAAATGAACAATAATATTGATTTTGGATATATATATATATATATATATATATATATATATATTAGTCTTTAAATACAAGAGGTACTTTAAATTACAATATTTCATTAGTGTTGGCATGCTCTCAAAACTTGTGTCAGTTAACTTGAAAATAATTCTACAATCCACCACATAATCACTTTTGATATCATTCGGTTTCATTCTTAATGTTTCCAATTTCTTAAAATATTTACAATTGGGATAGTTAAAGTGAAAAATTCATCATTTTGGGACCAGCCGTTTGTCTGCAACCAGCTTTGGTATACTTCATCAGATACTTAATCTTTTAACGTGGAGACAAATAAAACACAAAATTAGAGGAGAAACAAAATTTATTGACAGAGCATAATTAATTGACTTTTGAATATAAACAACACAAAACTTAGTTCCAATAAAATACTTTTTTGTAGCACAAAGAGATTTCAAAAATCAAAACAGAAATTCTATTCTGAAAAATCTAAAGCCAATCCTTTTACTGAAATTTGTGTATGTTAAGAATGTAGCTCAAGAGTAATTTAAGTCAATTTTATCAAAGAATTAGCTAACATAAAAATTAAAACAAATATGTTCCTCAAAGTAAATGTGAATGAATTTTCTTATAAAGTTAATTAAAAGATTTATTACTAAATTAAAACGAAGAGAATTCATAAACTATACAGTTAGTAATAAAATCTCAGTCTTATTTTTTCAAATTACCTATGTTTATTGTGACTCCCAAATTTACTTACATCATAATTAATTGTGAGGCCTATAAAAAAGTCATTTAAATTTCATTGTCAATAGCTTATATGAATAGCATGAATTTCTTAATGGCAACTAGCAAAATATTTCATTTACAGTACTGACATCAATGTATACAGAACAAAATAAGTAGGGACATCCCATGTAAAAAAATTATTTTGCCCTCGAAAACCAGGGGAAAATATAGTGCTGATGCCGGGATTACTTCTCCTTCTTATCATGGTAAGCGCTCTTTCTACCTCTTAAATGTCAAAATGAGCATATTTGTTTACAAAAAATCAAAACAATAACAAACTTTTGTTAAATTATTCTAATAATCTGTTTCCATTCAACCAATCAGCATTATCCTTACCATCTTGGTGGCGATATCTGTTTCGGGGGCGGCGTTCTCACTTCCCCATAAGGATGTCCCTACTTATTAGGTTCTGTATACATTCATTACGTTCTGACATGGAGTATTTACAAACATAATACAGAGTTTACACACTGCATGTTTAATTACATATTTTTGTTTGCCTGAACAACAACTGGGAGGAAAATCCACCATTGTTTTTTTATCATCCTTTGGAGATCACTTTTGTTGTAAATAACAAGCATCTTGCTCCCCTTTTCTTTTGAGGAAAAGACACGGCTCAGTCTGCATTCCGCCCACATTTCAACAATGTGCAGCCAACTGTAAGTATTTTGATAACCATGAGGATCTTCTAGAGCCATTTTCCGGATAATATTAATATATACATCCATGTCTTCAATTCTAGTTTTACAGTAGGTTTCCAACAAGTCTGCCATACTGTCAAAATCCATTTCATTAGTGTGACCAGGCCACCCTGAAAATTCTGGAAGTTTTAATGAGTTGATTTTGTTAGAAATGTGTGATTTGTACTGATAGTTAAATTGCTTTCCACACATTAGTTCTGGACCTCCCCATTCACTTGGGTTGATGTGTGATTTAAACTCCTCTGCCAAACTAAAATACTTTTCAAGTTTGCTACTCAGAAGCAAGTTCTCCAGTTTAGTCAAAAAGGTATTGTAAATATGTATTACTATATTGGGGTTTTGAAAAGCATTTGTTAGCGTAGGGCAATAAACCTGACTTGCATCTACTTCATAAATGAAGTCATCCACAGCTTCTTTCACTAGTACCTCCAGGGTTCTAGTACAAACGTCAGGCACCACTCTTACATGTTCAGCCAAGAAAGCTAAGTTCTCAAAAAGACTGTCAGATGTTTTCCAAACATTAACTGTCCAGTGTTCGACAAAACCTTGTTCGTGAAGTTCCTCTAATTCCATTTTCAAAACTCTTTCATATTTATTTCCATTTATGCTCATGACTGCTACAGCAAGATCATTGTTTCTAACCTGACTTGTTGCCAGGCTTCGCAATCTATCTAGGCAAGTTTTTTCAGACTCTAATCCATCAACAACAACAAAAATCAATGCGTCAATTCCATGTAAGTCACTGCAAGACTGTAAATCGTCTGTAAAATGAACACTGACATAGACAGGTATCTTAACAGAGGTCATTACAAATTCTACAGACCCCAGTTGTGCATTCGGATCTTTGTAAAAAGTCTGCTTGCAACATCTTTTCATCATTTGGTTAAACACGGAGAATTGTGAAGTAGATCTGTCACACCAAGGCAGTGACATAACCAACTTCCAGTACACTGGTCTTACAGATCCCATGTTCATTGTTCTTGCGGCAGACCTGGCTAGCAATTCAGCAAGGTCTCGACCAATATAAGTGCATGAGGTTGCGACTCCATTTGTTAACAAATGAGATACTACAATGTTTAATTTCTGTCTATCTTTAGCTCTTTGATAAATACTTGTGGATGGAATATTTTTCATTTTACCCCAAAGCTCCAGATGGCTTGCAACTGACAGTTGATGTAGCATTGGAAAATCAGCTCTTTTCTTCCTAAGTTTCTCAACCCTGGCTTTCCATATTCTACAATATTTTTTTGCATTCTTGGCTTTCATTCTTTGACACAAGTCTTTTCTCAAGAGATCTAGTGCTTTCAGTTCTTCCATCCTTTTCCTCTGCCTTTGAAGTTCTGCTAATCTTTCTTCTTCTATTTTTTTTCTTTCTTCTTCTGCTTTCTTCTCCAGCAACTTTTGCAAAATCTTCTTTTCTTCTTCCTCTTTAGCTAACCTTTCATTTTCTTTGGCTCTCTCCATACCTACATGAGTTATTGCTGAAGCCTGTCTATTTTCAAAAACCACTTTTGGTTTTGTTCCCATTTGTTGAGTAAGAAATTTTGTTGTTTTATTATCCTGCATATTATTCTGAACAGGTAATCCAAGATTTTTAAATGATGAGTTTTTATCACTAGTTTCGTTGGATGAAAACTTTCCAACTGCTTCAAGTGGATGTACAGTAGGAAAAATATTGAAGTTTCCTTGTGGTTTAACAACCGGAGTAGGGAAAGATGTAAAAAAGTTAAAGGGTGGGTTTGCATTGTTTTGAGAGAGGGTACTATTATTGGTGACAGGGACTGAAGGCATAGTTGTTGCAATTGAGAATGGTTGCTGGATTCCAAAGTATGATCTTTCTTGAGGTTTGATTTGAGGAAAAAGAGGCTGAGGTTTTTCAGGTTTAATCCCTTTTTCTTCTTCAATGTTACCTTTATCATAAACCATGTCTTCATCTACATCCTCTTCCATTTGAAAAGATTCTGGTTCATTTTCATGAAACGATTCATTACCTAACACACTATCGTTCAAACTGAAGAGTGATTTTGAAGGACTTTGTGTTGTAGATTTATTTTCAGATAATTCTGTTTTCATTGAACCACCTGAGTCAGAACTTAAGGAACCCAAACGTGAAAACACATTTTTACTAAGATCATTTTCTTTTGTTACTTGGGGACTCAAAGAAAATTTGAATGGTTTGTTTTGGCTTTCACTCATAGGTTCAGGTCGGACATCGGGTACACTTATGTCTGATTCATCCGCAGGAGAACCGTATGAATCAAAACTTTCATCAGCATCAGAATGAAGTGCCTCTTTTAGCTTCCCATCCTCATCAAAACTTGTATGTACTTGATGAGGGACATAAATGGGAAGAGGGTTGTGTTCTCCAACAACAGCATTTGCACAAGGCAAACGTTTCTCTCTAATGAGATACGATGATGTTGCTATGTACTCATCTTCAATTTCATCTTCATCGAATTCAATTTTCTTATCTAAAGAACTTTCAACTTTTTCACAAAACCTTAGCACATTTTTTCGAGAATCAAACTTCAAACATTTCATGAGGAAAGAAGTAGTCAAATCAATATTTTTGCTTGGTAGAGAATATGCTTTCAACATCACTTTGAGGGCTCTTGTTCTCACTTCATCAAAATACCTCTGCAGCAAACATGCTTCAAGGTAAGAGGCCTGTTTCACAAGGCTGAAAAATTTAGAATACATGTTGTTCACAAAGGCTACATAGACTGCAATAGCAAACTGCACTTTCGGAGAACATTGTAACTCAGGTGAGTACTGTTGAAATTCCCAAAACACATCACCAGTGGTCAGTTTAACTAATATATAATATGCGTTGAATTCTGCTTCATTTGGGCATTTGATGTTTCGTTTTCCCAAATCTTCATAGAGATGTTTCAAGGTCTGTAAACTTTGCATAAGATTAGTGGTATTTATCTTATCTTCATAACCACTGACCTCATTGCCCCACATGTGATCATAACAGCATATATGGAACCGAGCCACCTGTTCAACGATCGTAACAGTCTCTAAATCACACAATTGCTGCATGTATATATCTTTACGAATACTTCTGAGCCGATTCCAGCAAAAACTGTACCATAGGGCTTTATTTTCAATGGGATTGTCTATTTTGCTGATAATATTTGTGATCAAATAATTCATGGTCATAGCAAGGACAGGACGTGGACGAACTTCATGGGGGAGCGGAAATCCCTGATCTGCTGAACTCCTACTGTACTCTTTTACAGCTTTATTCTCATCCATCTCATTAGTTCCTGGAAAGCTTTCATAGACTGCAACCTGATGTCCACATTGACGTAGAATTCTTTCCCTTTCAGGACACATATCAAGGCATGTACCTTGGATAGCAACTGCCGTCTCAATGTTAAAATCTTCCCCTCTTTTCTGTCTTAACAGTTTATCTCTTTCATCTAACAATGACAGTTTTTGTTGAAGATCAACAACTTCTGGTGATAAACAAGTATGCTGACCAACTTCTCTTGATGATTTCTTCTTGTCTTTATCAGAAGATAATACATCTTTCTTTAATAGCTTTTGTTTATTTGCAAGGGTTTTCTTTGCCAAAAGGACTTTAGATGTAGGCTTGTTTAGTTTAATACTTGATATTTTGCTTACAGAGCTCTCAGACTTTTTCATTTCACCACTTTTCAATAATGAACCTAACCTTTTTCTTACTAAAGGCACTTTAAGATGCTGACTTATCATATCTTTGGGTGATTTTTTCTTCTCACCTCTTCCTTTCATCTCAACAGATTTTAATTCAACCCCAAAACATTCCTTATCATCATCCTCATAAAGGCTGTCAATTTCAATAACATCTTCCAGCTCTCTTGCTCGGGGATCCAAGTTTATTTCTGTTGTTTCTGATGTATTTTTACACCATAAAATTTTCAATTGATTCCCTTCAAACATTTTCCCAAGGGTTTTTGCAGCTTTAGCTTCTGCATGAGAGTAATACTCAACAGTGCCAGTTTGGTCATTTTTGTTTACACTTACGGTTTTAACATCACCAAATTTAGAGAAATACGCAAAAAGATTCCTTCTGCTGGTTAATTTCTTGGGCAGGTTCGTAAGAGACAAAGTACATTCCCAAGATGCATTCATTTTGAAGATCTTCTATGGTAATCTTCTGCACTCTTCTTCATGTAACTGCACAAACAAACCAAACTCTTTGTATTGAAAAGTTGACTTGTAGAAAAAAAAACTAAAACATTTAATGAGTTAAATTTTTTAATTCCACACTATCCATATGGCTTTATACTCACTATAGTCTAATACAATAAAACCTTGCTGATATGAAAAAATCAGGCAAATACAGTGCATGGTTCAAGTTACAAAATGTTTAAATTAACCAAAGAACAGTTTTAAAAGGAAAATACAGTGCAGTAAACACCACCACCAAGCACTCTAGTGAGACCTTACAACCACAATGAAGTGACAATGTGCAATTTTTTTTAGTTACTTCAAGAAACACATCAGATGGCCAGGAACCATGACTTGACGACTAAAGTTTTCTTATAAGAATTTGATTTTAACGATATCCAGTACATTATCATTTCAACACACATCACACTGTCAGTTTTAATCTTCTTCTTCAGATTGTTCAATCTCCAGATGCAAGGAAGAAACGTCTTTGCTAGTCTCTCAATCACAAAAAATTCCCAAGATTTTTTTTTAGCTACATATAACCTATATATCTAACGGTTTTTTAGCATTGGAATTCTAAAGATGTCTCTGATTTGATATAGAGAACTTCCAAGAATTAGTTTTGATATCGAACACCCAATAATGTAGGCTATTAGGGATTCTTCACCAGAAATACTTAAGACTAAATGTGCTTTTCAAAACATTTATTATTAACTAAACATCCTATCACTTTTTTAAAGTCAGATATATCCATTTAAGAAATCGCAATCTTAGGTGATCTAACTGTCCAAACTGATGATGGAGGAAAAATCAACAATTTAATGCAACAGAAAGGAAAGATTGTAAGCATTTCGTCTCCTGAGAGGTCTAAAAAAGGGATATTGACAGTAACCAATAAGTAATTATATTTAAACAAAAGCGACGGAAATAAGTTATAAGCATTAATTAAGAGAATACTAAAATATTTACCTAGTAATTCAATATGTCCTTTGTTACATTTTGAAAATACATCAGACACCCATCTTTAAAGTCATACTGTACTGCATTTTGTCCAAATATCTGCAACAGAACAAGAAAATCACTCAATATAACATGCGAATTAGGTATAATATAGTGCCCTAGAAGTGCCTTTGTCCTTTTCAAATCAACTGCTGGTATAATGCTACTCTGCATTGATACTGGCAGACCTCAGCAAGGCATTTGACAGTGTCCCTCATGCTGTATTGCTGAAGAAACTGGAGGCTTATGGTATTGAAGGTGAGGTACTGGCTACTTTCCATTCATATTTGTCAAACCGGGAGCAGGTCTAACCATCAGCGAACTTAACTTAGTGGCCGTTTCTCAACCTATGTTAGTCAAACATGGTGTGCCCTAAGGCTCTGTGGTTGGCCCCATACTCTTTCTTGCCATGATGAATGACCTGGGACTCTTGGGTAACACACTAATGTTCGCTGACGACACCATCATTTACACCAAAGGTTCTTCTCATGAGGCAGCGAAGTCTGATGCCCTTGAGATATTTGATAGGAGTAAACAGTGGTTTGCAGACAACAAACTATGTCTTAATGAAGAAAATACCCCGTCGCAGCAGACCTGCATACTCAGTGAATTGCCACAAAAATTTGAGATTTTGTATTTTGCCCATAAACACTATAGGAATGAGTATGTAGGTTTATTGCCATGGGACGTTGTTTAAAAGTGTCTGTTGTTAGGAAAAGTAATGATTGAGTAAGGTAAAAATCAAATTGTATCAATTTCAGCACTTTTTAATATTCCCCATAAACCCAATGGGGTGAGTATGTAGGTTTGCTGCCATATGGGTGTTGTAAGCAAATATCAGTTAAACCCTACCTAGTGAAGGGACATGCCAAATTATACCAAGTTATGTCAATAAATAAGCAAGATACAGGGTTCTATTTATTTCCCTTAAGATTAACATGGGAAACCTTTTTTTTTATCTTCTATCCGTAATCCGTTTTATTTTGTTACATATTAGATTTGATATTCTATGAACTGCTTATAAACATATCAAAAAATTTAAATAATTTTAAGACTTTTTTATTCTCTGACATTTTTCTCTAAACCTAAAGGTTAGGGAGCTAGAGGCAATTGTTCATTTTAAGTTTTATAATAGGGTTACCATATCCTCCAGGATGAAAAAGAGGCCACTCGTCGCAGGCGAGATTAATTAATCACAAAAATCTGAATTCCTGCCACAACCCTTCAATTAAATATCTTTGAGTGGGTAAAAACAAATGTTTAAAATTACAATAAGTTTTGCCTTTTTCAAAATTAGGACGCTAAATTAAGTGCAAAAATTGTTTATAATTAAATTCAATAATGATAAAAGTATGCTAATAAGAGGGTTTTACCAAATCAGTAGGTTTTTTTTATTATTTATTTGATTTAATATCCCAAGAACTGCCCATGAACATAAAAAAAATTGAAAACTTTTAAAAGCACGCCGGACAAAGGGACTGATTCTAAAAAATTCGCCCAGAAGTTTTTTTTATGCTCTAAAAAGAGGACATGTCCGGGGAAAAGAGGACGTATGGCACCCCTACATAAGAATAACATGGGGCAAACTTTATCTGTCCATATCTCAGAAACCATTGATTAAAAGAAAAAATACTCAAGAATAAAAATGTCTTAAATTGACGTTTTAAGAACATTTTTCTTATAATAACATCAAATTTTTTTAAATTCTAATTTTTGTCCGCCATATTGGATGAAGTCTATATTTATGCGTAAGAGATAATTTTTATTACTAAAATGTTCTCAAAACATAATTATTCTAAGACATTTCCTATCCTTGAGTATTTTTTATTTGACTGTATGGTTTCGGAGATATGCGCAGAAAAAGTTTGTCTTATGTCATTCTTATGGAGCTAAAAATGAAATTTAATTGCCTCTAGTTCCCTAACCATTAGGTTTAGAGAAAAATGTCAAAGAGTAAAAAGATCTTAAAATTACATAACAATTTCAAAAATACCAAAAAAGGTAGGGTGTTCCAAAAGAAACTTTAAGATTGGCCGCGATATTGGAAAAATGGCGGGAAATTTTGAAAAATGAAATACATACCTGAAAGAAACATAAAAAAGTAAAGAGGGTCCCCCATAAGAAGTATAGGTAATGTCAGATGACAGAATAAAAAAATTAGCTATTGGATCACTTTAGGAAACTCACCCGGTATATATCTAATACATATATTTTTGTATATTTACATACTACAATCCTACCCAAAAAATGCCTTAAGAAGAAAACTCCGTACCAACAGTTATTTATTAATCAGTGCAAAAAAGCAGGGAAACACGGCAATTCATACTTGAGCATTGTGATCGTCGTACACGGGGTCAACATTTTAAAGCGCCCTTTAGAAATAAATCAAGGCAAGGGGGGCAAAGCCCCAAACGATATGACCTTTTTAATTACGAATCGCCGACATGCTATATCCTAAGCTTTAAAATGACACCTCAATCTTAAAAATTGGGGGTACAGTTTCATATAGTGCCTACATTCCAACCGAATGAAAATATCGATCGATACGATTGATATATCACATCGATCGATCAATGCAATTGATATAGGCCTATCGCATCGGTTCATCGATACAATTGATATATCGCATCAGGTCAAAATTTCTATGTATGTATATATTACGATTGATATATCACATCGATCGATCAATGCAATTGATATAGGCCTATCGCATCGGTTCATCGATACAATTGATATATCGCATCAGGTCAAAATTTCTATGTATGTATATCTAATCATATAGGTAACTATGTTTACACATCAAAATTCACAATTTGTTATATTGTCGCTAAAAAGTACAATAGTTAAAATGTTGATAAAAATCTAAACCTAAATCCTTCAAAATACTTATTAGTTAATGTAAGTTATATAATGGTTGATTTTTCTTTTTTAACATGAAAACTGAACACTAACACTACCTACTGTTACGGTCCATCGGGAACAGTTCCCAGAAACAGTCCCCCGTATCGCCTAGAGCCGTCACCGAGAACGTTCCAGACCCTACGGGGCAGGTCAACCACCGCGGCGACAGTGTAAACAACCCTCACTTGAATGGCGCGGCGAAAACAGTGGAACTCCCGAAACGTCTGGAGGCGTCCGGCTTCGAGATTGATCCTAGCCGTTAGGGATAAAAGGCCTACCTGAGCAGCCCAGTCAGAGTCAGTCAGTCAGTATGTCAGTCAGTGATAACCAGTGCGCCTGAGGTCGACGTCAGTGCGTCTCTCGACCCGTGACAGTGCGACTGTGTCCGCGTGTGAATAGTGAACTTTGAACTGTGTCAGTGATTGTGACAGAGTAACCAGTGACATTTATAGTGATAGTTCTAGCGCATTTGTATTGATAGGACACTCTCTGTAAAAACCCTGTAAGTTAGATAGTTAGTTGTAAATCTGTAGCTAGTTAGGAATTAGATAGGTTTAGCTAGGTATTTAGCATAAATTTGCATCTCTGTAAATTAATCTATTTTGTAATAAATTGTCGTTAGTTGTTGAAATCGCCAAGTGTTATTGATTAGAACCCGTAAGCCCGTAACAATTGGTGTCAGAAGTGTAGATATTTTGGCGATTTCATTTCAAAGAAATTTAATAATAATTCTTGAGTACGTTTATATTTATATTAGTAATTACACTGTTAAAAGGCTGTCAACTTAATTTCGTTATTTATTTGTAATAGAGTTGATTTAGTAAGACAATTTATATCGGTTTTGTATTGTATAAAAATTTGTTAAAACTAATTTTAGTGTTTTTTCATAATTATTTATTTTGTATTTCATTAGAAATGGTTTCCAAAAAGGCAAAGCTTGTAGAGTTAAAAGTGGTAGATCTTAAAAGAGAATTAGAAGAACGTGACCTTGATACTTCTGGTACAAAAGCAGTACTCCAACAACGCCTCCACCAAGCTTTGCTTGATGCAGGTGAAAATCCAGACATTTTTCTTTTTGATACTTGCGATTTGAGTAAAATGATTGGAAGCTTAGAAGATAAAATGTTAGAAAGTAACAAATGTTTGAAAGAGGAAATGTTAGAAAGTAACAAATGTTTAGAAGCAAAAATGTCAGTCAGCAGCAAATGCTTAGAAGATAAAATGTTAGGCTTAGAAGAGAAAATGTTAGAAAATAATAAAAATTTAAAAGAAGAAATTGTAGACAAACTGGAGGAATATTCAAGTAAGGTTGCAGGTTTGGAGAGTGATATTGTTACGTTTAAAGAAGAAATCAGTGAAATAAAGGACAAAATCAATGTAATCGAAAACAATTTTGAGGATAAAATTTGTGTTATTGAGAAAAACTTAGAAAGTAGGTTAGTTAATAAGCTTAGAATAAGTACGGATGCAAAGGAGAGTCCTGCGTTGAGCCCTGCGTCAACGTCATCAGGGAACGCCAACGTCACGACGCCGCGGCAGGTTGTGGTCCCAGAGGCGGCGGACTACAGGACGACAACGGGAGTGACAGTGAACCCGCATACTACCGTCCCTGTCTTCGATGGTAAAACTCCATGGGAGGACTACATGACACTTCTCGAGACGGCAGCAATGGTCCATGGTTGGCCCGAGCATACCAAGGCTTCTGTCTTATGCTTGTCTCTTCGGGGCGATGCATTGGCTATCCTACAGACGATGCCAATGTCGGAGCGACAGAACTATGCTGCTCTGGTGAACAGACTCGAAATGCGCTTTGGGAAACGGCACATGGATCAGCTCTACCGGTCACAGCTGAAGAACAGGATCCAGAAGCCCAACGAATCACTGCAGGAGTTCGAGGCAGATATCGCCCGTCTAGTGAGGAACGCGTATCCGTCGGTCACGGACGACGTCTACGAAAGCCTTGCAGTAGACAGATTTCTGGACGGACTGCGAGACCCAGAGACTCAACAAGCTGTTAAACTCGCTCGGCCGAAGACACTCAGCGAGGCGCTGACCCAGGCACTGGAGTTTGAAGCTGTTCGTCAGTCAGTCCGAGGGCAGGCTCAAATACGCTCCATGGAGGCTGATACACCCCCAGCCATTGACATCGCATCGATTGTGAAACAAGTACTGGAAGCGCTGAAAACTCGAAGGAAGCAAGTTTCCCATTGGAGTTGTGGCCAAATAGGACACCCTAGAAGCAAGTGTACGGCAACCACCCAAGAGAGAGTTGCGTTGGTGAACCGAATCACTGTAGTTGACGACACCTGGCAGGGAGAGGAGCTGTCTAAGGACCAGCAAGAAGACCCAGACTTGACGCACATACTGAAGTGGAAGTTGGACGTCAATGGAAGACCTTCGTGGCAGGACGTTGCTCCGTTTTCCAAGAACGTGAAAACATATTGGGCACAATGGGACTCGATTCTGGTGGACAATGGAGTGTTGAAACGAGCGATCGAGTCGTTGGATGGGGATCGCAGTAAACTTCAGGTCATCGTTCCGAAGAAGAGGGTTCCCGAGATACTAAAGGAACTACACGACGGAGCTTCAGGAGGCCATCTTGGAGTCCATCGGACACTGGCGAAGGTGCGTGAGCGGTTTTATTGGGCCAATCAGAAGGCTGATGTGCTGGATTGGTGTCGAAGGTGTACTACATGTGCCGCATCAAACGGACCAACAAACAAACAAACGGAAGGCCCCGATGAGAAAATACAATGTAGGAGCGCCATTCGAACGAATCGCTATTGATGTATCTGGACCGTTCCCTGTCTCAGACACAGGAAACCGATTCATTCTGGTGGCCATGGACTACTTCAGCAAATGGGTAGAGGCCTACGCACTCCCAAACCAAGAAGCAATCACGGTTGCTGACGTCCTGGTCAAGGAATTTGTTAGCAGATTTGGAGTCCCCTTGGAGCTTCATTCAGACCAAGGAAGAAACTTTGAGTCGGCTGTATTTACCAGAATGTGTGAAGTCCTTGGCATCCGGAAGACTAGAACCACACCTCTTCACCCGCAGTCTGACGGCATGGTGGAGCGTATGAACAGGACTATAGGAAGATACTTGTCAAAGGTTGTCTCTGAACATCAGCGAGACTGGGACCAATACCTGCATCTGTTCCTGCTAGCCTACCAGCTAGCCTAGCAGCTCTGTTAATGAGACCACCGGACAGACCCCGGCCAGTGTGGTTTTTGCCCGAGAACTGCGCCTGCCATGTGATCTACAGTTTGGATTCACACCGGATGAAGAAGTGGTTGGTGACGATTATGTCTCTAATCTACGGAAGCGGATGGATGAGATTCACGAGAAAGTCCGATTCAACGTCCTTGGAGCGAGCGACAGAATGAAGGAGAGATACGACATAAAAGCCGAGAAAGGAGGTTTCGAACCTGGAACTCTGGTATGGCTTCACAGTCCTCGGAGGCGACGTGGGTACTCGCCAAAACTCCAAAGTTCTTGGGAAGGACCATACACGATCATAAGTCGAATAAACGATGTAGTCTACCGAATCCAAAAGCTGCCAAAGGGAAAACCGAAGATTGTTCACTTTAACAGACTTGCCCCGTACAAAGGAATCCATGACAGACCAGAAGAGCAACTAATAACTTCCGCATAACACCATCCGACCTTGAAAAGGAAATGTCTAAGCCCCTGGACAACCGTGGGTATGGAGTGATGAGGACGCTATATAGGGACATATTCACCTTACCAATAGAGTATGCCCTGGCTCACTGCGTGGCTGAAGATTTGAGAATGTCCCGTGGCTTAGCCACTGTCTTCAGGAAGAAGTTCGGAGGAACCGAAGATCTCGAGCGTCAAGGACCCAGCGTCGGCAAGTCACTCCACCTCAATCAACATGGCAGACACCTGTTCTACCTGGTCACCAAGAAATCACCGAACACTAAAGCTTCGTACCTCTCCCTCAGGCAGAGTCTTGAGGATTTGCGGGAAAAGCTCCTGCGCCTGAGGAAGACCAAACTGGCAATTCCCAAGTTGGGAAGTGGATACGACGGTTTGGACTGGAATATTGTAAGAAAGATGATTGAAGAAATCTTCGCTGGAACGAACATCACCGTCGATGTCTGCATGTTCAACCCCTGGAGAGCTGGATGCAGGATCAGCTCTAGTAACGGCAAGTCAGAGTCTGTTCTGGGACAGAACAGTCTTGAGGAGGGGGTAGTGTTACGGTCCATCGGGAACAGTTCCCAGAAACAGTCCCCCGTATCGCCTAGAGCCGTCACCGAGAACGTTCCACACCCTACGGGGCAGGTCAACCACCGCGGCGACAGTGTAAACAACCCTCACTTGAATGGCGCGGCGAAAACAGTGGAACTCCCGAAACGTCTGGAGGCGTCCGGCTTCGAGATTGATCCTAGCCGTTAGGGATAAAAGGCCTACCTGAGCAGCCCAGTCAGAGTCAGTCAGTCAGTATGTCAGTCAGTGATAACCAGTGCGCCTGAGGTCGACGTCAGTGCGTCTCTCGACCCGTGACAGTGCGACTGTGTCCGCGTGTGAATAGTGAACTGTGAACTGTGTCAGTGATTGTGACAGAGTAACCAGTGACATTTATAGTGATAGTACTAGCGCATTTGTATTGATAGGACACTCTCTGTAAAAACCCTGTAAGTTAGAAAGTTAGTTGTAAATCTGTAGCTAGTTAGGAATTAGATAGGTTTAGCTAGGTATTTAGCATAAATTTGCATCTCTGTAAATTAATCTATTTTGTAATAAATTGTCGTTAGTTGTTGAAATCGCCAAGTGTTATTGATTAGAACCCGTAAGCCCGTAACACTACTATATCTATTTCCATTTTCATCCCCTCACCAGTGCACCACACTGCTCACACATCATTTTCTTTGGTACGGTATCAGTTCATTATCTTGTAAAAATCTATCACATTGCTCATATCTATGACCCAACTATCTAGTATAAACTTCCTAGTAGGCCTATAAATAGGTTAATAGAAAGTCCTCTGAAACTCATTAGGCTAATCAAAATAACAAAACTATCAGTACTGAATATGAAATCAACTAGTAAAATCTTGGTTTAAATGTTAGATAAACAAATAATAATATTTAGTAAATAAATATAAAAAATTCTCAAAAAACATATGTTTAAAATATTTCATCCGATATTTCATCGGATACGATATTTCGATATTTCATCCGATGTAACGATGTCGATATTTTATCTGATGCGATATATCGATCGTATCGATCCATATTTTCATTCGGTAGAAATGTAGGCGCTATATGAAACTGTACCCAAAATCGGTTCAGTAGGTCGAGAGAAAAAGGGACGTAACAGACGAAACCCTTATAGAAATAAGAAGATAGATTTTGGAATTTTAACTATAAACATAAATTAGGAAGCACTCAAAAGTAGGATAATTTTTTCATACTCTACTTTATTATTATGATAACAAACACAATTAAGAGGGCGTTGGAGTGCCGCCATGTTGGATTTATTTCCCATAAAAGCAATGCTAAACTTATTCCTGGCATTTGTCATATAATTTCTTTATTTTTTGTCTGATTGGTTCAGAATAAATAGCGTTTGAATCACAATTAAATTCCCCATTCCTTTTGCAAGATCGATTCTTTGTAAATAATTTATAAAATTCTGTAGAAAATGTTTTAAAAGTAGTAAAAAACTTGCTTTGTTATTTCAAGTTATTTAAAAACACTAATTTTTATAAAAAATTCCCCTAGCAAACCAAATCCGCCTTGATGAACCCTTTATTTAGAGCTATAAACCATTATTTTCTGATTATAAATAAAAGAGTTATTTGACATCCCGTTTAACATTGCTCTTATGGGGGAAAGACGGAATTTGGATTGACTCCAACGCCCTCTTAATTAAATGAAATTGAGAAAAAATGCAATAACTGCACTGTATTTGTGCTGTATTTAAATATTATACAAAAGCTATTAGGTTAAAACTCTTTCTTATAGACCTTTTCAATGATAAAATGTACAAAAATAAACTAATTTTTGAACATAATTAAGCAAGCCTATATTATTGTTTAAGGTTTATTAGCTAGGAACAATAATATTTCTTTGAGCGATTTTTTTCTTTTTAAAAGATTTTTTGAAGGAATTTAGTTATATACAGGGTGTCCAGCTTCAACCTTTACAAACTTTTCCAGGTTGTTGCCCACGTCAAAATAAGCAAAAAAGTTCCTGTAAACATATATCCTAAAATGCTTCGTTAACCCGCTAGCCGCCATTTTGTTTTTCACACAAAATAATTTTTATTTCCGTAACGGATCATTGTATTAAGTTAATATTTGGCATGAACCTTCACTATAACAATACCTACCCATTTTCAGTAAAACAATTGCTTTGTGTCTACTAATTATTAATAATACAGAAAATACAATGCAACATCAAGTAACCTTTATTCATTCTCAGTTACCGTTCTGAAGTCAAAACATAAACAAACAAACACATTAAATAATCACATATTAAACAGCTGATGATCAAAGGTTTAATCGCTCAACGGGTTTAGACACTCTAGACGAACGACGAAGATTTGCACCTGAACCCAGTGGTAAACGAGGTAAGTTGTTAGTCGATTCTAAATCTGAACTTTGGTGTGAGTCACTCGAACTAGGTGAGCTGTCGGATGATCCTGAACCCGTACTTTAGAGTACACCAGGCGAACGTGAACCAGAACTCTGATGTGCAGGAGTTTCAACTTTCTGGTGGAAGGGCACAAGGTGCCTCCTATTCCTCCTCAATGTGTTCTTGTCGGTGTGAACCAGGTAAGACCGAGGCTGATTCAGTGGTTGTGAGACAATATCTGTGGTTTTTCTATCTTTGATCCACACATTTTCTCCTGGCGACAGAGGCCTTAAAGCTCTAGCTTTGTGCGAATTGTTGTAATTACGCTCAATTCTTTCTCTTCTTATCTTTTCATTATAAAACACCTTTGTCCTCGATGGGAGCTTGGGCACCAAGTGTTTTTCAAGAATTGGGACAGTATCTCGAAGTCTTCGTCCCATAGACAACTGTGCTGGTGTAAAGCCATTTTCTAGCTGAGAGTTGCGATAAGCCAGCAATCCCATGTGATAATCGGTCTCTTTCATCATTATGTTTTTGACAATTTTGACACCTGCCTCTGCTAAGCCATTCGCTTGAGAATACTTCGGACTTGAGGTAATTAAATTAAATCCGTAAGTTTCTTGAAACTTTTTGAACTTAGGTGAACCTAAAAATGGCTCGAACTGAGTTCCACAATCCGTCATTATACTTAACGGTACACCATGTCTAGCCATGATTCCTGACATTTTACTTATTACGTTATCCATACTTAAGTTGCTCAATTCCTCTACTTCAGGATATCGAGAATAACGATCAATCATCAATAAAAACCACTTCCCATTAACTTTAAACAAATCCACCGATGCACTCTCCCAAGGTTTATTTGGCATTTCTACTTGAATTAAGGGCTCTTTATGATAAACACGACAAGTAGCACACTCTGGGCATTTTTCTACCATATCAGCAATATCCTTCGATATGTGTGGCCACCAAACTGTGTCCTTTGCTTTCGAACGGCATTTAGTTATGCCCAAATGCCCACGATGTAAAGACTGTAATACTCGCTGCCTTAAGTCCTTTGGAATAACGAGCCTATCATTCATAAGAAGAACTGATTGATAAACTGATAGATTGGATCTCTTGTCATAAAATGGAAGCAAGTGGTGAGGAATTTCTGCTCTATCGGGCCAACCATCAGTTACATACCTTCGAACTTGATTACACACACTGTCTGTTTGTTGAGCGTTAAATATCCTCTCATTGTTCTTTTTCCCATCAGCCAAAGTTATTTCCATACATGCCTCGGCTTCTTCCACAATGACATCATCACCAGGCTCTATCTTGTCAAGAGGATTCCGAGAGAGCAAATCTGCTATTGCTAGGAGTCTTCCAGGAACATGAACTATATTGAACGAGTATCGCATCATCCTTAGTCGAAACCTTTGAAGCCTAGGTGATAAGTTATCAAAAACTGGCGAAGAAAAAATAGGAACCAATGGTTTGTGATCTGTTTCTAATTCAAAGTCCAACCCGATAATGTAGTCTTCCAAACGGGCACAAACCCAAACTGCCGCTAAAGCTTCCTTTTCAATTTGAGAGTAACACTTTTCTGTAGCTGTAAGCGTTCGAGAAACAAATGAAACTGGCTTTAGAGTGCCATTATGGTCCTGCAAGATGACCCCACCGATCCCGAAAGATGAGGCGTCGACACTGACAACTGTCCTGAGAGAAGGGTTAAACATGCTCAGCACTGGAGCTGAGGTTAATACTTTCTTCAGACTCTGAAAGGCGTTTTCATGAACCGAATCCCATAAAAATTCATTATTTTGCTTCAACAGATCGTACAAAGGAGCTAATAGTTCAGCTCGTCTGGGAATAGCTTTAGAGATGAAGTTTACCATTCCTAACAAAGAATGTAGCTCTTTAAGGTTCTTGGGAGAATTTAACTTCAAAATGGCATCCACTTTACTTGGATGAATACAAATCCCATCCTTATCAATAAGATGACCCAAAAATTCAATCTCGGTTTGACCAATTTGAGTTTTCTTTCTATTTAGTGTCATTCCAGAGTTCTCAATCCTAGACAACACCGCTCTCAACCTTTTGTCATGCTCTTGTTTCGTTTTACCAAAAATCAAAACATCATCCATGAGACAAACAACGCCGGTACATCCATCCAAAATCTGATTCGTACGCCTTTGAAAATGTTCCGGAGCCAAAGTAATACCAAAAGGCAATCTATTGAACCTATACCTTCCATATGGTGTAATGAATGCAGTCAAATCACGTGAATCCTCATCCAATTCTATTTGATGAAATCCTGATTCAGCATCCAGTTTTGAGAAATATTTTGCATCTGCAAGAAGTCCAAGGGTGTAAGACACATCTGGAATTGGATGATATTCTCTCTTCACACAGGAATTAAGGCCCCGTAAATCTACACATAGTCTAATATCTTTATTCCCATTACTGGTCTTTTTGGGGACAACCACCATCGGTGAGCACCAATTCGTTGGTTCAGACACTTTTGAAATAATACCTTTTGCTTCCATCTGGTCTAGCTTTTCTTTCACAAACCCTCTCAGTGGAATGGGCACTCTTCTTGGTGATGTAACTGCAATAGGTTTAGAATATTCTTTCAATCTAATTTTACAGGAACCAGGTATCTTACCCACTCCCCGAAAGAGTTTGGGGAACTCAGCTAAAATAGGTACAGTCTCTTTCACATCAACATTATTAACTCGAACAAGTAACTTCAATTCCTCAACGGCTCTTTTACCTAAAAGCGGTCTTTCAAGGTTTTCAATGTAATAAACCGGTTGTACTATAGAAGTTGATTTATAGTGAAGTGTTTCATTTGCGACACCAATGCATTTTAACTTAGAGCCATCCGCAGTAGTGAGAACCTTCCTTGGTTTATAAATCAAATGATCTGGCTCTAGGAATTTAGCAGGAACAGCAGTTACATCGCTACCAGTATCTATTTTAAATTTTATTTTACGTCCCCTAAGCATAATTTCAACTGACCAATCAACACTATTGTTGGAATTAATTTCAGCTAATGACCCGTTGCTTGTGTCACTACCACAGTGATCAGTTTCGAGAGAGAGTTGTTCTTCTAATTCGCTCACACGATATGACTTTTTATTAGTTTTCTCATTTGATTTTGAAACCCCAAGATTACGTCCCTTTTCTAGTTTTTGTCTACAAGCACGCTTGAAATGTCCTTTAATACCACACTGATTGCAAATTACACTACGAGCTGGACACTTGCTCCTTTCATGAGTACCATAATTGCAAAATTGACACATTTCACAATCTTTATTGAAAGTTTTAACTCTGCCACCAACACGGTCAACTTTACTATGACAAGCTAAATTCAGTGCATCTTGTTGTTTCCTGACTTCTTCAGTTTGTTTAACTAGTGATGTTGCAGAATCAAGAGTGAGTTTGTCATCCATTTGCATTTTTTCACTCAGTTTTTTATCTAAAATTCCCACAACAATGCGGTCTCGTATTAGTTCATCCTTAAGAGAACCATAAGAGCACTTCTCAGAAAGATTATGTAAGTCAGTGATAAAATCAGCAACTGACTCATCATTACCCTGCACTCTATTGTTGAATTTAGCACTCTCAAACACAATGTTAACTTTAGGAGCAAAATATTCGTCAAATTTTTTAATGACTCTTTCATATTTTACTGAGTCTTCTGCAGATAGTTTGAACTGATTTATAATGTCATCAGCTTTGTCTCCCATTAAATACAATAAAGTATTTACCTGCTCTTCTTCCAAGCTTTTATGTAGTTGTGATGCCATTCTGAATCTAGAAAAGCGCCGTTTCCATTTCTCCCAGGATCCTGGATTTGAAAAATCAAAAGGCTCGGGAGCAGATATGTTATATGCAGCCAATTTTTCCATTGGATCTCTGTTTGCAAAAGAACTCTCACAAAGAAACTATAAACAACAACAAAAACTAACTGTAAAAACACTTGTCCTTTAACCTGACACCATGTTTTGTGTCTACTAATTATTAATAATACAGAAAATACAATGCAACCTTTATTGATTCTCAGTTACCGTTCTGAAGTCAAAACATAAACAAACAAACACATTAAATAATCACATATTAAACAGCTGATGATAATACAACACAATTATTTTTTTCCAATGTGTATTTTCAAAATGGCGGCCATTTTAAAACTTTAAACTCAAATATCTCAAAAACGATAAATTTTATAAAAATGTTACAAGAGACAAAAAAGTTGAAAAATTAAATTATCTAAACAATGACACCAAGTTTGTAAGGATCCAACAATAAATAACAGAGTTATTGTGGTTTTCCTGCAGAAAAACACTGACTTTGCACTATGATTATTGCCAATTTAGGTTATTTTCAGAGAAAAATCTCAATAACTCCGTTATTTGTAGTCAGATCCTTACAAACTTCGTATCAATGTTTAGAAAATTTAATTTGTCAACTTTTTTGTTTCTTTTAATATTTTTTATAAAATTTACCGTTTTTAAGATTTGAGTTTAAAATTTAAAATAGCCGCCATTTTGAAAATACAAATTGAAAAAAATAATTGTTTTACTGAAAATGGGTATTATTATAGTGAAGGTTCATGCCAAATATTAACTTAATACATCCTGGATTTCATCGCCAGGGCCGGTCTTGTCGTCCTCAACCAGGGCGACACACCTACTTTTCGGCGCCCCGGGCTGAGAGGCACCATCCCTGACGTCACCTTTGCGTCTGAGTCGCTCCTTCCGAGGATCTCTGGCTGGAGGGTTGTGGAGGACTACACGGGTAGCGACCACCAATACATCGTTTTTGACCTGCATGATCAGGCAAATCGTCGAGTTTCCGCATTTCGGGAAGGGCCACGCCGGTGGAACACCAACAAACTGGACGTGGTCAAGTTCACCGAAGTCATCTCTCGGGGAGCGCAGGGGAATCCTGGTGAGGCTGGGGCCGAGGCATTAGTAACATCCACGATGGAACTGATCGTCTTTGCCTGCGACCAGTCTATGCCGCGAAGGAAACCCCGACGCGACAAACAACCCGTTTACTGGTGGACTGAAGAGATTGCGGAACTCAGAAGAACATGTTTAAGAACTAGACGAGCCGCCACAAGAGCGAGAATTCCCGCAGACAGAGTTCGTAAGTCGGAGGCCTATAAAGCTGCGAGAAAATCTCTCCGCCAGGCGATCAACAGGAGCAAGGCGAATAGCTGGAGGAGACTTCGTGACGACGTTGACTCCGACCCGTGGGGCCTGGGTTACAAACTTGTAACACAGAAACTCGGCGCCCGCTCTCCACCTTCCATCATGGAGGGCGCCACCATGGGGAGGATCGTCGCTGCGTTGTTTCCTGAACATCCACAGCGACCGCCGGTTGACTTCGGACGGGTAGAGGACGTTCCACTTTTCACTTTCGAGGAGCTGGAAACCTCCGTTCTCTCCCTGAAGAGCAACAAGGCTCCTGGCCCGGATGGGATTCCCAGTGAGGCTTTAAAGAAAGTATTTTCAATCAACGCTGACTTGTTGTTGAGAATGTACAACGCCTGTTTGGTAGAAGGGGTGTTTCCGGCTCCCTGGAAAACAGCCAGGCTTGTACTGATCAGCAAGGGCAAAGGTGATCCCGAGCTGCCGTCGTCCCACAGGCCTCTCTGCATGTTGGACACGGCTGGGAAGCTGTTCGAGAAGCTGATCCGTTCCCGCCTGACTTCTGCCGTGGAAGCTGCCGGGGACTTATGCCCCCGTCAGTACGGCTTCAGAAAGGGACGGTCAACGATCGACGCTGTCACCGAAGTTCAGAGAGCTGTGGAGAGAGCCGAGAGCCACAACCATTTCTCACGCCGAGTAGTGCTTCTTGTTACGCTTGATGTCAAGAATGCCTTCAACTCGGCGAGGTGGGTCGATATGTTGGATGCGCTTCGCAACACCTTTCGTATTCCTGCATATCTGTTGCGGCTCATCGAGGATTATCTACGCTCTCGAAGCCTGATTTATGACACGAGGGACGGAATGCGGACGATGGAAGTCACTTCTGGTGCCGCACAAGGTTCAATACTCGGCCCGGATCTCTGGAACGTTGCCTATGACAGCCTCCTGAGACTGTCCGAGATGCCTGAGGAAACCACTTTGGTTGGGTACGCCGATGACATCGCAGCTCTCATTGCTGCACGCAACGTTGAGCTGGCCCAACTAAAGTTGAACCGAGTCATGCGTGTGGTCAACACCTGGATGTCAGATCACGGTCTCTCGCTTGCTCTCAGTAAGACGGAGATTGTGATCCTCACGAAAAAGAGGATCGACACCGTCGTCCCACTCCGAGTGGGAAGGGAGGTGGTCACATCAACTCGTGCCGCCAAATACATTGGGGTTATGGTGGACACCAAGTTAAGCTGGAGGGATCAGATCTTCCGTACGGCGGACAAGGCCGCTAAGGTAGTCACTTACCTTAGTAGGCTGATGGCCAATGTCGGGGGTCCCCGATCCAGCAGAAGACGTCTGTTGATGTCCGCGGTCCAGTCCGTGATCCTTTATGGGGCAGAGGTGTGGGCAGGCGCTCTAGATAAGGAGTGCTACAGGTTGCGACTCGCCCGGGTTCAGCGTCAAGCTGCGCTCAGGGTGTGTTCCGCCTACCGGACAGTGTCCGAGCCTGCCGTCCTGGTGGTCGCCGGAGTCATCCCTGTCAAGCTCTTGGCAGGGGAGAGGAAAGCGATTTATCAGAGACAAGGGGAGATCGGCAAGGACACGGCAAGAACAGAAGAGCGCTCCCGAACCTTCCAGCAGTGGCAACACAGCTGGGAGCACGACACCCGAGGACGATGGACTGCGCGACTTATCAAGCAGGTCCAACCATGGGTGAAGCGGCCGCATGGGGAGGTGGACCACTACCTGACCCAATTTTTGACAGGTCACGGCTATTTTCGGTCGTACCTGAACCGGATGGGAAAGACCGGTTCACCGGACTGCATTTATTGCCCGGGTGTTCCCGACGATGCGGAACACACATTCTTCCGCTGTCCCCGTTGGGAAGGGCCCCGCCTGGAGGCCACACAAATCTTTTGTGCATTTTCGGTGGACTCGGTCTGCCAAAAGATTTTGGAGGATGAGGGCAACTGGGATTGTTTGTCACAGTTCGTCCGGGGCATCCTCCTGGAAAAGAAAACCGATCTGGACCGCGAAGTGGCCCAGATCCCTTGATCGAGCGGCTGGATAAGGAGCGAGCCCCACGGGCGTAAGCCAAATTTAGGCCTAGCCTGACGTAATGTGATAAACAATTCCAGGTTAGATTCCTAAAGAGTAGAGGAGGTTTTTTAGTGGGTAAACCCGTTTTTTAGGGGAGTCCCACACTACAGGCTGGCCACCTGTGTGCGTAATGCATTTTTCCGCCTCTCCCTCAAAAAAAAAAAATTAACTTAATACAATGATCCGTTACGGAAATAAAAATTATTTTGTGTAAAAAACAAAATGGCGGCTAGCGGGTTAGCAAAGCATTTTAGGACATATGTTTACAAGAACTTTTTTGCTTATTTTGACGTGGGCAATAACCTGGAAAAGTTTGTAAAGGTTGAAGCTGGACACCCTATACATATTTAAAGCTGGAGAAAGGATTCAAATCATTGTTCATTACAAAATGGGTCTAGTTTTGATTACAAACCAATTATCTACGGTATGGGATCCAAAATAAAAAGTAAATCCAAGTTTTTGGATTTACTTTTAAAAGAAAGTTTAATTATTTATGAGAGTTGCGATGATAAGCTTCCAATCCTACATTATCTATCTCAAAATGATTACAATGAATTAATGTTAATGAATTAATGTTTAATAATCAAGGTAATTATTGAGTTTAGCTACGGCCAAAGGAAAATGGAAATTCTTTTTTTTTTCAAAATGTCGGAAATTTCACGCTGATTCCGAAAATGATAGTTTTTTCCTGCGGAAAAGCTTCGGAACCCCCGGAAAATCGGAAAAACCGGAAATGACTTTTTCCGTTGAATTTATCGGTGTGGGTATTCAAATTAACCAGAATACCGAGCTGATCACGAATATATAAAAATTATTCCGATCCGATTTTAAATAAGCCTGAAAATGCGGAAAAAGTGTCGGAAAAGCTATAACATGAACTATTTTTAAAGTATATCATGTGGGTACTCAAATTACGCGGAATTTCATGTAGAATATGAATATGTCTATATTAATTGAATACAACAAATAAATACTCTATAAGGATAAAAAAAAAACTCAGAAAACAAATAAAAACATACTGAAACATACATAAATGAAGCACCAACAATGTTATAAATGGTTGTTAATTAACCCTCCGAGCGTTCAATATAGCACCCCTGGAGCGTTACGCATTTTTTGGAGGTTTTGCATACTTTCAAATAAAAATTAATAAAAAATATATTTTATGACCTAGCACTATAAATGTATTATATATTATATGAAAGTAGATAAAATGGACTATCTAAAAATACAAAAATTATTACCCTTACTTATTGTTACCAAAATTAGGCTATAGGTTAAAAATTAAAAAAATACAAAAAAAATATTTTATGTAACTTTGCTCTCCCCTAAAATAATTTTAGAAACACATGATCAAAATTCCAAGATATACATTTTGTTTAGAATTTTATGCTGTTCAAGAAAATATATAATTTATATAGACTAGAAGCATTTGAAATAAATGTATGTTGAATAAAACCAGATATGTCCTATGGTACTTACCCTAATCCCATAAGAACACATGTAAAATCAAACTAGGAATATTACACTAAAGCCTACTCATAATAACGCTTATAAACTCGATAAAACATATTAATTTATTCCAATAATGTAAATTAACAGTATTAGTAACACTTTTATTCATTTATAACCTTAAAACAATTGGTAAAATACGTACTGTATTTCATTGTTTACAAAGTTAGCAGATGGTAACAGTTTTTTCCATTTGTTTCATTGCATATTACAAAAAACCAATCACGTTCAGCCATTTGAAATGGGTGTGTTCACGTAGCTTGGAATCTCGCGAAAACAGTGGTCGCGTTCACGAGTGCATTTCTGTCATTGACTATAAAGTTACACCTCATTTTCTAATTATCGAAATATCGATGCAAACGCTCGGAGGCTGAAAAGCTGGGCCGAAAAATCGACAAATAACGCTCGGAGGGTTAAAATAAATTATTTGATATTAGGTAGTACTATATACATTACATATTAATATATTAATATAACATACCATAACCTAACTAGAAAACCTAACCTAACTAGGAATCCTAACCTAACCCAACCTAATCTAACTTCCTAACCTAACCATCATTTATGTGGGTGCAACTATGCAACATTTTGTGTGAAATGAAAATATATACTTGTTTATGGAATAAAACACATGAATTCAGTACCCACATAATGATTAAGTTAGGTTAGGTTAAGTTAGGTTGGTTTAAGTTAGGTTAGTTTCCTAGTTAGCTTATGGCATATTATATTAATATGTAATGTATATAGTACTATACTACCTAATATCAAATAATTTACTTTAAATAATAACCATTTATAACATTGTTAGTGCTTCATTTATCTAAGTTTCAGTGTGTTTTTATTTCTTTTCTAAGTTTTTTTTTTTATCCTTAAGTTTATAGAGTATTTATTTGTTGTATTCAATTAATATAGACATATTCATATTCTACATGAAATTCTGCGTAATTTGAGTGGTACCCACATGATATCTTCCTCGGATCCCGGGTGTCATATGTGACACGTCTGCAAATTATTTTCCCCTGGCTGTACTGTGTATAACCTTGACTTGAGAGTAGTTCTAGCATTCACCACAAGGTACCACCATAGATATATACTTAACACCTGGATCGGTAACTCCGTGTTGCGAAAACGAGCCTTTACCCCCACCACTAGCCAGTATTCGTGGTCAGTGTTGCCAACTCTGCACGAGTAATTATGTACCGTAATTTAAATAAATAAATAAATAAAATAAATGAACTAAAGTAATACTGTATTTTTTAGTCTTTCTTACCAATGAAATGATAAATTTCAATATTCGTATTCGTTAAAGATTTCTTAGATAAAAATAACCTGTTATTGAATACCAGCAAGTCTAATTTCATGTTGTTTTCCACAAAACAAAATAGATCAAAATTACAGCCTAACATATCCATAAATAGTTCAAACATTGATCAAGTTGATTTTACTGAATTCCTAGGATTAATCATAGACCAACATTTAAGCTGGGATAAGCATGTTGATCATGTTGTAAGAAAAATGTCCTCTGGTCTTTATGCATTGCGTCAGATGTCCAAAGTTTGTAATAAAGAAACATTAAAATCAATTTATTTTTCATTAGTAAATTCTCATATGTCATACGGTATTGCTATTTATGGAGCTACATCGGAAAAAAATTTAAATAGGATTCTTTTACAACAAAAAAAAGCAATTCGTATAATATTTAATTTAAAATCAAGACAATCAGTTTAACCCTTTTACTGCCGACGAGCGCAAGCGCGCACGTCGCGAAAAATGCCGGGTCCGTGGTAAGACTATAGTGCGAAGACTGCCAGGCCTGATTTGAGGAAAATTCAGTATTTCACAAAAAAGGGAGTATGTTTTTTATTTTTCATCATAATTTCATAAATAAGGTCTTGTTTTGTTCCTAATAAACTGCCTGTCTTGATAAAAACATAAAGTGGTTGTTATTATATAGATATATATATAATTTTTTTTTCATAAATATATATAGTAACAAAAAATATTTATTTTTTCAGGTTTGGCCTATAAAAACTATACCTAAAACGAATACGTGCAAAAATCTAACTATTTTAGTTTGTAGAGCATGCATATGTTATTACATAAACAAACTTTCATGCCCTTACGTTGGAAATTGAAAAAGTTGTGATCAGTTTTTGAAATTTTGTAAAATCGAGATAGAAACACTTCACACAAAGAGTTTGTGAACAGCCATTAAAAACCAACCAAAAAACCAACAGAATTATATAATATATAAAAAATTATATAATATATATAAATGTAAATATATATATATATATATATATATATATATATTTACATATATATTATATTTATATATAATTTATTAATATAATTTATATATATATATATATATATATATGTATTATATATATATATATATATATATATATATTATATAAATATAATATTTATATAAAATATGTATATAATATATATTATACACGTATTATATATATAAATAGTGGCAAAGTATGGTTGCTGGGCCAGTTCAAGGTCACCTGAGCGATGACGTCATCGAGGTCAATGACCCCACAGATGACGTCATCGATGACGTCATCAATGACGCGATCGATGACGTCATCGCCAATTACGTCATCCTGTGACGTCACACCCATGACGTTGCAGAAATGACGTGGCGATGACGTCATTGATGACGTCATCGGTGGCGTCATTGACCTCGAAGACGTCATCGCTCGGGTGACCTATACATATAAATAAATATTAAATAAATAAATCGGGTGAAATATATAAAAAATAGATATTAATTTATATATAAATATATATTATACATATTTATATATATTTATATATATATTTATAATATATATATGTATATATATTGACGTGCTTTATAACGCACGTCGGCAGGTTTCGCTAGATAGCCGACGAGCATTATTGCGCACGTCGGCAATTTTAGCACAAACCCCGACGTGCGCATTTGCGCTCGTCGGCAGTAAAAGGGTTAAAAATTACTTTTCAGATTTAGGGGTCTTAACAGTTTATGAGTTATACATTTTTGAGACAGTTATGTATGTAAAAACAAGTCATTCAACTACTAGTCCAAATAACCATAGTTACAATACTAGACATAATAGATATGTGGAACAACATAAACTGAAATTTTATGAGAAGAAAGCTAGTTTCATAGGTACAAATTTTTTATTTTCTCTACCAAAATTTATCTCAGAAGAACAAAACATTAAAACTTTTAGAAACAAACTTAAAAGTTATCTTACAAGTTTATCATTGTATTCATTAGAAGAATTTTGGGGGAAGAATACTTAATTGTTGTATTTAAAGTTATTTTTCTTTTTGTGTAATTTGTGACAAATTTATGTGGATTTCTTAATTTAGTTTAGTTTTAGTTTCTTATGTGTAATATGTAAGAAATATGTGACGCTATTTATGTATACTTTAATTTATACATGTAAAAATAAAGAATTTTTTGATTTGATTTGATTTGATATTTGGAATGTGCACTAATATATCCAAAAGCTGCATAGTACAGAACCATCTTTCATCAATCTAATCATAATTGAACATTTAAAAGAATGTAAACAAACAAGAATGCAGCTGACGCACCGACAACAATCATGTCAGCTGATATTCAGCGCGGCGCGGCGGCGGCGCAGCGGCGGTAATACTGGCTAGTGGTGGGGGAAGCCGGCTCGTTTTTAGCGCTATTCCACCATTTCAGTTACCGATCCAGGTGTTTAGTATATATCTACAATGTATACAGAACCGAATAAGTAGGGACATCCCATGTTAAAAAATTTTAGTTTTGCCCCCGAAAACCAGAGTAAAATAAAGTGCTGATGCTAGGATTACTTCTCCTTATTGCCACAGGAAGCGCTCTTTCTGCCTCTTAAATGTCAAAATGAGCGTATTTGTTTACAAAAAATCAAAACAATAACAAACGTCTGCAAAATTATTCCAGCCATCTGTTTCCATTCAACCAATCAGCATGATCCTTGAAAAAAAATTACGTCTTCGTGGTGCTATCTGTGTTTCAGGGGCGGCGTTCTCACTTCCCCATAAGGATGTCCCTACTTATTCAATTCTGTATACATTGATATCTATGGGTACCACCACATGCTAGAAATACTCAGTTGGTGATTTGACTACTGTTGTCACTTCATTTGTCAACATCAAAAATGGCTGACAACCCTCCATAGCTACCTCAAACCTCTCAAAGTAATTAGTTAGTATTTTAATGAAAATCTAGGCTAATGAGTTGAAAAAAATTAGAAGAATTCTTGAATAGCTATGCTATTGAATGATAATAATGGTTTTGTGTAGTATTTATATTTTCTGCCATCTACAGCTGTTTGAAAACCACTGTGTCAAATGTGACACAGTGGGACTAAGGGACTTTGGAGTTGCATTGTTTATTTTTTTTTACTTGATAGGTCTCATCATTTTATCAACTCAAAAAAGAAGATCCTGAGTAAAAAACTGAAAAAATTACAAACTAGGAATAGGATAGACTTAGATGATGGTTGTGTACATAACATGACTGAAACGAATGATAGTATTGATCCAAATCTTCCAAATGACCCCGATTTACTTAAGAAAAATAATGAATTGATCAAAAGTACAAAAGTTGATAAGTTGATGGTTTCTTCAAAACGTGAAATGTTAAAGGGCACCAACATAGAAAACCTATCTAAATACAATTTAAGTGATGCAGAACATTCGGTTCTATCCAAAGGTCTAACTTTTAGCCCAACTCCTACATTCAACCAAATAGAGTTAGTAGAAGATGCTCTTGCATTTGCGCGAAAGATTAGATTGAAACATTTTTTCTCGCAGAAAAAACAAGACCTCATTTCAAACAATAGTGAAGTTCTGCCAAAATGTGTTTCTAAATTCAAAGAACCATCAGGTTGGGAACCAGAAATGTTGCCCCCTGATCATCCCATCGAACAGTTTATAACCGTTCTTATTTCCAATATATCATGCCCAGAATTCCACATAAATCTTAAACAAACTAAGAAAAACTTGTCCAAGGAAGAATTTAATGCAATTAAGAATCTTAGAAATAACCAAAACATTATAATACTACCTGCTGATAAAGGAGACAAAATAGTAATTTTAGATATCAATGATTATATAGAAGAAGCCAATAGACAACTAACCAATGCTGAGGTTTATGAAGCTTTACAAAAGGATCCAACTGGATCATTCAACAAAGACATCAAACGGTTTTTAAAGACTCACGGTCCACAAGAAAATCTGTCTCAAGAGTGTATCAATCTTCTTACACCTGTTCAGCCTCAAACCCCCATATTTTACACTTTGCCAAAGATACATAAGGACCAAAGACCCCCTCCAGGAAGACCTATTGTTAGTAGCTGCGGCAGTCCTACAGAAAGAATTTCTGCATATGTAGATGATAATCTTCAGCCCATTGTTAAAGAATTGCCGTCTTACATAAAAGACACTTTTCATTTCCTTGAGATATTAAAAACAGTTAATCAACCAACAGATGAAAGTTCTATTTTAGTTACTGTGGATGTAGAATCATTATATACAAATATCTCCCATGAGGACGGGTTATCTGCTATGAAATATTATTTAGATAAAAGGAATGAGACCACTCCGTCTACAGATTTTTTGATCGCACTAGCTACTAAAGTGTTAACAATGAACGCCTTCAGATTTAAGAACACCTATTATCTACAAAAAAAAGGAACGGCGATGGGCACCCGTATGGCTCCTGCTTATGCAAATTTATTCATGGGCGTCTTTGAAACTAATTTTTTAAACTCCCAAAGATTGAAACCAAAAATATGGCTTAGGTACATCGATGACGTGTTCTTCATTTGGGAATATGGAATGGCATCGCTGCAGAATTTTTTAGAGGATTTGAACAACTTCTCCTCACTTAAATTTACTTGGAGTTTTTCTACCAAACAAATTACATTCTTAGATGTAGACGTTTTCAAAGAAAGCAATGAACTTAAAACTAAAATTCATTTAAAAACCACAAACACAATGCAGTACCTACACTCTGAAAGTTGCCATCCACTTTATGTAAAAAAATCTATTCCTAAAAGTCTCACTAAAAGAGCAAAAAGATTGTGTAGTAATGAATCAGATTTCCAAGTCTATGAAAATAAATTAGCACATGCATTAACTGACAGGGGTTATTCCAAAAGAATGTTGCAAAAACAGTTCAAGCAGAATAAAAGAGACATTCCTAAAATAAACATTTCTAATGACCCTAAGTTTATTACTAAATTTTATCCCGGTTTGCACAAGATTAACAACATAATGAAAACCGCCTACCCGATTTTAGAATCCTCGCCTGAAACAAACACTCTTTTCTCCAGGTCTCCAAGGGTTATATTCAAACGTCCTAGTAATTTAAAGAATATGCTAAGTAAACCAAAATTTCCAGAAGAAAAACCCAAACCTGGATGTGCCCCATGCAAGAAGCCCAGATGTGGCACTTGTAATATTATGACAAATAAGTCACAATTTGAAAGTACAGAAACAGGAAACAATTTTCCTATAAAGGGCAATATAAATTGTGATACGAAAAATGTCATATACAAACTTGACTGCAAACTTTGCAAAAAGCAATACGTCGGACAAACTGGGAACAACTTAAGAGTACGAATGACAGGACATAGATTCAGTGTAGTACATAAAGAAATAGATAAACCGGTAGTGAAGCATGTCCTGTCACATAATGAAGAAAAATTTGAAAGTTGTTTCCAGTTGACGGGGCTGAAGAAAATAAAAGAGGAAGCAAATGAAATTTCAAACAGATTGAACTTAAAGATATCTGAACAAGCCCATCAGATAGTATTAAAAAGCAAATTTCCTGATGGGCTGAATTTAAGATAAAATCAAATAATTTCTATGCATGTGATTTTGTTGACTAACATTACCAAAAATGTAAATATTTATACAATGTTCCTTGTTTTTCTAGTTTTTATATTAGTTTTTATTTTATTTTTTTATTTTAAAATGTGTGTTTTCTGCTTGATAAAGTCATTAAATTTGACGAAATATAGCAGTTTATGTTCATGAAATGAAGTTTTTAATTATTGTTCTATAGATATATAGGTAATATATATATGTGTGTCCGTGGTCCCGATAACTTTTGACAGGAACCTCCGATTTTGATGAAATTTGGTATGAAGGTGTAAGACCAGGTCCATTTTCATGAGTTCGCAAACCAGCATGATCGGGTTATGGGAACGGGGTTTTATGGGGTTTCAAAGGGGTAAAAAATGGGTTTTTGGGATTTTTGGACCTTAATTTAAAAAATTCAACAATTTTAACTAAAACCATTTAAAAGAGCTTAAAAAAACAAACAATTTAGTATTTTGAATTTTTAACTTCGCTAAACAGGTTACGGAGAAAAGTCAAAAATAGGTTCCCCATGTTAATCTTATGGGAAATCAACAAAACCCAGTATCACGCTTCTTTATTGGAATAACTTGATAAAATGTGGTATGTACATTCACTAGGTAGGGTTTAACTGATATTTACTTACAACACCCATATGGCGGCAAACCCACATACTCACCCCCATGGGGTTTATGGGGAAAATTAGAAAATGCCGAATATTGATACAATTTGATATTTGCCTTACCTAACTATTACATTTCCTAACAAAACTAACATTTTCTAACAACATCCCATGGCAGTAAACCTACATACCCATTCCTATGGTGTTTATGGGGAAAATACAAAATCTCAAGATTCTTAGGAAATTCGCTGAGTACGCAGGTCTGCTGCGACGGGGGTATTTTTATTTTCAGTAGTTCTGCGTGCGACCGAACAAATTTTGCTTTAATTTATATTTTGCAATATAAATATTATATTATATTTTGCAATATAAATATTAATAAATATTATAAAATATTTAACAAATATTTTGCTTTAATGTGACCAAACAACCAGGCACCGATGTCGTTTCCCGGGATGTTCATCAACAAATGTGCGCTTTTTCTGCGGAACATCTTTGCATAACCACATCCAGAAATTGCTACAAGCTTTTCCACGAACTTTAAATGTGTTTTTGTGTAATTTTAGGGTTTTTAAACGTTTTCTTACATTTTTATTTTGAAAGTTTTTAAGTCCCTTAGTCCCAATGTGTCATATTTGACACATGCGTTTTTTTATACTTACAAATAAAAAAAAATTATAAAAAAATTTTTTTGTGTTCTTTGATTTTTTTGTAACCCAAAAACCACCATTACATAAAAAAAAAATTTTTAATTTGGGTATGGGTCTGAGGAGGATATACTTTAAAAATAGTTCATGTTATAGCTTTTCCGGAACTTTTTCCGCATTTTCATTTAAAATCGGATCAGAATAATTTTTATATATTCGTGATCAGCTCGGTATTCCGGTTATTTTAAATACCCACTCGACATATTTTGGAATAAAAACTTAATTTCCGGTTTTTCCGATTTTCCGGGGTTTTCCGAGCTTTTCCGCGGGAAAAAACTATCATTTTCGGAAACAGCGTGAAATTTCCGACATTTTGAAAAAAATTTTTCCATTTTCCGATGGCCGTAGCTAAACTCAATAATTAGCATTCATACAATTTTCTGATCATTACCGTCCTATTTTTATTCTCTATTGTAAATTTATTAAAAGAATATGGGGACACAGTAATGTGGGGGACGGTTCACGAAAATTCAGAACATTTTCAAACATGATTCTAAATAGGTTAGGAATGACCGAGTTGCTATGTTACCGTACCAATTGTTTAAGATCGGTATTAGAATTTAATAAACAATTAAACTTAAGTTAACATAACGTGTAATGGTAGGCTACTACAAAAATATATCGGAAGGGACGGTAATGACTACAAATAAACACTCTCCAACAATATTGTCATTTTCTTAGTTCACTGATTGAACTGTGTAAGCCTACCTAGCACTTGAAGCTAGGCGACCACTTCTCATTGAAAATGGCGAACAGCCTCTATTGTTTCCAATCTAAGACAGGGCGCTAGCTCTTTCCTTGTTGTCTATAGAACTAAAAATAGTTGCAGAGACGGTAATGACGAGAAAATGTCGGGATATGTTATCGTGATTAGGCCTAGGCCCTAATTACAATATGTTTTTGTAAGTTATAAAACACGTTGGTTACCGACGGTAGGAAATTCAGGTCGCCAGGACTTCCCAGCAGACCGATCCTAGTACTCGATCTCTCACCACAGACCGAGTCATTGTGACCAACACTAACCCAGAGACCAAAAATTTTGTTTCGCTATTTTAATATAATTTGATGTGTAACATATATATTTGCTCATAAAAGTTGGTAAAAAAATTTATTTCAGTACTCTTTTAGCATTTTCATTGCATCACATTTTATGTGTGATGTTGGTCTATAGTAATATTTTGTATTATGTTTGTTTGCTATAGACCGACCGTCTCACATATGTGTCATGAGTTGGATGACTGGGAAATAAATGAAAAATAGTTTTACTACACTAAAAAATACTAAAATATACAGGACAATGTGTCACGCTATAAAAAACGCCATCTGGAATGTTTAGTAAACAAACACTAATGGCAGCATGTGAGTAGACAAGATGGCCAACTTTGAAAATCTGTAAAAAATCAAATTGAGGTCCTACCCAGAGACCAAGCGACACACATGTATGTCACACATTCCTATAGACCGATAAACAGGTTTTAGGTCGATTCAGTGGACCAAATGGGCGTGTGTGGCGAGTCATTTAACTGAACTGTGACTGCGTCCCATATACAGGGTGTCTCACGTAAGGTGTCTCAAAACGATTACAGATCAACAGTTTGTCCTACAATCTAGAAATAAAATCATTTCCCACTAAATTGACCCCAAGGAATAATTTAGAAATATTTTTAACGTTGTATAAATACAGGGTGTCCCAAAAACTGGCGGTCACAGGTTCGAATCTCTGAAATTTCAAATACAAACATATGTCATATTATACATCATTAGAAAGGTCTATTTAATACAAACATTTTGGTGGAAACAGAATTTTGTTATCTTTATTCGTTTCAAAATGGCGTCCATTTTTGTAGCCAAAATCAAAATTTACGGAATACCCTGTAATCTATATATTAAAAAAATTGGGTTTTTCTTTTCCGGTAATGTTTGGCTCTTCTACCCGACCGATTTTCATGATTTTAGTCTTAAATTAAAGGTGTGCATTCACAGATGAGCCATCAAGCATCGGAATTCACTTTCCCATCATATTGCTCGATTTCCACACAAATTAAATTTCCTCCCTGTGTATTTCTTATGGGAGTTAAATTTTAACTGTCTTTTCCGGATTTGTTTGGCTATTCTAACCGACCGATTTTGATAATTTTGGTCTTAAATTAAAGGTAAGAATGCACAGATTTGCCATCAAACATTTGTATTCAGTTATCTACTATATTACTCGACCTATAAACATAAATGTGATTTTTTCCGGATTTTTCAATTGAATTAAAGATAAAATTTTCCATTTATAGTTATGTTATGCAATATGTTTTGGTCTAAGAACCATCTCTGGAATACCAGCTTTCATATGAGCCTTTGAATATAAAAATCGGACGAAATAGAAGGTCGCTACAGCATTCCAAATAACATAATTTATTTGAATTTTTATGACTTATCTTCAATCAATGATACATAACTCCATTTCTCTTTAAGATATTTTATATGTTTTGGTCTTCAAATAATCCTCGAAATCTTGGCTTTCTTTTGAGATATTGATCGTTAGAATTGGTATTTATTTATCTACTACATTACTCTACCTAAAAACGTAAATTTGATAATTTCCAGAATTTGGAATTGAGTTAAGGATACAATTTTCCAGTTTTAGATATGTTATGCTATATTGTTTGGTCTAAGAACCATCTCTGGAATACCAGCTTTCATTTAAGCCTTTGAATATAAAAATCGGACGTAATTGAAGGTCGCTAAAGCATTCCGAATAACGTAATTTATTTTTAATTTTTATGACTTATCTTCAATCAATGATACATAACTCCATTTCTTTTTAAGATATTTTATATGTTTTGGTCTTCAAATAATCCTTGAAATCTTGGCATTCTTTTGAGATATTGATCGTTAGAATAGGTTTTTATTTATCTATTATATTACTCTACCTAAAAACATAAATTTGATAATTTCCAGAATTTGGAATTGAATTAAGGATGCAATTTTCCAGTTTTAGATATGTTATGCAATATGTTTTGGTTTAAGAACCATCTCTGGAATACCAGCTTTCATATGAGTCTTTAAAGATAAAAATCGGACCATATTGAAGCTCGCTACAGCATTCCAAATATCATAATTTATTTTTATTTGTATGACTTATATGCAATCTATGATACATAACTCCATTTCTACTTAAGATATTTTAAATGTTTTGGTCTTCAAATAATCCTTGAAATCTTGGCTTTCTTTTGAGATATTGATCGTTAGATTCTGTATTTATTTATTTATTTATTATATTACTCAACCTAAAAACATAAATTTGATAACTTCCAGAATTTGGAATTGAATTAAAGATAAATGTTTACAGTTATATTTATGTTATGCTATATGTTTTGGTCCAAGAACCATCTCTGGAATACAAGCTTTCATATGAGTCATTGAGTGTAAAAATTTAAGTTTACTACTGCATTCTAAGCAACACAAGTTGCAATTCTTTTATGACTTATCTGCAATCGATGCGTCATAATTCAATTTATATTTTAGATGTTTTGAGAAGGAAAACTTAATAATCCTTGAAGTTTTGGCTTTCTTTGGAGATAGGTATTGATCGTTAGAATAGGTTAATTTTGAAACGTTACAATATGTTTCAAAAATTGTATTAGGCCTACATTTAAGTGCAATACATTTAATTATAGGTTAGAAATTCATACATTAATTTTGACTATATACACTAACATGAATAGACTTCTCATAGCATAGGCGTGTTTGAAACCTATTGACGGTGGAGTGATCGTCTGCGACGTACATGAAGAACAAGTGACATTTGATAGATAAATCAGTATTACCACTCTTCTCAACCAAGAATGGAATTTTTTATAACTGAGGGTTATTTTTATGTTGTGGTTAAGTGTTTTGGCAGCACTGCAAACCCAGCTGAATAATAACAACATCGATGGCAGCAACTCTGGCGCCGCGTACACGAAACTTCAAAAATTTTGCCTCAAACTAAATGCATTGGATGAGAGGTCTATTCCGTTAGTGTACATAGTCAATGGTATTACTAAATATAGATTCCACATATCCTTTTAATTTTGCAACTTATCTCTCCCTTTCATTAATTATTTTACCATGTCCGTTTAAATAAAAGAAACCACAGTAGGTATAAGTTTATTGTGTTCATGTTATTTAATGTGTCATACCTAAGTTGTTTTTCTGTGACGACCTTTCACCGTTTCATATTTTGGATTTATTGATGTATACTAAAACAATGTTCACATAAAAGCGCTAACTATTTTTGTTTATTAACACGTCTACAAAAACATCTGCTTAATTTCAATCATGTAACTGTAGATTGACTAAATAAGATATTTATTGTTTTTTTATATTTTTATTTGTTTAGTTGTGTTCTTTTTTGTGTTCTCAAACTCAGTTTCATATACTGTGGTTCTTAGTAGACACAGCAAATACTAAGAATTATTAATGTCATTGTTAGTATTATTAAATTATCACTATCTGTATCTAATGTCAATGCTGCGGAGCAGCACGGGTTCTCTAGTTCTTTTATTATTTGTCATAAATGACTTCTGATTCAAAATACTTAGCCTATTTGAAATAAGCTAAGCTTTACAATGATATGTCACAAGACAAAATTTATAAAAAAACTAAAATTTCAAAAATTTAATATTTTTGAAAATTTTTACATAAACAAAACTCAAAAATTTTAAATACAAACACATGTTTTTTTTACATCATATTAAAGCTCTCGTTAAACTGAACAACTTTGTAATTTACACTAATGCCGTATCTCTTTTGGTTTTGTAGTAATAACGTAAAAATGTTATTTTCCCTTTAACTTGCATGTTAATTAATCAGGACATGATAACTTAGTATGGCAGTCCTTCTTCCATTGTTGCCATACCATCAAATTAACATGCAAGTTAAATGGGAAAATGACATTTTTACGTTATTACTACAAAACCAAAATAGATATATGGCATTAGTGTAAATTACAAAGTTGTTCAGTTTAACAAGAGCTTTAATATGATGTAAAAAAAAAAAAAAAAAAAATGTGTTTGTATTTAAAATTTTTGAGTTTTGTTTATGTAAAAATTTTCAAAAATAATAAATTTTTGAAATTTTAGTTTTAGCGAATTTCCTTATAGGGAATACGCTATTACGGTAGTAGTCATGGTAAGACCTAAGCCCGGGACCATGATACTTTTTCGTTTTGAGGTCCCTAGAAGCCAAAAACACCATTCGTTCAAATTGATATATATGTATATATATATATATATATATATATATATATATATATGTGTGTCCGTGAACACGATAACTTTTGAACGGAACCTCCGATTTTGATGAAATTTGGTACAAGGATGTAAGCCAGCGTCTACTAGGTTGATTTTGCGAACCAGAATGATCGGACCATGGGAACGGGGTTTTATGGGGTTTCAAAAGGGTTAAAAATGGGTTTTTGGCTTTTTTTTACTTTTATTAAGAAAATTCAACAATTTTAACTCAAACCATTTAAAAGAGCTTAAAAAAATAAACAATTTAGTATTTTGAATTTTTTACCTAGCTTAAATGGTTATGGAGAAAATCCAAAAAGTATGTTTTCCATGTTATTCCTTATGGGAAATCAACAAAACGTTCTAACTTGCTTATTTATTGACATATCTTGATAAAATTTGGTATGTACATTCATTAGGAAGCGTTTAACTTATATTTGCTTAGAAAACCCATATGGCGGCAAACCTACATATTCACCCCCATGAGGTTTAACTTATGGGGAAAATAAAAAGAACACCATAGCCTTATAAAATTTGGTATGTACAATCACTAGGTAGGGTTTAACTTATATTTACCAACAAAACCCATATGGCGGCAAACCTACATACTCTCATCCCCATGGATTTTATGGGGAAATAGAAAATATACCAAAATTCCATTGGAAATTCGCTGAGTACGCAGGTCTGCTGCGACGGGGGTATTTTTTTATGAATTTTGTCTTATGACATATCATTGTAAAGCTTAGCTCATTCAAGTATTTTGAATCAGAAGTCATTTATGTTAAATAATAAAAGAATTACAGGGTATTCCGTAAATTTTGATTTTGGCTACAAAAATGGACGCCATTTTGAAACGAATAAAGATAACAAAATTCTGTTTCCGCCAAAATGTTTGTATTAAATAGATCTTTCTAATGATGTATAATATAACATATGTTTGTTTTTGAAATTTCCGAGATTCGAACCTGTGACCCCCAGTTTTTTGGACACCCTGTATTTGTACAACGTTAAAAATATTTCTAAATTATTCCTTGGGGTCAATTTAGTGGGAAATGATTTTGTTTCAAGATTGTAGGACAAACTGTTGATCTGTAATCGATTTGAGACACCTCACGTGAGACACCCTGTATGTGTTGTCGGTACACTGGATTTGACCTGAGCGTCCCATATATGTGTCGTCGGTACACTGGAAACACGTTGAGCGACACATATATGTGACGCTGGTCTATATTTAAGGTTTTCTTTTAACATTACGTCACATATGTGTGACGTTCGGTAGCCAACGTGTTAAAATCATTTTTTAAATGAAATGGCAGTTTGAAATATCTGTTAATATAGGCTGGGCCTATAGAAAGTAATTTTAACTGAATATATTTACACCAAATATGTCTGCCAAAGCTTCAAACTTGTAAAATGGCAATCCCTAGGGTACGGTAGGGCCTAGTGAGATTTTGGGTATAAAATAGGTCACAGTGTTTAAATAGAGGAATAGGCATGAATTTTTTTTTAAATAAGAGTAAATATAAGTTGAACTATTACGGCTCCAATACTGTGATAACCTAGTTTAATAGGGAAAGCAAATGTCATGATTTCTAAGAACGCACCTAATATGACAAAGCGTGGAAAGTCAATCTCAGCAACAATTAGCGTTTTTCAGCCAATATTGCCAAGCCAATGTCATCAGCCAGTGGGGGTGGTGGTCTTCGAAAATTATTGCAGGGCAGATCACATCGGCTCATTGACATTAAGGACGCTTGTCAAGGGTACTTACCCAACAGCCTAAATCTGAGACCCACTAACCAACTAATTTACATTTGCCCGTAGGTTAGCAGTAGGCCTATCTAGTTTGGCCCCTCAGTTATAGATAGGAAATAACAACTAGCAGGCCCACGCCGTAAATAAACTATGAACGAAAGCGCTTTAAAACTTACCACAACAAAAAAATGGCCCGATTTCAAGCTAGGCCCATAAAGCCTAATGCGGGAGCGAAAAAGGCTTGAGAAAAAAATTGCAGTTTTAAAATGCCAACACAAAACAAAACCAATGTTTCAACATCACGTTACACTAAGTTTACTTGCAATTACAATTTGTGATCATAGCTCAGCTCAACTGCTCAACTCACGAGTCGAGCAGAGTACACAGACACAGACAGAAAACCGCCATTTTGATTGAACGCAACTAGCATAGTTGCCAATCCAATTCACTGAAATTACCACTAGCTCCTGGCAAAATTACCCCGAATTACCACCTTTTTTGAAAATACTGAAAAACGTGCAATATTTTTAAAAGTAGGTCATAAATACCAAGGTGTTAGTTGAAATGTATTGACAAAAAACATTACCTAATTAATAAAATATTAATAGAATGTTGTTACAAAATATATTCCATGCAATGGCTGCGAAAACAGTTTTCTCAAATCTTACCTCTACGATCGGCAACAACAAGTTTTTTCAAATAAATGGGGAATTTTTCAGCTCTGGTTCATGTTTGTTCGTCATGGGATGCCACAGGGATCGGTTCTGGGCCCTCTCCTGTTTTTGATAATGATTACTGATCTTGTCAGTTTTAAAGGACCCCATACACGGTCAATATTATTGTACAATATATTGTGCAATTTTATTGAAGGAGCGACCATATGACCATATACGGTCAATATTATTGTGCATCCCACAGACCAATGAAGTTTGCGCAACCCACAGTTGAGTAGTCGTGCCATCTTGTTGAGTTGACAAATTATCATGTGTGATTCGGATGCTGCAGTGTGTGTGGCTGTGGCATAACCTAACCGAAGAAGAGGAAGAAGCGGATTATGGATGAAGGAATGGTTGAAAAAGGAGTGAATTTACTCATTAAAGACTGCTGAATGAGCTTCGGACAAGTGAGCCAAATGACTTTAGGAACTTTGTCAGATTAGACGCAGAATCGTTTGAGGAGTTATTACGATTTATTGAGCCTCATTGATTGAGCCTATAATAAGACACGCGCAACTTCAAACAACACCAGCATGATCAGGTGGGCAGATAACTGGCAGACTGACTATTGCGCAATACTACTAATACACGACACACTATTTTTAAGATTGTACAATATATTTCAAAACTTTTTGAATTCACTCAATATATTGCGCAATCTGTTTTCACTTTCAATCACGCTCATACACGTTCAATTATATTGCACAATATTGTTCAATATAAAATGTTGCACAATAATATTGACCGTGTATGGGGCCCTTAAGAAATAACGTACCCTCTCAAACCATTCCCTTCGCTGATGGTGTAACTTTTACTCATTCTGATCCATGTACTGTTAATTTGAATCTGTTTATGAGTCATGTAATTGAGAAGGCTGAATGTTGGTACGGTTCCAATAAATTTTTACTTGATCTTAAAAAACTCAAATAATTAATTTTTCACTGAAAAAGTGAAAGATTCGATTTTATTTTATTTGATTGCCTACCGCAGAATGCGGGCCGATTGAGGTCCCGAAAACCACCTCTGCTAACAGCCTCCCAGTTGATGGACACAAACTTCACCATCATTACAAACTGGATTTCGTCCTGGGACTTTTCAAGGTCGGAACCACTTCTTGATAGCTGACCCTACCTTAGCGGTAGGTGGTATGAGTCCAAGGTGACTGTAGGCCAGGACCAGGTGAGCCGCATCCCATAAGAGCAATGGTGTCACTTTCTGCGACATCCATGGATGTCGCCTATCGGCAAGTGTTGCCAACAAAACAGCAAACAACAATCGTTCTCGTCTGCGTTGGGAATTTTTTTCAACAATTACTAAAATAAGGAATTTCAAAGCAAAATAGGATGGAAATTATGGTTTTAGATTTACCTTGATTGATAACTTGTAATTTGGTCACTACCTAATGGTTTGTTATCAACTAATAATCCAAATTTAAAATAGAGTAATATGGTGTCGTTACGATAAATATCGTACTCATGGCAAGACTGCGTCATTCTCTTTTTGAATCAGCTGTGTAATGGTAAATGAAGGGTCCAGGAGAAAACCGGGCTAAGTCAGTTTTTTTAAACTTTTCAGGAGAGCCATTTAAAACTTTTAAAACCAAAAATAAAAAAATTAATTTATTTTTTATTATTTTCAAAGAATTCCAGTATTATTAGAAATTTAAATAATAGAGAATTCATATTCAAAAAATGTCATATTTACAATATTTCTTAAACTATAAATTATTAAATGGATAATCTACCAATGTAACTGGGAAAAAACGGGTCTTGTTCATAGTTTTAGCCCGTTTTTCCCCTGAAAAATTAATGTACTTGCAATCCTGATTACTTGTCACTTTTTTTAAGAGGGTGATTTCTTTTAACAACACAGTCTTATTATTGTAAACTGTTTATTAATACATAAAAAGTAAAAAAGATATAAGTTGAAAAGTCTATTTAGTTTGGGAAAAACTCGTATATTAATTACAAAAAAGTTTTTTAATTAAACTTTTATAAAAGGTAAAAATGTTTAAAATTTAAAATTATTACAACCAAAAAATGGTCCAGATGAGAAAAAACTGGTTGTACTCATCCACTCCATTGTAAGTCCACTCATTGTACTCATCCACTTAAAACCATCAAACACACCACTTTACTGCCTCACAAACACCTGTTGCCAGTAACATAACCAAACTACTGCCGGCTGTCAGTTGTCGATGGCAGTAGTCAAATTAGTATTAAATTTAAGTTTAATAGTCAAGTTTAATATTATTATTTCAAATGTAAAATATATTTTGCCTTTACACTAATTAAAATACAGTTTAAGAAGCAATCTAAAGGCTATATTGCATATGTAAATAGCATTAAATAATTCATATGAAATCTGTTACAGCCGCTGACTTGACCCGTTTCTCCCCGGTACACGTTAGACTTAGCCCGTTCTTCCCCAGGTGCCTCATATTTGAAGCATTTATTTCACCATATATGACCAAATGAAGCCATTTACTAAGTTTCATCAATATCTGTCGATTGCTAAAGAAGTTTGCCAATTTTCCATATGATTAACATGGGAAAAGAGTATGCAGGTTTGCTGCCATGAAAAGCACAATAAACAAGATTTTTTGCCATAAATAGGCGAATCTCAACCAAATGAAGCTGAATTCCAAGTTTCATCGAAAAATAGTTGTTAATGAGTGAAATATTAACACATCAAAATTCTCCATAAGATTAGCCTAACATTGGATATAACCAAAATAAAATGTACTGTCTTTAGACTTTTTAATATCTCGGTAACCAATGGAGATAGAGCATAGCTTCAAGATACTAAATTGTGTGTTTTTTGAGCTAAATCCAATGGTTAAAATAAAAATTATTTTTTTTTAAATTTACATATGAAAAATGCAAAAAACCATTTTTGGGGTACAAAACCCCCCAAAACTACCCCTTCCGGTAGGTCAATATGTCTGGTTTACGAACTCATCCGAATAAACGTAGGATTACATATCTCTACTAAATTTGGTGTTGATCGGACCATTTTTAAGAGAGTTATCGTGTCTAGGGACACACACACACATATATATATATATATATATATATATATATATATATATATATATATATTATAACAAAGATGATAGTGAGTAGGGCTACTATAACATTATTTGTTTTTATTTTCATTATAAATAAACTAAGTACCCTTTTTACTTTTTAAAAACATTTTTATTTTACTGACAATAAAAATAAAATAAAAAATATACTGTCAGTAAAATAAAAATGTTTTTAAAAAGTAAAAAGGGTACTTAGTTTATTTATAATGAAAATAAAAACAAATAATATATATATATATATATATATATATATATATATATATATATATATATATATAATTTTAATGACTATTATTTTTAGTCTCTGGGCACCTAAAAACGAAAAATTAACATGGTCTCGGGCTTAGGTCTTACCATGAGACCTACGGTAATAGCTTATTCCCTATGGGTAATTCGCTAAAAGGCTGAAAATACATTGATGTGGTGTGGTGTAACTAGCCAGAACAATACAATATAAATATGAAATGTTCAAGACAGTAATACAAAAAGAAATAATTGGCCTTCTTAGCAAAATTACGATGTTATTTCTTTGCATTCAAAAAATCATTTGTTGTTATAAAAAGGGTTTTTGACCAACCAATTGTTTAGTTTCTTCAAGAACGTATCAGCAGGATACATGGCAATATGGTTGTGCAGCTTAAGATATACTTTCTTAGAGAGAACAATACTGCTGCCCAACGACTTACTTAGTCTGCAAAATCGGAAACTTAAAATATTTTTCCTCATATATCTATATCTACCCATAAAGAACGGTAGTTGGAAAGATGCAACACAAGTTTTTTTTTTAACATTCACAGAATCAAACCCCTTACAATGATACAATCATATACTACTTGATTGAACGATCTTGACGTGAAAACTCCAGAAAAATTGACGATAGATCAACCGTTTAAGAAGTAGAAACCTTTAAAATTTGCTGTGGTGGCTGAAAATTCAGGTACTTTATTCTTTAGTTTTGGTTGTCTAGGGCCTTAAGGGTGCATCAGATCTGAAATTTGATGGAAATAGTTTGTGCAGAATTAATAAATTGTCTACAAGTTTTGTAATGGGGGTTTTGCTCTTTCTTTATAGTTTGCACACTAAATCACTTTAAAGTTGAAAGTTGGATTTTGCTTGGATGACGGATATAACATGAGTTGTTCAAGCATTCCCAGAATTCAAACCCCCATCAACTATTATCGAAAGCTCTGGACGCGTAAGCTCAAGAAAAATTGACGATTTCCATCCACCCAACCACCATATAGGGTTCGGTTCGGCCCGAGACACGTCTTCAAAAGTTACCATATGTTATTCTCATGGAAGCTACTTTTGTGACGAACATATTGGTTTATGGAGTAAGTTATATAAACAGCTGTTTTAATTTAAAGTATTGAGGAAAGATTAATACAATAAGTATTATTAATAGGCAAGCATGTTTCTTTTCCTCCTTTTTTCTCAGTTTGTGGGCATCGTAGGAGAAATCCGCGCATACCGATAGAAAGGTATAGTCCTGTAGATGAGCAGAATCCCATTCTAATTCACATTGGACTCCAGTGCTACGCCCCACAGGCTTTAAAAGTTCCAATATTATTCTTATGGAGTAAGGAGAATTGATTGAATCATTAGACAGCTGTTGTAAAAGCAACTGCTATAAAAACAGGAAGAACAGATTGTTCAGTTATAAAGTGTTTTTTAAACCTCTTGGGTCCAGATCAACAGAATATTCGGTCGAATTTCGACCAGTGGGCGATCTCTAGTAAGTATTACTAGTATACGTGTTGCTCGAAATCGAGCAATTTACTTTAATACAATACAAATGTTACTTTTAGCTCAAAATCAACGACATCCGGCCAATATCCACTATTGTGAATATCTTTAATCACCAAAACAACACGTATTTACAGCTGATTATTAACAGATGTTTAAAATGCTTTATTCAATCCCAATGTTATTTAAATGGGAAATTTTGAGATTTCAATATTGGATAGGGCCTTTATTTTTAGTCCGATTCTCATCAGTTTTTGGCGGAAACAACTACAGACCAAGCCCTATCCAACGACACCAAAAACTTGAAAATCGGTTAAAAATTGTAGAAGGAGTTCTCATGACAAAAAAACCCTTAGCGTATTAAATAAGTATAGATACGATATAAGTACAATATAGACTTGGGTGACCACAGCGAACGAGCTAAACCAGACGGATAGTGAACGTAAATGCAAAGCATTTCTCTGGTTGGCATTGCATTTTGATTACCGTTGCGAAGCAAAGGTATAAGTCAGCTAGTCTTTGATATTAGGCATATAAAAAATAAACTTCTTTAAAACGTATAGTACTGTCATATATGAAACTTCGCAGTAATTCGCATATGGCCTACAACCTGTCAGTAAGTAGTGGGGTTTGGTTACTTTCAAAACGGAAGTCGTGCCATTTGCCAGCAGCTGCCACGCCAGCTGCCATCGGCCAGATGGCAAATCAGATGCTGTCGCCATATGCCATGCCATATAGCTTCCGGTGGGGAGAGGGTATATCAAATGATGGGGTGGAGAAGGGTTGATCAGATGGTGTTAATGTTTGAAGTAGGAGTTAGTTTATAAAGGAGAGGGGATAATTGTTTCAAGGTTATATGGAGGGGGTTTTAAAAAAGACTGAACTATTAAGAGTTCAGTTTATCGGTGATCGTCATACAGGTCAGTCGAAACCGACAAGGGACCGAAGAATAGCTTCTACATCATTTATTGCTGTAGAAGATACATCTGGAACTTGTACAGGGTTCTGAGGAGTTGGTGAAGTTGAATTTCTAGGAGGATTTTCCCTTGGATGAGTTGTTGATGATATTTCTTGAACTTGAACATTTTCTTGGTTGGTCTCCATTATTATTGTTGTAGTGTAAATTAGAGTGGAGATGTTGTTAGCTCAAGAGCATAGAAGATAATGAAGTAGGAATTATTGTCGGGGCCCTTATATAGGGAATAGTGGGGGTAAAATAAAAAAACTTGTTAAACACAGTCGATAGGTGTAACAAGTTTAAAGTTATTGAAGTGTAACATAGAACGTAAAATGTCGTAAATAACACTATCATCAACATTAACCTGCGAAGTTGTCGAAGAGTATAATGGGTTAAAACTGTACTTCTTCCTAACTCTATTTAAATTAGTTTTACTCTTTGAAATTGAAGGTTTAGAAGTACTTCGTAATATGTGTTGTGTTCGCAAAAGCTTTAATTTTAAACATTGTGTATTCATCATAACCGATGTGTTACATTCAGAAGTTAAAAGAAGACTGAGATATAAAATAAAGTGTAAAAGAAATCGAAACAAAATGCCGGAGTAGTAATTTTGTAGGTTAGAATTAACCTACAATATGAATGCTAAAAGTAACGAAGTCTATTCCATGGATAATTCTAACCTCAAATGTAGTTAACGAAGTAGTCATAACGTAAAACTAATGAGAGATGATGACTGAGCGGATGCAAGGCAATGAATGTTCGTGGCGCGATAAACTACCCACTTTTATAGAGGCAATAACTCCAGCCAGATGGCGGCAGATGGCGAGCAAATGACTGGTTGACCGACTTTCACCTGAGTAGTAAGAGTAGTAGGGGGTTTTGGGGCAATGACCGGAAAGGTCAATGACCCCCCCCCCGCCGAAAAAATGGAGCCCCCCCTTCCCCCACTCCTCCGGGTCAATGGCCGGTCACCACCTTCCTCTACTCCTTCTAGGCCAATGACCGGTCACCACCGGTTGCTGACTCTATGTGGTGAAACCAGACCAAACATGGCAGCTGCCATGGATAATTCTAACCTCAAATCTGCTGCGCATGCAACGAGTTCTCCGGATCGGAATTAGTCTATGCCATGCGCATGCGCCTAGTCCTGTATTACTCACTTTAGCGCTACTGCACATGGATAATTCTAACCTCAAACCTTGGTTTTGTGTTGTTGCGCATGCGCCGCTCCCCACTCCTTTACCTTCCTTATACACTGCTGCAAACTGGACTGGATTGAACACTGTACTGGAGTGAAACAACTTCCCCCACTACTTGAAAACCCGAGGAGCGATAGGAGCTCAATCTTTGCGTCAGTCGCCAACAAATTTTCATAGCGAAAGGTTGTTGGTGATTCAGCAAGAGGTTTCAAATATATAGTAGGCCTATATATATTTGAACTTCTTCTACTACGTTGCGTTTTTTAATGCAATGTGGTATGTGTGTGTGTGTGTGTTTAGTTTTAAGTTGTATTTAATTTAAGAAATTATTTGCGCATTGCGATGTTAGTTATAAGTTGGGTTTAGCATTAAGGTGTATTAATTTTAAGAGGTGTTTAGGATTAAGGTGTATTAATTTTAAGAATAATGATGGTATAATTTTAAGAGGTGTTTATTATTAAGGTGTATTAATTTTAAGAATAATGATGGTATTTGGTTGTGTTGAATTATTTGGTTTTTTAATAATGATGTGTTGTTAGTTTTAAGTGTTGGTACTACTAATTAAGGGGGGTCATGAGGTTGAATTTTGAGAAAAAAAATCATTTTTTAGTTTATTTCATATTTTTGTTCCCTGATTAATTACGAATTATTTCCTGCAAATTTCATAAAAATAGGTCAAAGCAAACAGTTTTTATTTAATATTATATAGTCGTATGTTCAGGGGATTTTCAGCACTTTGAGTGAGGTTTCGCGCGCAGTGTATGGAAATAATCGCGATTTTCCGAAAGTTTGTTTTTTTAACACGTATGTACCTTTTTCTCAAAAACGGTTAAAGATAGGATCCTGAAATTTTTACCACACTTTCAAATCACCTATTTACACATATTTATAACATTTCATAAAGATAAAAACCAAAAAAATATAATTAACCTCATTACTACATTATAATTTTTGAATTTTTTAAATATATTAACATAAGTTTTTACTGTGTTTATAATTTTTAACACAAATCAACCAAATGTTATAAATATTTGCATAATAGTATGATCAATACAGGGTAAAAATTTCATTCTGATATCTTTTATGGATCCTGAGAAAAAGGTACACAAAGTTAGTGAAATTAACATGGCGGAGATACAACCTCATGAACCCCCTTAATGTTGTTTTGCCTTACAGCTAGATGTTAGGGGGTAGATTAATTGTAAATTCAGAAGTTCGGTTGAACTTCACTTAGAAGGGGTGGGACATCCGCAAATTGTAGGTAAGCGGACTAGGTTTTTGCATTTTGTTTAGGAATATAATGGGTGGGATTAGCTTGGGTGGGTGTTAGAGTTGCGTTTCTGCATTAGCTGTTCCAGTTTCCCTTTAAATTAATGGTTACGGTAGACCCGGACAGGACCGTTACGGTAGACCCGGACGGTCCAGGGACCTCCCTCGCAGAACGTAACTAGTGGGTTGGGAGTGGGAACCACTAGGCAAACAGGGTGGTGGGAACAGTATTACTGTTCCCATCACCTTGGTTTTTTATAAGTCTTGAGTGACCTTGACCTACTTTTGGAAAGGTCAATGACCCCCCCCCCCGAAAAAATGAAGCCCCCCCGAAAAAATGGACCCCCCCTTCCCCCACCACTCCTTCCCCCACCACTCCTTCCCCCACCAGTCCTTCCCCTACCTCCCGCGCCAATGACCGGTCATGGCCGGCTGCTAACCCCTCTCATTTGCATACCGTTATAAAAGACGTGTCGGCCGCGGCTAGTGTTTCATTCTGATTCCAGACGTTACACTGTGAACTTGGAGTTATAACGATGTCTTCTGTGCCGACTACTACTTCTACTACTTCTACTACTTCTACTAGTTCAACTTCAACTTCGACTTCTACGGCTGTTACTGCATCAAACAAAACTCTTCGCTTGAAAAACTCTCCGGATTGGTATAAGAAGCAGCTTTCATCTCAACCTTCAACTTCTGGAGCTATTCTTCCGCCAACCAACTCTTCTATACTTCGTAGTATTTTTTCACCGCCTTCGCCTTCGACTTCGCTCTCAAACGACTCTGCACCGCTATCATCTATCATGCCGCCACCAAAATTGGCAATTAATGTAATTTGGGAAAAATTAATAAATTCTAACACAGTTCCACTGATTGCAAAATTCACCTGTTTTAATGCAATAGTGAGATCACTCCTCTGCTATGGGGCGCAAGTGTGGGGTTTCTTAGAAAGTGAACAAGTGGAATCGGTACAAAAATTATTTTTGAAGAAATTGTTGAGATTGCCTTATAACACGCCAAATTACGCATTGTACATTGAAACGGGGGCTGAAAAGTTGCATCTCTATACTTTGTGTCTTGCCCAACAGTACTTAAAAAAAGTGTTGTTGTTGCCGCAAAATCGTTTACCAAAAATACTTGCAAAACAAACTATCATAAAGAATGTGGGCTGGTGTCGGGGCTGGAAAGCGCTAGGGGTAAAAAATTACATAAACATAGATTTTAGCGTCGGAGAGGGGGAGGGGGAGCGCGTGGCGGCTCAGCTGGCGGCGGTGGTGGAGGGGGAGCGGGAGAGATGGAGAAGTTGGTGTAGAGGACAAGCACTGACGTCCCGTTATCACAGCCAATATCTTTTCCTCGACCTTGACATTGGCAGCAGGATATTGTTGTCTGAGGGCACAGATATTAGACTTGTTTCCTGGTTCATAAAGGCTCGCGCGCAGTTAATTGATCTGAACTACAAACCTTGGTTAGATAAGAATTATCTTTGCTCACTATGTAATTTACAAAAAGAAGAAACGGTCTTTCACTTTATTGCAGAATGCCCTATTTTAAAGAGTATCAGGAAAAAATGGTTGGGAAGAGACTCGTTAAATGAATTGGAATATTTTAATTTATTGAATGGGGGAGATTGGCTTAACCTGGGAAAGTATTTAAAAACGGCTTGGGGGTACAGGTGGGAGCTCACTCAGGAATTCAATTATTAAAAATTTGTTAAAGTGCTGGAAAAAAAACTGTTAGCCTTTTTTTTATGAACGCAAATTATAAATTCCTTGTTCAGATACATAAGATGCAATTTTGTACTCATTGTTACTGTTTTGTTTTTCTTTTAGTAATATTTTATTGTTTATTCTGTATCAATGGTATATAGGGTAGTAAAATTAAAACCACTATTACTGTTTCAGTTAGTGCCAACCAAACAAGACGGTCTGATGACCATTGTTTTATAGTGCTATGTTGTGGTAGGAGCAAAAGTAGGTAATTTTAGTTTAGTTATGAATCACAAGAAGAGTTTGTATGTTTTTCTTTGTAAAACGTTGTAAAAAAGAAAATAATAAAGCACTTTTTCTTCTTCTTCTTCTTCTTCTTCTTCTTCTATCATGCCGCCACCGAATAAGCCAGCTCCCCATCCTAAGACTCCTTCATTTGAAACTATTCTTCATCACCTTAGTACACCCATCATCCCACTATCACCATTGCCTCCTACCCCACCACTTACTTTACCTGAAGACCATACTTATCATAAAACTGCTCCTAAACCCGCCCCTAAACCCGCCCCTTAACCCGCCCCTAAACCCGCTCCTAAGCCCGCTCCTTCAGAGCAATTTCGATCATTACAAGAAGAGCGTCGTAGGGCATTTAGCCGTCCCACTACTTGCCCTGAAATGCTTACTAGGGGAACTAAGAAAGGATCAGCTTGTGGGAGGAAATGTGTTAAAAACGAAAGTTTTTGCCGTGTACATGTCGTGAAACATCTTTCTGGACCACAACTGACAGAAATCCCCACCGTTGAAGACGATCCTAAAATAATATCCGTCAGAGGAGAGAGGCTTAAGAAAGGTTTGAAATATTTTTTTCTAAGTGTTATTGACCACCAACACATTTTGGCAAAATGTAACGGCTTAAAATATAAAATTAGAGTTTGTGAGAATTTGTGTGAAGAGAAGAAATTTAACAATTTAGATTCTCAAGACTTTCTCCTCAGGGATAAAAAGGATCGTATTACAAGGTGGGGGCGTAAACAGTAAATTCACTTAGTTTTTTCCAAATTGTTGCTTAAAAAAATAATGGGGGAGAAACACAATGCGTTATAGCGTTGTGTTTCTCCCCCATTATTTTTTAACACTCTAAGTCTCGTGACCTACTTTCATGTGAGTAGTAGGTAAAGGAGGGTTCTGTGTCTGTCCCCACTCCTTCGGGTCAATGACCGGACAGGAAAGGTCAATGACCCCCCCCCCCCGAAAAAATGGAGCGCCCCCCCACCACTCATTCCGCCACCACTCCTTCCCCTACCACTCCTTCCCCACTCCTCCGGGTGAATGGCCGGTCATGACCGGTTGTCTACCTACATCTAACTGTTACACTTGCTATTCCAGAGTCTTCATTCTACTCCTAGAGGCCACCGCTTCAACAACGTCGCTATGACTTCTCTATTTGAATTATGCTTGCAAGAGATAATTGCAAATAGAGACTTGTTGGACTTTGCATTAAATAATGCAAACTTTCCACCAACATTGAGAGAAGTGGTGTATTCCTTTTGTAAAGAAAACTTTGGATACATTCACTATTTTTGGTGGAAATTCCATGATGGAACAAAAATGTGTAGCGAATGCGGTTTGGCTGCAACAGGAGATCAATTTGCAATCTTTTTAGATGAAGGTGGATCCTACGATGGAATGTGTTACTTTGCATACAAGTTCTACCTTCCAAAGGAAAAATGCGATATTTGCGCATGTTTCCTATACAAGTGGGTAAACACCGAAGTCCCTGTGTGAGTTTAGCTCCATAGGGACAAACGGCCCTTTTCAGGGCCACCTAAGACTTGAATTTAGGCATGTAAGCTACTTAGCTTACATGCGACTTAGCAGAAATAAGTTCTGCTACGCGGCTAGTTTGATCCGTGTAGTAGTAAGTAAAGGAGGGTTCTGTGTCCGTCCCCACTCCTTAGGGTCAATGACCGGACCCGCAAGGTCAATGACCCCCCCCCCCCCCGAAAAAATGGAGCCCCCCCAAAATGGAGCCCCTCCCCTTCTTCCCCCACTCCTTCCCCTACCTCCCGGGTCAATGACCGGTCATGACCGGCTGCTAACCTTTCTCATTTGCATACCGTTATAAAAGCCGAGCCGGCTACGGCTAGTGTTTCATTCTGGTTTCTTCCACCGCTCTTGTTGCTTCCTTTCTGCCAGTCTTAATATCTTTATTTTTAAAATGCTTCCTAACCTTAATGAAAACTTTAATCCTTCTGAAAATGCTAATGTTTTTCAACCACCTGAAGATGATGTAGTAGATGATTTCCAACAACATGAAGAAGATGTGATAGAAGATATGGATAGTAGCAGTGAAGATGAAATTGAAGATGACAGTGAAGATGACAGTGAAGATGAAATTGAAATTAATGAGCAATTTAAAGTATTTTTTATAGAAACACAATTTTCTTTTGATGTAATTGAAAGATTTATTTTTGAAGCACATAGATGGCTAAATTTAGGGTTTAATATTATCATCGGTTCACCTATTGTATATAATAACAGTAACTTCTTTCTTGTAACACCAGATCATCGAGAACAAATTTTGACTTGGCAGGATGATGTGATGAGATCATATGAACTCAACATTGGTGTTGGTTACTTTGTTGCAAGAGTGGCTTAATAACCACATTACCCTTCCCCCACCTCCACCCTATCCCTTCCCAATCCTTATTCCTTCCCCCTCCCCATATTTAAAATTTATAAAAGGCGGACTATGAACCTCCAGGTTTCTAGTCTGTACTCGCACTTTGTGCCGTCAAGTACATTTCTTGTAGTTTTTTTCCGCCTTTTAAAATATTATTTGTTTGAAAAAATGCCTCCTAATGTGAATTACCATTTTAATTCTTGTGAAAATTCCGATGTTTTTCTACAACCTGAAGACATTTTAAATAATGATAGTGAGATTGAGAGTGAAAATGATGATGATTATAGTGTTGAACTTAGTGAAGAACGTAAAGTTATAGCAATTGATCCACAATTTCCATTTGATACAATAGAAAAGTTTATGGTTGAAGCTAATAAATGGTTAAATTTAGGATGTTATATACGAATTGACTCTTTTATATTGTATGGTGATAGTCATTCTTTCCTTGTCACACCAAATGACAGAGACCGCATGTTGCAGTGGGCACAATCTATGATGGAGTGCTATGAACAAGGTGTGGACACTGGTGGCTATTTTCTTGCACAAGTAGTGTAATAACAAAATTACCTTTCCCCCGCCCTACACCCTATCCCTTCCCAATCCTTATTCCTTCCCCCTCCCCATTTTTAAAATTGATAAAAAGGCGGGCTATGAACCTCCAAGTTTTTCGTCTGTACCCACACCTTGCGGCATGAAGATGCTTACCAGACTTGATGGTTTCATAGCCAATGATATTAATATATGGAGTTTGATAACAAACTTACGGATAAAAATTGAAGAAAAAATTATGGCAAACAATGAGCTAGGAGTTATCGTTTTTGTTTCATTACTAGAACATTTTGAAATTTTGTATAGTATAAAAGTAACAATTAACAATATTAATGAACTATTTCCTTGGACAATATTTATTCGCAATAAAGTTGAAGAGCAGAAAATTATAGTAGATGTGACAGCAATGAAATATAACGTAGATAGAGAAGAATAGATACAAACCCCCTCCCATTCCTTTGTTTTGCAAAAATAGTGGGGGTAGGAGTATATATAAGACTAAGTAAGCGATACATAGTTTGTTATTTGAAGTAAAAGAAGTAGTAAATAAACATGTTGTCTAAAGATACTCCATTTATTAATTATTTTGAAGTTAAAGATGTTTTTGAAAGCACAAATGAAATACAGGAAGAAAACATAGAGGAAAATTATAATGAAACTAATAACGATTCTACGATGGAAGAGGAAGAAATGGTACAGATTGAACAAGAACTATTTGAAGAAATGATAAACGATAGTGATGAAGACATAATTAAGGAAGCTATTGAAATATTTATATTGGATTCATCATTGGAATCACCCATATCACCTTTACTATCTTCTGAATCTTAATCTGAATTGGACTAAGGTACCCCCACCATTTTGATAAAGTAGTGGGGGAAAAATATTCCCACCACAAGTTAAAAGTTGGTGGGGGAATGTTTATAAATGTGTTAAATATTTGTGCAGGAGATCAGTCTTAGGGAGACTAGTGACTGAAGATGTTTCGTAAAATATCTTTTGATCCTTCATACTACAATCTGTTTGATATACATCGTTTTCCAGACATTGAGGAGAAATTGTACAGAAAATTTTGTTCTCTACTCGATAAACCACAAAAACTACCACCAAATACTTTTACCTACAAGCTACCCATCATGGACAAGGACGATGTAAGCAAAATACCATTAGTTCAAGTGAAATTTTTGGAAGAAAAAATTCTTGTTTGTGTAAGAGAAGTGTTTCATAATGATTATTCAAAAAGATTGGCTTTCGACTTTATTCAAGAACATGCAGGATCTGAAAGATAACAGTATCCAGAACCATATTACAAATATCTTTTTCAGAATGGAGCAAGTGTAACGGTAGAAGTAACCATTACATTAACATAACTCTCCCCACCACTACCGTCTCCCCACTACTGGCTTAAAGTTGGTGGGGGAATGTGGATAAATATGTTGATTATCTGTGTAGAAGCTCATTCTTCGAGAAATTGTTGATCAAAATGTTTCATCATGTACCTTGTGTTCCGACTTGTTCCCACAGGGAAAAACAAAGATTGAAAAAACAAGAAAAGGACAAACGAGACCGAGAAGATATGAAGATGGAATTTAATAGACTACAATTTCAAATACCTGGAATTGAACTTGGAGCACCAAGATTGAAAACCATCCACTGGAAGTTATATCAAATTTTTGAAAGTACAAGTTGAAGCAAGAGATCTAAAATTGAAAAGATTAGAAATGGAAAATCGAGAATTGAAGAAATTAATATCACACATGTCTGGTAATACAACAGTTCAAGAAGGTGAAGAAGAAGGAAAAGAAATTTTAGGAATCTAAATTATCAGCACCCTTTTAGAGAATAGGGAATAGATCATTTTGTGGTAATGTAATAACATGCCGCTTAGTGATCTATTCCCAGTTCTCGCTTAATATGCGATGACCTTGACCTATATAAAAGTAGTGGGGGTAAGAGCATATAAGGAGATAGTTATGGATATAACTTTCAGTACGAGTCTAACACTATGGACAGCTTGTTAGTTTTATGTTTACAACAAATTATTAATAATGGGTTTCTTTACCATTATATAATAAGATCAAATAAATCTGAAATACCTCAACCGATTCGTGAAATGCTCATGAAATTTAAGAAGGACAATTGTGGATTTGGTATTTATCTTGCTTTTATATTTGAAGATGGAACAAAAATGTGTCATGATTGTGGAAAAGCATCTGATTCAGATTTTGAACAATTTGAAGACGATGAAGGTAAATTAGTTCACCTTGTAAAAGGCCAAGTGATGAAATTTGAAACAGTTAAGAAAAAATGTAACATTTGTGCACAAAATTTGTTTAAATTTATTAAGTATAGTGCATTGAAATCATAATACCCCTTCCACATATGAAGAAGGTGGGGGGAAAAGAGTGGGGATTATAAAGTGATGGGAGAACTTGTATAAATGTAGGTTGTTTGAAGAGACTTTTAATATTGTTGCAGCGTTTGTTGAAACAACATGCAGTTTGAAGTTTGCCATTTTAAAATTAAATATGAAGAATGGAGCTCTGTTGCAGAATTTGTCAAGTCCAAAGAAGAAAATCAAAAATTGATAAATGTACATTGCTATATTCACAATCAAGAAAGTCATGACCGGGTGATGGAATATTTGAACACACCTAACATAACATCAGAAAGCTCTGCATTTATAAAATATTTAAAAAAAGAAGATTTGGATGTTACCCTAGAAGTTTGGTATCTAATTTAAATTATAAAAAGAAGAAAATTATTGTAGTGGGGGAAATGTAGAAATTAGTGGTGGGGGAAATGTGATAAAACCGGCAAAATTGTAGAACAGAATTCACTCTGTACAACGACAGACAACGATGGAGCATCCTTCCACAACACCTGTATTGGCATCTTCGGATTGGCATCAAAATCAGCAGCCTAGTACTTCAAGTTCAATTTGGTATGAAAATCAGCAACCTGCCACTTCAAGTTTAAACTGGTATCAAAATCAGCAGCCTAGTACTTCAAGTTCAATTTGGTATGAAAATCAGCAACCTGCCACTTCAAGTTTAAACTGGTATCAAAATCAGCAGTCTAGTACTTCAAGTTCAATTTGGTATGAAAATCAGCAACCGGCCACTTCAAGTATAAATTGTTATGGAAATCAGTAAACTACTACTTCAACACAAAATTTCTATAAAAATCAACAGCCGACAACATCAACTAATTTTTGTACATCAGTATTTAAAGTATCAAAGCCCCATTTGGATTGTAAAAAGTCAATATCAGCTCAATCAGCAAGAATCAGGAAAAACACACACATGAGAGAAAGATGCAAGAAAGAAAGGATAGAATTTACAAAGTTACAGTTAACAGTTCCCTCTATTAAAGTGGGATGTAGCAGAATAAAAACTTTGGAAGCAACCAACGCATATTTATTCGAATTGTTAGACAAAATTGAAAAGTTGAAGAAGAATGAACATCATAAAAAGTAAACACTCATTCCCCCAAGAAAAACAAAAAAAAATAATAAAATAGCAAAATCCAAAAAAAGTAGATGTAGAATAGAGAGCGAGGAATAGATCACTTTGTGGTAATGGACTAACATGCCACTTAGTGCTCTATTCCTCGTTCTCGCGTTATATTGGATGACCTTGACCTACATTAGTAGGGTGGGGGAAATTGAAAATGGTAGGGGGAATTCAAAGTGGTGGGGGAAAGTGTATAAAGGACGAGCCTACTATAGACGAATCACTCTGAAAGCAAACTTGTCACGAGTATGGACTTGACCACAAGCAAAGAAGATAGAAAACAAAAATATCGGGAAATGGCTAAAGTAAGAGAATCAAGAATAAGGTTAAGATTTTACAAACTACAGAGATTAATTCCTGGTGTTAGGTTAGGAGAAATACGATCAAGAACAGTGGACTTGGCAGCTGATTATATCAGTTACTTACATTCGGAATTAATGGTAAAGGAAGCAAGAATAGAAGAGCTGGAGCACAAGATAAAACAACATATTGAAACATCGAACAGTGAACCTATAAATTTTGTAATAAAAGAAGAAGATGTAAAAGACTTAAATTAAACAAAAGAAAATGAGCTTGGACTTTGGTTATTGATTGGACACTTCTTAGAGAATAGGGAATAGATCACTTTGTAGTAATGAATTATCATGCTGCTTAGTGATCTATTCCCAGTTCTCGCTTAATAAAAAATGACCTTGACATACTTACCAAAATATCATATAAGCCGGATTAAAAGCAGTTATTCCTCATTTATTTGAAATGGCTCCTGTGGACAACACTGATTATCCGAGGAAACCTCTTATTGAAATATTGTATAAAATTCAACTAGAGGATTTAAATATGGAAGAAGATGAAAATAACAGCGAAACATCAGAAGTAGAAACTATAAATGATATGGATGTGGATGTAACAACATCAGAAGAAGAAAATGCCAATGATGTGGAGAATGAAAATTTGGATATGGATGTAGTAATATCAGAGTCTTCGTCATCATTTGAATATGAAGAAATACATATTGAAACTCCAATTCAGAATACTAATGAAGAATCTGTTTGTAGAAGGTTAATATTTTGTCCAAGACGTTTGTTTTCTTCTGAAAGTGAAGAAGAAGAAGAAGATGAAATAGTAGTGGGAGAACTATTATAAAAGAAGGAAAGGGAGAGCTCATTTCATTTCTTGGCGAAATTTTGAAGAGTGAACACCACCAAACATGTATCATTGCGATAAATGTTTGGAATCGTTTAACGATGATATTCTGTTAGAAATATATAAAGAACTAATTCACAACAACACAGAAGAAAAAGAAGAACAAGAAGAACAAAATGAAATAACAGCAAGACCTACAACAACTTTACCAAATGTACAAGTATCAGCTTTACCCGGAAAGGTAGTAATGCATCATAAGATTCAAAATGAAGATTTAAACTTAGAAGAATTTATTAGAGAAGCAAAACCAATCATCAGTAGAACTTTAAAAGAAGAATTAAAAAGATTAAATTTTCTCAAATTTGGTTTACTACTAGAAGCTATGTTTATAAATGTACAAGAAGAATTATCACCAAGAGGATTTATAACTAAAAACCAAACTATCATAGGAAGTTCAGACATTGATTCAATAGTTGAAAAATGTATAGAAGAAATATTAACTAAAATTCAGGAACATGAAGGACGAGGATCAGGGTGGAGTCTTATAAGTATTGAAGGATTAAATATAAGAGTTCATAAACATGGATATGGACTAATGGGATCTAGTTATATTCGTTTGCCAAAAATAATTAAGATACAAGATCATGTGTTAATGTGAAAAATCAAGATAACGAATGTTTTAGATATGCGATGACATGTAAATTTGTACCAAATCATTGGAATGAACCAAACCAGCACTATGAAAATCAAAGATATAGATATAACTTTCAAGGAATTAGTTATCCTGTATCACTAAAAGATATATCAAAATTTGAGAAGAAAAATCCCGGCACATAATGTTTTTGGATTAGATAGTTCAAATAAAGTTTATCCTTTACGTATTGCTAAAGAAGAGCTAGCAGATCATACAGATTTACTACTACTAACGCAAGGAGATGTATCTCATTATGTGTATATAAAGAAATTTGACTCTCTTGTTAACAAGCAACTTTCAAAAAATCGAAACAAAAAGGTGATTTGCAAGAGATGTTTTAATTTTCAACGAGAAGGAAGACAAGGAATAGAATGGTTACAAGAGCACAAAAGATTATGTAACAATAATTATGAAGCAAACATTATTTTACCGTCAGAAAGCAGAGCATTTGTTACATTTCAAAAGGTTCATCATCAATACCGTATTCCTATAGTTGTATATGCGGACTTTGAATCAACACTAATTCCTATAGAAGATGAAAATTGTGAAGCTAGAAAAAGTGTCAAATATCAAATACACAAACCAAATAGTTTTTGTTTAATGGTTAAATCAACATTATCAGAAGAACATTTAAACCAATATGGATTAACTTCAGAACCTCTAGTATATCGTGGTGAAAATGTGGAAACAATATTTCTTGACCATTTATATTTAATAGCTGAAAATGTACAAAGATTATATACGAATATCGTACCAATGAAACCGATGGAGGAAGAAGAAGAAATTCAACATGAAAATGCAACTCACTGTTTCTTATGTAAAAATGAATTTACCATTGACAATTATAAAGTTAAAGATCATGACCACCTTACAGGTTATTACAGGGGTGCTGCTTGTAATAAATGCAATTTGAGCTATCGTTTACCACTATTTATTCCTGTGGTTCTGCATAACCTCAGTGGGTATGATGCTCATTTTATAATACCTGAATTAGGAAGAGACAATGGTTCAATAGATGTGTTGGCTGAAACTTCAGAAAAATTTATAAGTTTCTCTAAAACAGTTGGAAATGTTAAATTAAGATTCTTAGACTCCTACCGATTTATGCCGTCAAGTTTGTCTAAACTTTCTGAAAATTTAAGGAAACAAGATTTTATTGAAACAAAGAAGATTGTAAGTAACGACAAACTGGATCTCGTACTTCGGAAAGGTGTTTTCCCATATGATTATATAGACAGTTTAGAAAAATTTAATGAAACATCACTTCCGCCAAAAGAAGAATTCAAAAGTAAACTATACGACATGGACATATCTCAAGAGGATTATGATCATGCATGTAAAGTATGGAATGAATTAGGATTTACAACATTGGGAGAATATTCAGATTTTTATGTTAAATTAGATGTAACTTTACTATGTGATATAATGGAAGAATTTAGAAATACATGTTTTGCAGCATATGGATTGGACCCTCTTCATTCATACACTTCACCTGGACTAGCATGGCAAGCCATGTTGAAAGAAACAAATTGTAAATTACAACTTCTTACTGATATAGATATGGTTTTGATGTTAGAATCAGGAGTTCGAGGGGGATTGACGCAAAGTGTAACCAGACATGTTAAGGCCAATAACAAGTATCTGCCCGATTATGATGCATCAAAACCAACAACATTCCTAGGTTATTTCGATGCAAATAACTTATACGGATGGGCAATGTCAAATCCCCTTCCATATGATAATTTTAAATGGATAGATCCAGAATCGATTGGAAACATAATGGATATACCGAAGCATGGTGAAACTGGTTACATTTTTGACGTCGATTTTGAATATCCTGAACATCTTAATGATCATCATTATGATTTACCACTTCTTCCAAAGACTGAAATTTCCCCTACTGGAAGATGGCCGAAATTATTAATGACTTTAAACAATAAGTCTAGGTATGTTGGACATTATTGGATGATACAACAGGCTTTAGACTTGGGATTAAAAATTACAAAAATTAATCGAATACTACAATTCTCTCAATCTTGTTGGTTGAAACCGTACATCGACAACAACACAAGAAGAAGAGCTGCTGCTACATCAAGTTTTCAAAAGGATTTCTTCAAACTGATGAACAATGCAATATTTGGCAAGACTTTAGAAAACAAAAGGAAACATAAGGATATCAAATTAGTAACTGATCCAGTAAAATTACAGAAATTAGTGCAACAACCAAACTTTGGTTCATCCGTAATTATAAATGAAAATCTTGTCGTCATTTCTATGAACAAAAAATCAGTTGTATTGGATCGTCCTTTATATCTTGGAATGTCAATATTGGATATTTCTAAAACACACATGTACGAGTTTCATTATAAGAAGATGGTTAATTATTATGGAAGAGATAACATTGGTATTGCATATATGGATACGGATGCACTTATTTACTGGATTAAAACAAATGACATGTATGAGGATTTACGGACCTTTGTATATAAAGATGATTTTGATTTTTCCGATTATCCTAAGGACCATCCAAATTACGACTATGACAAAAACAAAAAAGTATTGGGAAAATTTAAAGATGAAACAAATGGTGTGCCGATGATGGAAATTGTAGCATTAATGTCTAAACTGTATTCATTTCAACTGTACATAAATGAAAGGAACGAATATCAAGTTACAAAGAAAGCTAAAGGAATAAAGACATCTTTCCTAAAGAAGAACGTACAGTTTCAACATTATAAAAGATGTTTGTTTGAAAAAGTTGAAACAACTGCAACATTCAACACTATTAGAAGTTATAACCACCAACTTTTTAGTGTCAAACAAACAAAGTGGGCATTAAGCTACAAAGACGACAAGCGACATATTTTAGAAGATAAAATTAATACTCTACCATTTGGCCACTATTCCTTAAACACTATCGATTAGTAAACCTATTCTTCGTCCTTTACCTTCTTCCTTTTTCCTTTCCGTAAAAAAGAGGGAACATGGCAAGCCCAATGCCATGTTTCCTCTTTTTTACACTAATATAAAATGACCTTGACCCATATTTCAACTATATATAAGAGAATAAACCATTGTATGGATCAGTATTTCTACAAACGGTGTGCAAGCAACACTTTAAGATGGAAAGTGTAAAGGATAAGATTGTAAATGAACTACATAAACCAGCAAGAAGAAGATTTCCAAGAAGAAGTACAATCATTAAAGGAATGAATGATCTTTACCAAGCTGATCTCATTGAAATGATACCACACAGTAAATTAAACAAAGGATTTAAATATATTTTAACAATTATAGACTGTTTTACTAAAATAGCTGATGCTTTACCATTGAAGGACAAGACTGGTAAAAGTGTTACCAAAGCTATGGAAACAACAATACAAAGAAATAAATTTAAAATTAAACATTTACAAACGGATGATGGAAAAGAATATTTTTAATAAAGATTTTGGAGCTTTGATGAAAAAAGATAAAATAAATCATTATTCTACAAATTCTGAAGTTAAAGCTTCAATAATTGAAAGATTCAATAGAACATTAAAAGGAGCAATGTATAAACAATTTTCAAAACGAGGATCATATGTGTGGTATGACATATTACCACAACTTATAAAAGAGTATAACAACAAATATCATCGTACCATCGGAATGAAACCTATCCAAGTAAACAGTGCTAATGCTAAAATTGTATTACAACGCATCAAAAATAATACAACACCAAAAATAGAAAAGTTACAACCAAAAAAGTTTAAGGTTAATGATAAAGTTCGTATAAGCAAATACAAAGGTGTATTTAGTAAAAAATATCTGCCAAATTGGACTAATGAAGTATTTACAATTTATAAAGTACAACCAACTATACCTGAAACTTACATTTTAAAGGATAACAAGGGTGAATTACTTCAAGGTGGATTCTATGGACATGAGTTGTTAAAATCAACAGTTGGTGATGTATATCTTGTTGAAAAGATTTTACAAAGGAAAAAGGATATGGTTAAAGTTAGGTGGTTAGGATTTGATAAAAGTGAAGACTCTTGGATTCCTTCAAAAGACTTGGTATGGTTATTTAATAGCTCATTATGTGTTTAACCTTTAAACAAGATGGAGATTGTACAACAAAAAGATTGATTTAATATTAATAATATTGATGAATTGACAGTTGACAATAATAAGTTAAATCATGGTAAACATGGTGAATTACTACCAAATACGATAAGATGTTTAATAACTGGTCCTTCAAATTGTGGAAAAACTAATGTTGTCTTTAACCTTATAACTAATCCTAAAGGTTTACGCTTCAACAATATATATTTTTTTCAAAATCATTGCAACAACCAAAATATCAATTATTAGATAAAATACTTGCAAGTGTACCTGAAGTGAATTTCTACAAGTTTAATGCCAGTGAAACAATCATGCAACCAAATGAAGCAAAACCATTTTCCATTTTTATATTTGACGATGTTTCTTGTGAAAATCACGATACTATAAGAAATTATTTTGCTATGGGAAGACATCATAATATTGATAGCATTTATATTGGTCAAACATATAGTAAAATTCCAAAACAACTTATAAGAGACAATGCAAATATGTTGATCATCTTTAAGCAAGATGAGACAAATTTAAAGCATATATATAATGATCATGTTAATGCGGATATGCCATTTGACAAATTTAAAGAAATGTGTGGTAAAGCATGGAATGAAAAATATGGATTTCTTGTTATTATGAAAGAAGAAGATATTAAAAATGGTAGATATCGTATAGGATTGGATAAATTTGTATTAATACGCTGAACTACCTATGCTACATCTAGTAACACGTTGAACTTCACAGTGTAAACATGGTGAATCAAGAAAAACTATTAAAAGAAATAAAATCACTCAGTGATTCTATTAGAATAAAGAATCGTGCATTAAGGATGGGTTTAAGTGAAAGAGAAGAATTTCTAGAGAGTACATTTAAACCTATCACGGAACCTTTAAAACAAATATCAGAAACTATTGGTAAACCTCGTTATGAAGGAGATGTTTTACTACCAGTTTCTAAACAAGAAGTACAAGCATTAAAAAAAGAAGATGATGATGATTCATATACAAGTGCTAGTGAGCAAGAAGAAACAAAAGAAGAAGAATCAATTGTTCAAAAGGAAGAACAGCCAATACCTGAAGCAGAACAATCTATTCCAAATTTAACTCAATTGAGTAGTGATATATTACAACATGGACCTCTTGGACGAAAATATATAATGAAAATGCTACATGACATGAAATCAAATCCAAATTTAAGTAAATCACATGTATATGGAGCAAGAATTGATGGGAATGAATTGAAAATTGGTAACTCTAAGCTTGAAATAACTCAAGACGATTATATCATTATTGGTGATCATAAATATAAAGGAACAAAAGGATTATATGAATTAATTTTTAAAAATATACCAATAAAATATTCCGCAAAAGATTTAAATACTTTTAAAGAAATTTTACAAAATACTAACGCTCATAAAAGAAACTACTCAAAGGATGCAATGATTAATCGTTCACGTGCAACAAAATATGATATTGTTATAAAAAAATTGTTTCCCCCACGAAAATTACCAACATTACGTACCACACCAGCTGTGAGACAACCGTTAAAAAGAAAATCTTTATCACTTATAGATTTATCACTTCTTGAACAACATGGTAAAAAGAGTAAAGGAGATACTTCAACATCTGGTAAAGGATTAATGAAAAATCTATACAATACAAATGTTATCTACTACAACGACATCAATAAATTAGTTGACAGAATGAGACTATTGCATGAAGCTATGGAAGCCGGTCATACTGGTTTAAATAATGAATGGGTGGCTCTAGTTGATGAACTTAAAAATCGTGGCATAGTTGTATAATTGTCCACGAATATAAAGAAGTTGCAACTGTAAGATGTATCAGTTCTAACATGAGCGTCGACAAGTTCGGACGCTACTCCGCATTAGGAGTACAAGTTGGAGAAGACAGAAAAAGAAGCGGATTACCGCAAACACCTGAAGGTGACTATAACATAAGTAATAAACGTTTAAAATTAGTTAAAGATCCAGAAGAAGATACTGATGGAGCGAATTTAAAGACAGTAAAAGAAGCTACTTCAACATCATTGAAATTACATAAGAATACTTACGATGTTAAATCACATAGATTAATTAATGTTGGTAAACCAACTGAAGGTTCTGATGCAATTACTAAAGAGTACTTATTATCTGAACTTTCAAATACTTTAAAATTGCAATGGGGTAACAACTTAAAAGATGGACAAACGTATGATGCTGAAAATTATAGAATAACCAACGTGGGAAGTCCCAAAAATGATAAAGATTCAGTTAATAAAGAATATTTACATTCTATAATACCGGAAAAAACTGAACATGGATTTTCTTTTTATAAATTTATTATAAATGACATTGGATACCCAAAGGAAGACGGTGATGCTGTAAACCTAAAATACATCAAGGACAACTGTATTTTACAAGATGTTAATGGAATCGATTGTCATGGTAAAACATTGACAAATGTAAAGTTTGGTTCTCAACCAAAAGACGCTGTTACTATGGAACAATTATCTAAAGAATTAAAAAAGGAAACATCAAATTTTGTAAAACATGAAGATGCCGTGCTAAAGCGAGGAAATACATTCATACATGGAAATGAAAAGTTTGATTTAATGCAAGGGAGTAATAATGAATGGGATGCGGGAGGTAAAAGAATAACAAATGGAAGATTTGGTGAAAAAAGTTCGGATGTACCTTTAATGGCACAAACATTAATTGCAAAAGGTCCTTTATTAGGTACATACGAAGGTCATAATAGAAGAATAAAAAATATTTTTCCTGGTTATGAAGAAGATAACTGTGTTACAGTGAAACAAACAATAACTTGGGATGAACGCAATGGAACCAAATTTGATGCTAAGATGAAGAAAATAATTAATATTTCACCAGGTGAAGTTTTCAATGATGCTGCTACTATTGGACAAGTCATAACAACATCAAAAAGTGATTCGACCGCTTACACATGTAATGATAAACGTATTATGCAGTTACACGATCCTCAACATCCAAAAGATGCTGTAAATTTAGATTGTTTAATAAGAATAGTAGGCAATTTACTTATTGATACCCACAATCATATAGCTAGTACAACAAGTCATGTGATAATTCAACCCGATGAACGGGAAGCTTGGATTAAAAATAAAATTATAAATCAGTATATAATTAATTTAAATAACTAAGTGTTTAAATATAAAAAATTGTACATAACTTATTCATTTATGTAATGTATCTTGTAGAGTAAACACACCAGTTTATATAAGACTACATAATGAAGGCCATATCACTCAGTCATCATCAAGACAGCGACAAGAGAGGACGTGGTATAACTTCAACTGCGTTATCCCTGCTTAGACGGATACCTGTTGGTGCTGTTGTAAATCGAGCGATAGACGCTTTACCATACGAATTACATATTCCTGGAGGTTATCAATATTGTGGACCTGGAATTAAGTTGGCAAAACGTTTAGCAAGAGGAGATCCTGGAATTAATAAATTAGATCAAGCTTGCAAACAACACGATATAGCATATTCAAAGTTTAAAGATTCAACAAATAGATCAATAGCAGATAAAATTCTAGCAGAAAAAGCTTGGCAAAGAGTAAAATCAAGTGACGCAAGTATTGCAGAAAAAGCAGCGGCTTGGGCAGTAACAACAGCCATGAAGATAAAAGCTAAGTTTGGTGGTGGAAGACGACGTCGCAGAGGAAGACCTGCAAAAAGAAGAGCTCCCAAAAAAGGTGGAAATATTAGAAAGAGACGTCGTAGAACTCGTAAAGCAAAAGTAAAAAAGGCTTCTGTTTGGTCAATGGTAAAAAACGGAGCAGGTTTATACCTAAGACCGTACCGTGTGTACTGAATAAAAAAAATCAATTGCTAATTCCAAATAAAGCCTTAACAAATCATCAGTTAAATGATTATGTAAAATGTTTAAAAATACCATTTTTTCGAGGAGTTTTTATGAAAGATGCATTACCAACTAAAATATGGAAAAATGAAACTGGAATAGTAAATTTGGATTCCACCTATGGTCCAGGCACTCATTGGGTATGCTATAAAAAACTCGGACAAACTGTTTATTACTTTGACAGCTTTGGCAATCTACCGCCACCAAAAGAACTTCAACATTATTTTCGAAACCCCAAAAATATTTTTTACAATTACAAAAGAGAACAACCTAACAATACTGAAATATGTGGACATTTATGTTTGGAGTTTCTAGCGAAAAGTGTCAGTCACCTTTAAGATGTCATCGTATACAGTGTCACTGAGTGGAAATTCATCCACATTAAAAAGTACGCTATTCCCAGCATTGCGTCTATCCAAGGAAAGATTATGGGAAGCGGCATTACTTGATTTGACTACCTACAATTCAATTCCTAATGTTACAGAAGGAAAAAACAATTTACTACATTATTATGAAACTAAGGATGCTACTATACTCAGAATTGAAAATAATTACATTTCCTACTGGAGCTTATGAAATTGATGATATAAACCAATTATTACAGAAAAAACTCGGAGAAGATAATATCACAATCAAAGGAAACAATAATACTTTAAAAGCAGAAATAACTTCAAAATATTATATAGATGTCGGAATGAAAAACTCTATTGGCAGTTTACTTGGATTTACAGATACAAAAAAGAAAATCTTAACTCCTGGAACTACTCATTCAGGTGATACAACTGTTACAATATTAAAAGTAAATAGTATTGATGTAACATGTAATATTATACATGGATCATATAGAGAAGGAGTAAATCAGCATATCTTACATACATTTTATCCAACAGTTGCTCCAGGTTTTAAAATTGTTGAGAAGCCACAAAACTTGATATACCTACCATTAAACACCAGTTTCATTTCAGACATCGTACTGAACATATTGGATCAAGACGGTCATAGTGTTGACTTTAGAGGAGAAACAATTACTATACGAATACACATCAGAGCGGCAACATAAAAATCAACATGGGATTATCATTTAAACCGCAACGGAAGAGTCGGGAGCTCAGTAGCTCCTCGACATTGGAAGAGTTAACATCAGACAACATTCGTTTTCTACAAAAGATTGGATTAAAACTTAACAACGATGGATATCCTGGATATATCTCAAGGACCAACATTCGACGAAACACTATGGGAGAAGGAATATCACACACACAACCCTTACACTTCATCAAAATTAAACAATAATGATGAAATAAGGATTCCTATTCAACAACAAGATATTTACACATTACCATGTGAAAGTTATTTGTACATCGAAGGAAGGGTATTAAAATTGGATGGAAAATCTGCTTCAACAGTTCCTTTTATAAATAACCCAATGGCATATCTTTTTGATGAAATAAGATATGAAATATCAGGGGTGACGGTTGATTCAACAAAAAAGGTTGGTATAACAACTACATTAAAAAGATTAACATCATTAACACCACATGAGAAGAATTCAATAGTCACCGCCGGATGGGTTGCTCCCGATAAAGACACTATAACACCTGCTTCCAACGGTCATTTTGATTTTCATGTACCTTTACGATTGCTTTTAGGATTTGCTGAAGATTACAAACGGGTTATAATAAATGTCAAACAAGAATTAGTTTTACTCAGATCTTCAACTAATAAGGATTTAATACTTGCAGACCCTGCAACTACAGAAGATAAATTGGAATGGCAATTACAGTTGGATAAAGTTGTTTGGAGAGTACCTCATGTAAGATTAGCTGATGAACATAGAATCGTATTGTTGAGAAAGTTAAAATCTGACCGTGACATTGTGATGCCATTCCGAAGTTGGGAATTTCATGAATACCCTACATTACCGTAAACAGAACGACAAACATGGACCGTCAAGACATCAACTTACTTGGAACGTGCAAGGTACATAATACTCGGTTTTCAAACTAAGCGAAAAGATGTTATTACTGCAAATGCTGGTCAATTCGATCACTGTAAAATAAAGAATTGTAAAGTTTTCCTAAACTCTCAATTCTTTCCATATGACAATTTAAATGTCATGTTTAGCAAAAAACGTTTTTCCATTTTATATGATATGTATGCAAGATTTCAATCTTCATATTATGGAAAGACTAATACACCACTATTATCACCTGATCAGTATTATTCCAAGGCTCCAAAAATTGTAATCGATTGTTCAAAACAAAATGAATCAGTAAAATAATCAAGTGTGGATATAAAAATTGAAATGGAATTTGAAGAACCAGTAGCGGATGGAACTTCGGCATACTGTCTAATTCTACATGATAAAATAGTTACTTACACACCTCTGACCGGAATAGTGAAGAATGTACTTTAAGAAGAATTAGTACAACTACTGCAAAATATTGAGGTTAGAATTATCTTCCTTTATTTTTAAGGTTAGAATTTTGTTTCTAAAAGACAAGTTGAAAATAAACAATTATGTAATTGTATAAATTTCAAGGATTTTACAAAAAATATAAAAGCAAGAAAATAATTAGTAGAAACTTCATTCTATCTTCAACCTTCGTATGGGAAACATCGTTCGCAAGATGAATTCTACTAACGGAGAAGAAAATACACCTCTAATGGATGAAAATAGTTCTGATATAGAAAAACAAGTTGAACAAGAAATGGATGAATTCCTCAAGTTTAACAAACATAAGAAGAGAGAAGAAGAAGGAGAAGCTGAAAAAGAAGTGAAAAGAAAAAAGGTTGAAGTTAACATTACAACAAATATTTTAACAGAAGTATTTCTTCGAATTTTCTACCCTATTTCTTCATGCATGACAAAAAGTATATCGGTTGGAATTGTAAAATCATTGGATTATTCACCAATTGTTATGTTAAATCAAGGAAGTAAAATGGTTATCTTTACTGAAACTTCTTGGGATTCTCTAATGAAACATTTACATCTTTTGGAATGTTATTTAACTAACAACACATTTGGAAAAAGAACAAGATTAAGTTTATTAGAATCAAATATTGAAGTTGATATAATCAAACATCGTGGAGGACAAGTTGTTCGCTTCAAAGATTTAACTAGACATGATGTAAAATTACATTTCACTAAAGAAGAATTTTACACTTTAAGTTGTACTACCGGTCCTGTCACTAGATACTTAAAACAACTAGTATTTTCAAGTACAATAATCAAAGATTATCTAATCGATACATTGGACAGACAACCATTCATTCCAATTTTATATGGTCCTGTGGATACTTCAATTTTTAATCGAATACCTCAAGAAGTAGATATGTGGAGACAATTAAACAACTATCACACCAATTTTAATATAAACGAAGAAGCACAAGAAATAAAAGAAGAACAATCGTGTTTGTAATAACAGTCAGTTGTGGATGAGACTTCATCATGAACAAACGGGTTTCGTTTTCTACTGCATCACAGTTAATGGAAGTTAAAAGAGGTATAATTGATTTTCAAGCTTTTCGAGGGAATGATGGAAATTTCATTATTAAAGAATTAGTAATTTTGGATATGAACACATCTGTAATTTATCATTACTTGTTCAAACCTCCATTTCCATTTAATAAACTAACAACTAAAGCGAAAGTTACAAACAAATGGTTAAACAAACATTTTCACAACTTAAAATGGGATGAAGGTTTTATTCATTATAACATGATGCCACACATTATGAATCATTATTGCAAAGAGTTTAAAACTATCTACACAAGAGGATTGGAAAAAGCAAATTGGATACAATAATTTACAAGCAATGAAGTGATAAATGCAATAATAGATAGAGATTTCCAATGCTACTTTAATGAACTTTGTATTTCATCAAAAAGTTTTAAACATCGAAGGTCACAGTGTGCTTTGAAGAATGCTTACCGCTTGAATAATTTCCTTAAACAAAGTGGTGGGGGTAGCGTCAGTGGTGGGGGTAGCGTCAGTGGTGGGGGTAGTCTCGATAATAAAAGTGAGAGCGCTACCATGACACAGCATGAGTATTACTCAAACCTCCGAAGAGACACCATCTCCAACGGATATTCTTATTAACAAGAAGATTAGCAGTACCAAAAACATTGAGATGGCATCAAACAACTTACTTCAAAATTTAGTTGAACAATTCAACGCTCATTCAAAATCAACAATTCTACCGACGAAGAAATGTTCCGAGCTGAAAGAAGAAAAACACTACATTATTCATACAATAAAGAAGATGGAAACTTCAGTAGGTGATGCTATAAATTGCACATTGAGCGAGGCACCTTATACAATTGGTGATGAAGCAAAATTTCAAATCTTCCTACCAAAGCGCTTCGTACAACTACTACAAAATGAAGATCTTCGTATAATTCAACCCGGCGCACTCTATTTGGTATCACATGGACCAAGTGGAAACAACTCTACTGAACTTACAATTCATGTAACACCTACAGCTGATTAGTTTGTACATAAAATTGTAAATATTTCTTTGTAATTGTTTCTCAATAAATATGATATAAACCTAAAAAAAAAATAAATAAAAAAAGCAACATATTGTAATGTGTTTGTACATTACAATATGTTGCTTTTTTTTAAAATTCCATGGGATGACCTTGACCCAATTTTGTGTGATAATAAAAGTGAAAATCAACTTGTAAAATTCATCAGTCTACGACTACCTTTCGTACCGTACACATCTCACTCTCTATCACTAAATACAAAACTTCAACATGTTCCTAAAGGTTAAGTGTGCATCTTATGATACCAACACCATAACTACTTTTGAACAACTTGAAGATTTAACTAATGAAATGCGAGTTTTACTTACCGGTGGTTATCACTTAACTGTTGATGTTAGTGCTACTAATACAAGGATATTCACTAAAACAAAATAATGCGATGATGAAATATTTTTTTCTACACAACCTACAACTTCTTCATCGCCAGCTGGTCAACATAACGTCAAGTTCCAGAAGTATTACCAATGTTAAATAACTTTTAATAAATAAAATTACAACTAAGGAATCACGTGATCAATGTCAAGTTCATAAAAAGGATGTAACAGTTTGATAAATAATTATTCGCTTCTCAGCTCTCGCCACGACAAGATCTATTCTAGAAAATGTTATACAGAATGATGATTGAACTTGATGGGAAAATCTATGGAAAAGATTATAACACTGTTGAACAAATGACTCAAGATTTAGATGTATTAACTAAAGAAGGATATCAAGCTAAATTAATTTTAAAATTTCCTGAAGTACATCCACTATCAACAGAAGAACTTATTGCTATGGCTAAGGCAGAGAGAGAAAAAAAGTCTGAAGAAAACAAACAGAAACAAACTTCCTAAATTTCAATAATCCTTACACTTGTACACTAAAGGTATAATTTTTTAAAACTCCATTTGGATGACCTTGAAATTACCCCTACCACTTTTCATAGTACATAAAACTCGCTATTCATCACTATACATTCTTATTCTTTCACTAGACTCCACAACGTCAACATGGAAGAGCAAAAATACAAGTACAAACCTCGTTACTGTTGTGAACAACAGTGTACAGATTTAGGACCAATGATGGTGGATGGGTTAGCTTGTACTAAATGTGAATTCTTCGGATCTTGTTATTGCAAATGCAAAACAAAACAACTACCGCCACCGGAATTGCGAACTTTCAAATTTTACAAATCAAGATATTTTCATACATGTTGTCCTCAAAGATGTTTCAAATTTCACCCTCTAGATCTTGCTCATTGTCAACGCACCAATTCTCATCAAGATGATTTTTGTACACATATGATAAAAAGATGTAAATACAGATCAGATTGGTATTCCGATCCTGTAGAACCATCAAATGTGTAATTTCAGTTTTACACTCTTTTTTAAAACTTCATTTGGATGACCTTGAGATTTCCCCCACTACCGGTTGTAATTTTTATATAATATTAAATTCAACTTTAAATCATTTCACTTCCAACATTCTAACTAACAACATGGAAGCAAAATTTATCAAGTTTGAACATATAATAACTGAGAGGGAGAAGATGGAAGAATTGTTTCAAAACTTACTTTCTATCATTGACGAATATCCTATAAGATGGTTCAGAATTGTAGTTCAATATTTAAATCCTGGTGAATTGTTTTCTTCATCGAGTGAAGAGGATGAAACAACTACTTCGGTTCAAATAATTGAATTAAAAGACGAAGAAGAAGAACTAAACGTTTTATTCAATCATAAGCTCAAGGTTCCCTATATAAAAGCCCCCTCCCTAGACAGCCCCCCTCCCTAGGCGCCTGCTCAAGGTCACCATTATATAAGCCCCCTCCCTAGGCACTGATCCTCATTCCATTGCCAACTCTCTAACGATGAACACCTCTCCATTGGCACGAATGAATGCTAGTTTTGAAATAAACTCAAAAGAAGATTTACAAGAAATATTTAATACTTTAAATGAAATTATAAATAAATTTAACGCTATTACGATGAATTTGGAAATAACTTACGCTTGTCCTATTTGTGATAAGGTTGAAAGTTCTGATGAAGACAGTTTACTAAATATTACTCCTCTCACCCCTCTACAGTCGGACACAAGTTCTGAGGCAAATGATGAGCAGCATCTTTCCCCCACCACTTCTATGTAACAACGCTCTTTCCCCCCACCACTTCTTTATTTAACCAACATTTCACTCTTTCGATTCTCATTCCATCGTCGCCTCTTCAACTATCAACATCGCTTGTTTCAAAATTTCAAAAAACACAAACATGATGGATATGATGGATGAAGTTCCATTTGTAACAAGGATGGAAAAGGATAAATTGAAATTGGAAATCAAACGATTGGAAATGGAACGGGAAAACCAACTCGAGATGTTACGTTTGTTCAAACTTTTTAAATACATCATCTGGGGACTCTGCGTTTACCTTCTCATCATCGTCGGTGTTTGTATTTACAACTCTGTAGTTCATAACAAAACTTCAACTTGTTTAAACACTGCTGTCACACATTGATTGTATGTTTTCACAAATAAAATTCACAAACCTAATTCTATACCTATCCCGCTATCACCAGAGTTAGTTCGACTCTCCGAACTATTACTCCGGTGGTAGCGGGATAGGGTTTTTTTAAAACTTACTCTGGATGACCTTGACATACTTTCCATAACCCAATTGTCAAGTTGAATTTCAAATTTCAAATAACATCTGCTCCCCCACCGAAAGCTATATGGCATGGCATATGGCGACAGCATCTGATTTGCCATCTGGCCGATGGCAGCTGGCGTGGCAGCTGCTGGCAAATGGCACGACTTCCGTTTTGAAAGTAACCAAACCCCACTACTTCAGTACATTTCTAATGAGTTGACCTGAATAATGATAAAAACCTTCCATCACAAAGTTTCAATCTTGTAAAATGTAGAAGAGGAACATTTACAATACGTTACCATATATTTATATTGAAAGAAAAGTATAAGTAGTATTCACCTATTTTAAAATAAATAATAATGTTCGTATTGTCAAAATTTTATTTGGATGATGTATAAAATAACAACGGATGGAATTCTGTCCGTGAAGTCGTAGGACTACGAAACTCGAATGTAGGCTTCATTTAAAAAAGATTAAGTGGAGTAATTTATTTATTTATTGAGTCAACTAAAATCTTGTATACCTGCCAACTATGTAAGAATGAGTTATTTTGCCTTTTTCCAATCTTTGTTAAGATTGTTGCTCTTTTGGGGTAACGCTATAGTAGCGTCAACGATGTTTTGATATTGCAAAAAAGGTCGTTCGTATATTATCTGATGCACCTCCCAGGGAACACCGCAAGCCTCTTTTCGTAAATTTAAAGATCAGTACTGTAATTAACTTGTACATTTTATGATTTTTATGATCAACCATTAGCCAATTACCATCACCATTATCCAATCAACCATTTATTATTGGCCATTAGCCAATTATGCAATCAAGAACTTGGTAAACTGCACCCTCAACAAAGACATACACTCCTTCAACACTATTTTTGTCTGTACAGGATGTCATAAAATCCCGTGACTGGCTATACACATTCTTATTCTACACATCAAAACTAATCGAAAATATTGAAGATTTTTATATTTTATTTTGTCTACGTTTACTGTGTCCGCTAATGGTCATTTTGTTGTATATATATATATATATATACATCGTATGGCTGTCATAGCAAGCCGCCATCTTAAAGATAATAATAATTAAATAAATAAAAGATGTTCTGCAGTGCAAAGCACCTGCGTCAATACATTTAAAATAAACCTAAAATAAACATTAATGATCTCTCTATAAAGCTAAATCCAGGGCTCTAAGCCATTGCAGCCCAGCTTCACTTGCACAATGAATGCCCATCAGCCCTTCCGGGAAAGCACTCAAAGGGCACTCATTGACTATGTGAGTCATAATCTGGAACTCCGCTCCACAGCCTCAAGACTGGTCTTCTATTTGTATTTCCAATAATTACATCTTCCTACTCCAGTGTGGAATCGATTGAGAACGGTCCACTGCTTCTGAGGAAGATCCATACCACTTACTGCTAAGGTTGGGTCAGCAATCAAAAAGTGATTCCGACCTTGGAAAGAGTCCCAGGAAGTCCAGTCGGTATGGATTGAAAAGTTTGTGTCCATCAACTGGGATGCTGTCCGCAATGGTGGTCTTCGGGACCTCAATCTGCCCATCTCCTGGGGTAGGTAATCATGGATGGGTAGGTGTGGAGCAGATAAGATCTTAGTATATTCCCTAATGAGTGCATCCCTTCGTCTGGTTTCAGGTGGAGCGATATTACACACGACCGGGAGCCAGGGGACGGGGGTTGCCATGAGTGTACCACTATAATGGCTCTCATAGCCCTGTTTAGTTGGACGTCGATATCCCTGACATGTACACTGTTCAACCACACGGGAGCACAGTACTCAGCAGTTGAGTAAACTAGGGACAGAGCAGTGGTTCGCAGAACTTGTGCGTTTGCTTCCCATGTGGAGCCAGGAAGGTGATGGACAATGTTAGTCCTGGTTCTCACCTTGGCTGCTGTCTTTTGTAGGTGGGTTTTGAATGTCAGGGACCGATCTAAAGTGACCCCCAGGTACTGTGGGTTTTCATTGTGCTTTAGCTCAACACCGTCAAATATAATTTTAAGCTTTTGGTGGGCCATTCTATTGTTTAAGTGGAAGCAAGAAACCTCGGTTTTTGTTGGGTTTGGATTTAGCTTCCAGGCTTTAAAGTATTCACCGAGGGTCGTGAGGTCATTTGTTAGTGTTTCCTCAGCTAGTTGGAATTCTTTGTGCTGATAAGCCAGAGCTATATCATCTGCGTAAACGAACTTTGAGGAGCGAGTGTCTGGAATGTCGGCTGTATACACATTAAACAGCAGGGGGGCGAGCACTGACCCCTGTGGCAGGCCATCCTTTAGTTGCCTAAAAGTGCTTTCCTTTCGTCCCAAATATACTTTAATCATCCTGTTGGAGAGCATTGAGTTGAGGAGACGCAACAGGAAAGGGTAAGGAATCAGGTTGTCAAATTTAATGAGGCCTTTTCTCCAGACAGTGTCATAAGCTGCAGTAAGATCTAAGAAAGCAACGGAGGTTTTCAGTCTGCGCTCAAACCCATTCTCGATTAAAGAAGTAAGAGCTAGAATTTGGTCACAGCAGTTGCGCCCAGGTCTAAACCCAGCTTGTTCGACGGGGATGCTGGAATCGAGAACAGGGAGGATTCTGTTGTATATCAACCTCTCGAGCAGCTTATAACAGACACTAAGAAGGGCTATGGGTCGGTAACTTTCGGGCAGTTTTGGATCTTTACCGGGCTTCAAGACAGCTATTATTTTGGATTTTCTAAATATACCAGGCAAGTCGCCGGCTTCCATAATGGTGTCAAAAACTGCAAGAAGCCACTGTCTAGCCTTTTTACCCGAGTGTTTTATAAACTCCGGGAAGATTTCATCCAAGCCTGCTGCTTTGCCAATTGGCATCGCATCAATGGCCACATCTAGCTCATCCATAGTGAAAGGTCTAGAGACTTCCAATGGTGCTTGCCGACTTTGCTTTATTTCATTTAGCTTAAAGTTCACCTTCCTGTCCGCAGACGTACGCAAGGGTTTAGACAAACAGGAGAGGCGTTTTGCAATATCACAAGGGCGAGGTTGCGAGACAGTGTTTTTATCATTTGTTTTACCAGTGGAGAGCTTTCTGAGAAGAGACCAGGCTTTTCGACTGCTTTGGGTGAAGTTAATGTTCTCAACGGTTTTCACCCATTTCTCTCTCCTGGTGTTGTCGGAACAAGTTGTGTGAACCGATCGTAGTTTTTTATTTTAGGAGGGATGAACCTGATGCCTTTGTCAAGCCTGGTGGAGAAGGCCTCCCACTCAGCTTTGTTGAAGTTCCACCTAGGCCGAGGAAAAGATCTTACGAGAGGAATTTGGATTCCCACTGATATTAGTACAGGCCTTTATATACTATTGATATATAATATAAATTTGATATAGTACTGAGAATGAGGAAATAATTCACCTAGCTAGGACCCTCCTGCAAGTTGGTGTAGGTGTTGTTGATCGGTCACAAGAACAAAAGCACAAGTCTGGAGAGTACCCACGACGCCATCGAGCTGAATGGAAAGTTTGTGGGTCTTTGGCATTAAATACCAGGAAAAAGTTGTTATTTTCAGCCCAGCTTGAAAGACGAGTGCCGTTGTCATCATCGGACGAGTATACCCACTGGGTGTGATGATTGTTAAAGTCACCTACATATACCACAAGATGTTCAAAAGTTGGGAGAACTGTATCTGACCACTGGATGTTCGGCGGTTTGTAGACATTTACAATGGTAGTCTCAGATACCTTAACAGCAACATTAAATATGTTGTTCACACAACTTTTGTGAGAGACTGACACGTCGTCTATGTCTTGCCTAACGTAAGTCGCCACGCCATAGACCCTGTGTCCTATATTGCATCCACAAGTCTATATCCTGTGATTTTGCCCCTCGCACTGTTCTCTAAGTCTTCTACATGTGTTTCTTGTAGTGCGAGGACATCGACATTATTTTCTAGCAGTACTTTGCTGAGGCAGTCACTTTCGGATTTGCTCAGACCCTCTACGTTAAAATGACAAATATTTAAAACTGAGCCTATATTTCTAAAGTGGCCCTGGAAAGGGCCGTTTGGATTTGGTCTGGCAGCTGGCATAGCTGAGAGATCACTTGCGCAATAGTTCAGCTGCCAAAAATTTTGTTTTTACATGCACTGACAATATATATCCGTAACGGAGAAGTCCTTATTTGGCATAAATTTTTATCACCCCAATGTTCATTTTCAGAAATTTTTTTTCCTACTTGTATTTTCTAAATGGTGGCCATTTAAAATTGTTCAACATACATATTTCAAACCCGGTATATTTTATCAATAATTTACAGGAGATAAAAATGTTTATAAAATAAATGATCTAACCAATGACACCAAGTTCATTTATAAGTGTATAAGGATTTGACACAAATTAGGGAGTCAGATATTTTCTGTATCAAACACTGATTTTGGATTTGAACTCATAGAAATTAAGGTTATTTTAATATAAAATTTGCAATAAGCTACGTTCGCACTACGGCGGCACGGCACAGACGGACGGGCATTTCGTGACCGGTATTGCGGCATGGGGGCGCAACTGTTTTGTGTGCCTTAGGGGCACCGTTTGGCTAAATGCGGCCCTGGTAAGGCCGTGGAACATAAGCAAAATGTTATAGCAAATGGAATTGATTAAGAACTGGGTTGACATCAATCCCATTTCATAATCAGGAAGGTAAAAAATACTTATTTCTTAAGGAAAGCCCTTCATTTGGTGTGGTTAGGTTCATGGAATGTGGAACATCATTACAGTAATCAGAGTGAGTATTATCTTTATTTATTTAAACTCTTTGGTTAGATTTTGTATTATTTTGCACAGCTTTCTCTTCCTCTATTGCCATAAAGCATAAAATATTGAGGGGTCATTTCCACTCTAATAAATGGAGCATGATTATCATCATTGAGTATCATTGAGTATCCCCAGTATCATTGAGTATCATTGATTTTCAAACAACTGAAAGAATAATTCCGTGATACCTTAAAACGAATTTGTCAGTTAAAAATTTAATGTAACATTATCTTTTTTAATAATAAAATAAAACCTCTCATTGTTAAAGTAAGATCAATGGCTCTCCTATTAGTTCTTTTGTACAATTAATACTTCCACTTTATATAGTAAACGGTCCGTCGCGTTCGTATTTCTGCTGTAGTGGCGAATTGTTTATTTACCATACGTTATGGCGTGATGACTTCTACGACGACAGCAGTTCCGTCAAAATGTAAGTTGTATTTGTATTTGCGGGTTTTGCTATACATTTAGTTGTGAATTTATTGTATTTTTGCTGTTTTTAATTACGTTTATTAATTTTATCAAGAGATCGCCCAATCGGCCTTTCTATAACTTCTTTTGTGGTAAATATTGTTTGATGTTTGGTTGCCAAGGCCTTTTTAGAATCCATAGAATACATCTAGGCTACCATAGTAACAGTTTTCCACATTTACATAAACTTGATAGTATGCTGGTACAATATTAATTTTATTTCTCATTCGAGAAAGATTTTTGTAAGTCGTGTGCTATGTTTTAAACTTGGTCACACTGATAATATACTATGTTAAATTAAAAGATCAACATTTAAAGTAATAGGCCTATTTTTACCATAAAAATGAAGCCTTCCCAAAGCCTAAACTTAAACTTAGGCTAATTTTGTAACCACCCTATAGGCTTTATTTAAAAAAAAGCTGAGTATTTTTTCAGGCATTATTACCATTAAACTTGTATATGGTGTTTTATGTTAAATATCCCATTCTCATGGTCAACCTATCGGTTTGCGAACTAAAACAAGCAATAGCTGCCTTACATTAATTTAACTTAGCCTTCCAAATTTCAACAAAATCGGAGTTTCCTTTCAAAAGTAATTTTGTTTACCAACACATTTAGGGCTAACTTAGACAGGCCTAAATTTGACTGAACTAGCCTATATTTTGGCTAGGGCCTACTGAGGACCTCAAAAATAAAAGGAACATTTTTCTTGGTGTAGGCCTATGTCTTACTGTGACTTCTTACTGTATTAGTAATTTAACACATTCCCTGGGTTAAAAATTGCTACAAATCCCTAAAATAATTTCTTGTCTATTTGACTGGGACTTTGGTTGGGAGACAAATATTTTTTTAATGTGCCAACGATTAGGTTTAAAAATAGCTCTGAACTTAGTTTTTTATTCAATTCTTTTGCTATTATCAATGCTTCATATTTTGTGGCTCCCTTTATTTTTTCCCAACATCTACCCTATTGTTCAATTACAAAATACGTTAGTCAGGTTCTGCAGGAATTGCTATTAGTTTGTAGGCATAATGATTTTTGTTAAATTGGTAAATTGGTACATGGGTAGTTTAACTTCTGTTATTTTCATTCAAGTAAGTTTACCCTTTTCAAACAGGCTTTATAATTGTATTTTTACAATGATAACAAGGTCAGTGTAGGCCTACTTTTATTATCCATTAAGTTTACTCATTACTTAGCCTACTCGTGACATAACAATATTGCAATTTTGCAAACATGGATAAAGTTAGTAATGGTGTCAAATAACAAACTTTTGCCAGTTAAATAATTTTTTTAGATCAAAGCGGTGAAACTCCGCTACGGTAGGCCTATCCTACTCCTTCGCTATCATCAATGCTTGAAATTTCAATTTTGCGATTAAAAGTGTGATGAAAACAATCAAAGAATCACAACGATATTGAGGTAAGAAAAGTAAATCTAACCTAACAATCTAACTGTAAACCTCAGTCACTTTTATGGACAGTGATGTTTATAGGCCTAACCACGAAATCAATGGTTCTTAGGGCTGCACTTCCGCAGACGCCCGGTGGCACCATTGAATGAAATTTATCGATCAATTCCATTAATATATCGATTGAAAACTATCAAGATGTAGAATCGAATCTATCTATTATACATTAATGAAAATATCGGGTAACTTATATAAATAACGATAGACTTTTTCAGATCTTTAGTTTAAGTATGTTTTACTAAACGGTACATATTTTGTGTCATTATACTAATCAACGGCAATAAAGAATCTTGAAGTTAAAATTAGTTTTATTATGGCATTTAAATTGCTTGTTTATTTTATTGTTTAAATTTATTTAATTTATCTTAGAACAACACTAAGTTAAATCAGGTATTAAAATTGTAATAGTATCGTTTAATTGTTTTATATTATAATATTGTTTTAAGCAATCTTATTGCAAGATTGAAATTTCAACCATCGACAATAACAATGCAGGAGACCTAGGTTAATGAAGATTCACCATCAAAGCTAACTTATCATGATGGTCAGAGTAGTCATTTAGGCTAACACATGGTTTCATAGAAAGGTTCTAATCTAACTTAAAATTCCAAACAAACCTAGGTTTGGTAGGTGTTAGGGCCTAGCTCAAATAGGGTTTTTAAAAGGAAATACCTTTCGCTTGACTTGGCGAAACATTGATTCAGAAACACTGATGATTCCATTTGTTTCTATATACACTTGAAATTCAAATTATTGTTCTCAAACACTCTTGGGTTTAAATACTCTGCCCCTTTGTAAACGTCAAAACTTTTAAGGTGTGGTGTAATTCATGTTAATCTACTTAGTAGCTGTTAAAGATTGAGTGATCTTTCCAAAAGCATAAGCTAGGCATACACTAGAATGCCTCTGAAGGACCAATAGTGGACAGGCTGGATGGTGTAAGGTGGGTAGGCAGTAACCAGCTAAACTATCAATGCATTTACACAAAACCAAATAAGTACTGGTAGGGACATTCTTATGGGAAAGTGATAGCACCATCCTTGAAACTCAGCACTACTAGGATTTATTAAGTGAAGGACACAGCTGGCCAGAATGATTTGGCATACGTTGGTTATTGTTTGGATTTTTCGTCAATAAATATGCTCATTTTGAGGTTTGAGGCATAGAAATAAGTGCTCTAATGGCATACTAGAAGTAACCCTCGCATCAACGCTTTTTTCTACCTTGGTTTACGAGGGCGAAATTTAAGGTTTTAAACCTTTAAGGATGTAATTATTTCCTATAAATAGAGAGCAGCGGTTTAGAGTGAGTGCTTTCCCCGAAGGGTTAATAGGTCTGCATGGTGCAAATGAAGATGGGCTGCAATAGCTTAGCGCCCTGAATTTATCTGTATAAAGAGAGATCATAATGTTTGTTTCAGTTAAGTTTTAAATGTATTGACGCAGGTGCTATGCACTGCAGAGTAGCTTTTATATTTCTCGGAAGTTGGTGGCTGGCTATGAAAGCCATACGATATACATATATATATATATATATAGAGGTTTAGAGCTCATAGCGAATCCACTCACTACGGCCTACAATTTTCCCCGCCACAAGCACGTACCGTGCAAAACTTTAATTCTTGTGTCTAGGCTGTTGTTAACACAACAGAGAGGCTAAAAAGATGGCTAAAAAGGTGTCAGCACCTTCTTGGCCAGAATGTACATCAGCGCTGATTTGACTCCCACAAAACGACCAAACCTGACCTGGTGGTGCATCGCTCTTAAAGGGTTAGCTGATCTGTGGCAACGTTGGTGGGAGGGCCCACATGAAATAAACGGTGGCAGGCTAGTGTGGAAGTTGATGGGGTCGGTTGACCCTTTGAGACTTGCACCATGGTCAACACTGGTTTTGCTCCTGTTTACTCATGTTTATGGAAGATAACTCCAAAATTTTTACTCCAAAATGCTAATAGGCGATATAATTGTGGCAGTAAAAGTGCCAATAATAAAAGCGGGTAGCACCTGTAATCCAACGACAAAGGGTTTAAACATGAGAGGTTCCTTCTTAGAGTACTAGGTTCTACATTGCTGATACAGTATGTAGAAATTACATCAGGCCTACCATAATACTTTTTAATGTATGCCATGTTATTACAATTTTTCATTTTTTATTTTTAGGTGAAATCGTAATTACAGTAATTGCATAGTAATTTTATAAATCTAAAATTGGTGCCCTTTTCTCCAAAAAATAAATCTACAAAGTTTTTATTTGTAGTGCTTTATAATTTTGTGTTGTTTTCTATTGTCTGGTGCTAAGCTTGTTTTGATCAATGTCACAATAATGAGATTCCAACGAGTTGGTAGTAAATCCCCCTAATGTTTAGGTTATAGCATCGTCTTAAAATGTGATTTATTATTATATAGATGGTACACTGTTAAAGATTGTAATTTACATTAAGTAGAAAACTGCCAGATGGTCCAGAAATATTTTTATCCGGATAATGGCCCGATCCTGGACTGTCCGGATTACAGAGGGAGTAAACTGTAATTTTAATAGAGAAAAATTTTGTAAAATGCTGTGATGTTGTTGTAACAGCCAGTCAATAAATTGTCACCTCAATCCATCATTATTGTGGGGTGGATTTCCCCGACTTTCAGGCCTCTTACATACTCCCATCCATTTTTGTAACCAAAATCTTTCCAGCTGTCTTTTTTATGAATAGTTTTTATGTAGGCTTACGTAAATAAAAACTCAAAATCATATGATTTTAAATTCTAAGTACCTACTATGGTAGTTTAGTTCCCATGTCTTTTTAAGGGAAGGGGTACCCGTTTGTGCCTTGTCAAATCCTTTGATCCTTTATCCTTTGATTTAATCAGGATTGGAATATTTTTTTCGAACTTAATTTATGGCAATCATACCCTTCAATAAATCAGATAAGAAAATCAGAAATGATTAAAGAAAAACATAATAATGAGCCAAAAATGTCAGTAATTAAATAAATGACTATTATTTTATAATTCAACTTGATAAATTATTAGTCCTACATTAGAGTCTTTTCCAAACTATTTTATCTAATTTCCCCTTTAGTGAAAAAGCTATTATGGTAGTAGTCACAATAAGTCTTGAGCCTGGGACCATCATACTTTTTCATTATGAGGTCCAAACACACTGTCCATTGAAATTTTTACATATCACATGAAGGAAGCTATGTGTCTATTTACACAATAACTTTTGAAAAAAAAAAAATATCAGATTTTGATGAAATTTGGTATGGTATGGAGGTGTAGGGCAGCGTTCTTCAGGTTAAGTTCGAGCCAGAACGATCGGACCATGGGAATGGGGTTTTATGAGGTTCCAAAAGGATCAAAAATGGGTTTTTTTGGAATTTTTGGACCTTAATTTTCTAAATTAGCCTATGCAATTTGAACCAAAACCACTTAAAAGAGCTTGAAAAAATAAACAATTTAGTATTTTGAATTTTTAACCTAGGCCCTAGCTTAACAGATAACGGAGAAATCCAAAAATATGTTTTCCATTTTGTTCCTATGGGAAATCAACAAATCCCTCAATTTCACTTATTTATTAACATAACTTGATAAATTTTGGTATGTAAATTCATGAGGTAGAGTGTAAATTATATTTACTTACAGCACCCATATTGTGGCAAACCCACATACTCACCTTCATAGGGTTTATGGGTAAAATAATAAATACTAGAAATTGTTACAATTTAGCATGTAGGCCTAACTGCACTGGGGAGAAGTTATCATCTATTTGCTTACAAAACCCCTCCCCCTTCCCCCCTGGCAGCACAACTTCATCTTCATTCCCTTGGTGTATTGGGGGAAATAAAAAAATACCAAATTCCTTTGGAAACTCGCTGAGTACGCAGGTCTGCTGTGACGGGGTATTTTTAGTTTGTTGCTTTAGATTAAATACAGCTCGGATCCTGTTGATTTGATCCATCTATTTCTTATTCACAATCAAAAAGCGAGAAGCCAGAGATATTGGAACAAATTTTATGAGATTTTTACTTTGCTAATGGAATTAGGACAGTCAGTCAATTCTTGCTCCTGCCATTCCTGAAAGCCATGAATTTGTAATTTTTTCATTAGGCCTATATGATATTTGTACCTGCGACAATATTGAACAACCAAATTTCTAGCTTTGATATATTATGTAGCATACTTATATAATCCATTTTCAGTTTTGCTTATTATTTGTTGCCACTGAAGCGTTGGCGAATTTATAAAAATCCATAAGATCTTCCCTCTTCCGAATAATTTTTAGACATTATAAAGATAATCAAGTCAGTTATAGTAATAATAATATTTGTTGTACAAGAATTTGTAAAATATTATTTTTATGTGTAATTTGTAAAAAAAATTGTTAAGCCTATTGTAATGCATTATTAAAATTTGTATTAAATTTAACACAGACAAATAAAGTCATTGAGAGAGAGAAATGCTTTATTTACAATCTTCAAGATTGAAACAGCGTCAACATAAAAAAAATAATAATACTAATGACATGGTTAATAAATAACCAGTATAACCATCCTTTTAAAAATAAAAAGTGAGTGTAAATTTGTCTTTTACTTTTATCTGTACCGGGATAACCAAGCCTTGCTTGTTGGTTTTAATTAATTATGGTTATAAGTTAGTATTATGGTAATCACTAGACAGTCTATTAATTTTACACCGACATCCAACACCTAGGCCTTATATTGTACCGTACCTCTTAACAATTAACAGCTGTTTCAAAAAGGATGCTTAAAAGTAGTGTTCTTTTATTTTTGTTTTACCTTTCGTGGTGATTTTGTTATGAAACTGACTATCCATAAGACCAATATTCAAAACTACATTTTTTAAACCTAATTTAGACTAAAATCAATTTACCTTGGGGTTAAATGTTTCTAAACTTTGGACAAAAAACATTCTTAAATGCTAAGTTAAACAAAAAATATATCCGCTAGATTTTGAGATCGAAGAAAATATGAGGACTGTTTTTTTCAACCTCCAATTGGCTATAAATAAAAGACAAGTTCTTGATAAAAAATAATTCTATCCCCAAAGTGTTGGTACACTTAAGATTAATTTTTGACATATTCACCAAAAAGATAAGTAAGTTGCTGCTGGCCAATAATTCTGTATTCAGAGCAAATATTCAAAATTTAAAAAAGTAAAAAAATATTTTAAAAATAAAAAAAATTAGTAGACAAAGCAGTAATGGTGAATCTACAGTTTTCTTTAACAATTCTGTCAACTCGTTGAACCAGGTCATCTGAAACAAACAACCTGGTTCAACGAGTTGACAGAATTGTTAAGAAAACCACAGATTCACCATTGCTGTTTTTTTCTACAAAATTTTATTTTTTTAATTTTTTATTATATATATTTTTAAATTTTGAATTTTTGCTCTGAATACAGAATTATTAGCCGGCGGCAACTTTCTTTGAAGAGGGTGTTGAAAAGCTTCTTGTGTTACTATCCATCCTAAAAATGCGTCCCTAAACACATTTTGAGTTTGTGAACAATGATTTCTCCATTTTCATTCACTGCAACCTTTAAATCAAATTCCTAGCAGGAGTTTATATTGGTTTATTCTAAAATATTATACTCTCTCCATTGACAAAGTTTTAAAGTAATGGTTAAAAAGGGTGGGACATCACCATGTGCATTTCTTAAAAAAAACTCTTCTTTCTGTTGGTTGCAAGTGATTGATGTATTTAAGTTCACAAATTGATACAACTTATTACACTGAATTTAACATTTTTTAAGTACTGTATCATAACATCAAATTTCCTGTTAATTGTTTTTTTTTTTCAATATTTGTAGTAACTTAAGGTTTTTTTTTAAGTTGTCATAAATTTTATCAGAAGTTTTACAATTCAATACAGGTAAAATAGGTACCGTATCTTAAATAAATATAAAAAAAATAACATGTGTTCAGAATTTTTCAAACGGTACGGTAGGCCTACAGGATTGCAGTATTGTGAAACAACCCGCTACTGGCAGGAATGCCGTTGCTGTTGCCACAGCTGTGATCGGCTTATTGGTTATCACCACTTAGCTGGAGTACGCCACTCGTTGCTGGATTTGTTTGCTAATTAGTCGTCAGGTCGTTGATCAGTCACCTCCGAAACTTTGGCAGGTTTCAGGAGCTTTACTGCAAATAGTCCTTTTGATTTAGTGTATCCATTGATTGTTTGTTTATCAATACTCTAGAAAGTTATTTGTATTATTTTCTAATATTTAAAAACTTTTTCTTTGCTTTAGGAGATTAGGACTAATTAAAATCACTCAATATATTTTGTTAGGAATATTTTGAGTTGTAATAAAAATACCATACCACCCTATTTTTCCATAACAGAAACCTAAGTTCTATCTAATTTTGGCAAATAATTTTGTAGGAAATAAATGTGATGTTAGATAAAATTTGAATCGAATGTGTTATACGAAGATAATACAGTATAGGCCTATGGTAGTAGGTCTTTAAAAGAAAATCTATATCTCTTCCCAATCCAGATTCGTTTCCTACATCTTCAATCAAGCAAAAGTGGTTGACATCTTCGACAGAAAACTTCGTATCCTCTTGATTCTTGGCTCTGAAAGTTTTTCCTGTCTTAGAAGTTAACATTTTAGCGAATTTCCCTTTAGGGAATAAGCTATTACGGTAGTAGCCATGGTAAGACCTAAGCCCGGGACCACTTTACTTTTTAATTTTGAGGGCCCCAGAAGCCAAAAACACCATTCGTTCATTTTCATTTATATGTGTGTATATATATATATATATATATATATATATATATATATGTGTGTGTGTGTCCGTGGTACTGATAACTTTTGAAGGGAACCTCCGATTTTGATGAAATTTGGTATGAAGTTGTAAGACCAGGTCTATTTTCATGAGTTCGCGAACCAGCATTGTCGGGTTATGGGAACGGGGTTTTATGGGGTTTCAAAGGGGTAAAAAATGGTTTTTTGGCATTTTTGGACCTAAATTTTCAAAATTCATCAGTTTTAACTGAAACCATTTTAAAGAGCTTAAAAAAACAAACAATTTATTTTTTTGAATCTTTAAAATAGCTTTACTGGTTATGGAGAAAATTCAAATCAGTTTCCCATGTTATTCTTATGGGTGAATCTTTAAAAAGTTATATATCGCTTATTTATCAACATATATTAATAAAAATTTGTATGAACCTTCACTAAATAATCAACTTGTCTAAAATATCTCAAAAACCGTTTGAAGTAAAAAATTTGAATTTTAATATTCAGAATCTATGTAAAATTTCAGTAAAGTTTTATCTAAAAAGTTTTTTGTATTACAACAAATATCAAAGTTATAGGCAAAAGAAGTTTTGAGCAAAAAACAGTTTTTCGAGCACAGCGAACGAATCAGTACAAATATCTGGGATTTTTACACATAATTTTGTTCAGCTTATAATTCCGCACTACTTTGCTAATTTGACCTTTCCTGTAACTTTTATAGTTTGCGAGATCCCAATGGTGAGCATAAAAAAATGAACACACTGTATATATAGGCCTATATACATATATATGAAAATGAACGAATGGTGTTTTTGGCTTCTGGGGACCTCAAAATGAAAAAGTAAAGTGGTCCCGGGCTTAGGTCTTACCATGGCTACTACCGTAATAGCGTATTCCCTATAGGGAAATTCGCTAATAAAAACGGAACTTTCTTTCTCAACAACTCACTTCTATTTCTTATTCTGATTACGCATAATTTCCTTCTGATTCTAAATTCCAGTGGTAGAGTTGATTACCTACCCCTCAGTTAAAAGTAACAACCTCCCATTTTTTTGAAGTTCGATAATTTTTTTCTACGATTGTGCGATGGTGATGTGATTGGACTACCTCATGGTAGATCCGGCCCAGGATAAAATGTGTTAAAGGTGTATTTATTTTATTTAAGAATACTTTAGGCTCAAAGTATAATGTAGGTTTTCTATGATAGGAGAATATTATGCAAATATTAGTGTTTCTCTACCAAGTGAAGTTACATGGCTACTAAGTGTTATGAAAATTTGTTAAAAAGCGAGTTGTAACGTGTTTTACTTCACATAAATAAAATGGAAGATATTTGTAAAAACTTTTTTTCTGGCACAGCTTGTACTTAACCTGTAATACAACAATAAAAAATTCAATGGGTGAGTTTTATAGCTCTTTTAACATCTCGAATAAAACCCGTGATACTTTTAAAATAACTAGCGAAATTACTAGCTGTGAACAAATTTTACTATTTACTTTAAAAACTTGAAAATTAAAATTATATTAAGGTATTAGGTTTTTGTTTAAACCTAAAAGAATTTTTTGTCTGGTATGTACACATCATTTAATAGGAGGACCATACAGTAGTTCAACTAAGGGATTAAGGTGTCAAATCGACTACTAGATTGATGTGTCAAAAACATGAAAACATAGTGTTTGATCTTGGTGTCTTGCAAAGGTTGTCTGTAAAAGATGAGTCCAGTACAGTATATACTTTTATTGCTGTACAGTAGAGTGGAACCTCTCGTACCTGACAGTTGACAGAACCTGGGCATAGGTTGTAACAGCCAAAACATCGGATTCCTGGAAGAGCAATAAATAACGGGGAAAACCCCAAACAGTATTGATATAAAACAGTGCAAGATTATAGTCAGAACACAAACTGTAGCAGCAAACATGCCTGGAATAATAGTTTTTGACACAAAAACAAAGCATAGCATAGATCAGACACTTTAAATTTTGGACAAGCTTGCCAACATAGAGTATGGCAGAGACGGTAGGTCAGATATCAGGAGCAGTCAGTTGTGGGAAGGTAGGGTATCACTGAAAAATAATAAAAAAAGTCTATCATTTGGCGTACTATTTACATGTGTAAACATTTAGTTTACGTCCAGGACAAAAATGTGAGCAAAAATACTCAGTGACTTGTTTAAGTAATTTAACATTTATGGACTAAAGCTTTATGGCAAATTTGTAATGTATTGAGTCAGCATTGATTGCTTAACACTGAGCACATACAGCACTGCCATGCCGCCTCAGAATGATTTTCTTTTCCATTTCTGTCTTTGCCTTTAAATTTTACTGAACCAGTTCACAATCATATAGTCAAAGTCATATAGTGTTGCAGCAGTAGATGTACATCTGTATTTAATTAGCCACCTTGTATTTAAATTAGTGTACACTGGTATTATTCATATTAAATCTGCTATTCTGAATTTCCCGCTCATCGGTACTGTTTGGTCCCAATCAGTTTGGAACTCTAGCAAGTATATTTACCAAATTTTTTAAAAACCAGAATCCATGGCAAGTAATATAAAAAATTTTGATTTTGAGTATCAATGAAACTCAATTATTGTACCAAAGGGTTTACTGGATTTTAATGGGGAAATTATTGGTGTTTCAAAATAAATATCAGGTTTTTAAAGTCTTTGTAGCTATTGTCAGAGGTAAGTTATTGTTAAAAATAATAACCTTCATAAAATGAAAGAGCTACTCAAAGAGTCTTGTCAGTTAACTGTAATCATTTGTATTGTTGATCTGTTTATTCTATCTATACTGTGATAAATAGTTTTAGTATCAAAGATGATAGTGTCTGGAAGGTTTTAGGCTTTTAAAGATTACTGAGGCTAAATTGTAAGTGACAGCAATATGTATAAATAGTACCATCATTTTGAAGACACAGGCTGCATTTGCATATTGGAGAACATACATAGGTTGACCAAGAGTGAATGAAGAATATTTTGAGCGTTGAGAGACTTTCACATGTAGTTTGTGTAATTTTGGAAAGCAATTAATGAATTGGCAATTCCTTCAAACTTAGTTTGACGATTTTAAGGAATAATATAATCTGCAACATAAACTGAAGCTTACTGCGATTTATAACTTAACTAGCAAAATGACAATAATTCTTGATTGTGTCATTGTCAGTGTCAAATGGAATTTTTATCTCAGTAAATTTATAAATGTTTATAATGTGTGCATCTCGCCGATCTACAATCCTCCGGAGATGGATCAAGACTCCAAACATTTGAATGCCTTCTGTGCCACATCATGAATTTAGGTTAATTTTGTCAATCTGTTTTGTTGAAGCACCTGCAGTTCGAAAATTTTCATGATACATTTGAACCATGGCTTTCAATTGGAAGATGAACCAGAGAACTTTATTTGGCTGCTAGGTGGTGTAGATAATGCACTGGCTTATTTCATGTGATTGTTTAAATGATCCTGCCTGACTTCTAAATTGGCTCAAAGAGACCGTTAAGGCAGTACTGAGTACTTGTTTTCCATGGCCTCCAAATCTTCCTAGTTTAAAACGAGTAAAATTTCTATCCAAGGGGCCCTTAAAAGATACTAATGGCCAGACATACCAAACTTTGAAGGCGCTTTGAGGGGCTCTAAATGAAAATCGGAATTTCCCCAGTCCTGTGACTGGCTCCAATCTATTTTCTGTAGCCAAAACCCCCATTAAAAAAAGTTTAAAAAAATAAATAAATCCTAGGACAAAAAAAGAATTTGCTGGTACAAACAGTTCTTGTTTAAGAGCTTAAGACATCTACAGTAGAACCTCGATAGTTCGACTCTCGATAGTTCGACACTCCTTATAGTTCGACAGGGTCCATGACAACTTAACATATCAATAATAACCGATAGTGTCCATGTTGGAGACTGACAAATGTGAAAATGTAAACAAAGTGGTGATTAATGTGAATATTTGTCATGTTAAAGTTCAATTAAGTTATGGTTTCATTAAAATTTAGTATTTCCTTAATTAAAATAATGGTTTTTATACTCCCAGTGTTGAAATTTCCCATATACTCCCTATAGTTCGACATTTCAATAGTTCGACACCCTCTAAGTCCACAAAGTGTCGAACTATCGAGGTTCTACTGTACTTAAATATTAAAGTAATTTATTGAGACGTAGTAAACACAGCAATCTTAAAACCCGGTTTCAGAGATTAAAAATAGTCTTAAATAACTGTTAAATATTGAAACACTTAATATTGAATATTTAATATTAAATTAATTTTAGTAATATTGTAACATAACACATTGTATTACAGATTAAACAGTTCCATTGAGAATTCGCTTAGAAAAGAATTTTGAACAATCTTCGAACAGCGTACAGTACTTTTCTAAGCGTACTTTCCAAGTAAACTCCCTCGGTAGAAAACTTACTCATCCAATATTATAAAAAAAGTAGATATTTTCAAGAAGTGGTAACACCCTGCCAAAAAATGAAAGCAATTTGAGGTGTCACCAGGTTTTGATAAAAGCCACTACAAATGTCAATTAGCTTATCTTATCAATTAAGTGGAAATTATGTTGCACAATGGAGATATCGTTTTATTAACTGGCCTGTGACGGGCTCATTAGGTTCCAAGATTGTGTTGACTCCGAACCGAACAAGCTCAAACTTGAACTATAACACAAATATTTTGGCTTTTCTTTCAACAATAGTTGTGAATAATTTATTCACACGTGTATTTTAAATATCTTAATAAATAATTTAAAATGAAACTTGTTCCTTACTGTACAAGTTGTGTTAGACAATAAATGATTTGTATTTGAAAAAATTTTGAATTGACTGGAACAGGCTAGTCTTCATACTTCATAATGAGATTTTTACTGGACTCATGAAAATCAAAATGAATAAGTAACTAACTTAATGTTGGTTTTAATGCCAAGAATTAAATGTTGGACGTTGTTAGGTCGCTGTTTGGGTCAGTAGTTCAGTCAGCTGTGTAAACCATACAGTTTTTAGATAAACATAGTATCATATTCCCCTGATTGATTCGGATCCAGTGATTTTATTGAAACTTGATAATCGTTTAGGTGAAAACTCACATTAAAGCTATCATTCCTTAAAAGTTTTCAAAATTTTGAAAATGGAAAAATAAAGTTGTCTGTGAGATTGGAAAATATCTCATTTTCTGTAATTTTAAGATTTACTCTTGCCAATACAACTTGTTTTCACTGTTAAATCAGATATGAGGGCAATGACTAAAAAAAAATTATAATAATAATAATATTGTTAAGTATCTTGCAAAATTGCTGAGGCACATTTTAGTATTTTTTTGAATGGATGAAGAAAACGCTTAAGGGAATTTGCATAATTTGGGAATTATGCTCTAAATGCACTACTGTACCAATATTTTTAAAAGTATATGTGTTATTTAAAGACTTGTTTGTTATAATAAAAAAAGCATGGAAAAACTTTGTTTCTACAGTCTCTCTAGATATTTTGAATCTGAATTCCTATAGTTATTCATTATTTCTTTTAAAAATTCACTTTTAAATCGTAAGTTTTAGTTTGATATTTTTAAGTCTAGTCTTGAATAGATTTAGGGGGAAGGGAATGTATGAAGTAAATTAATAGTAAATAATATTCACTATAATTAATAGCTCATTTATTTTACTAAGATAATTATCTTTTATTGCCATTACATAAATAGAATTCTTTAAATCAATCTTACCTTTATTCCTTTATTTATATTTTAAGCTGTTAGTGGAGCACAAAATTATTTTCTTGCAACTTACAAGTAAAATGGAAGTTTTTTATACGTATTATTATGATTCACTGTAATGGCACATGTTAATATGAATATAAAATATATTTCTAATTTAAACTCAATGTCTTTGTTTGATTTGAGAAGAATTAACTTTGTTAAGATTCTTGATACAAAACAATGTCGAAACCCACTTGAAATGTAGATAATAAGTTACCACTTGATGTATAAAACATTTTATAAGATATTAAAGAATGAGAAAGCAACTCAAATGCTCAAATGCTTGTAACTGAGGTAAAGTTGCTCAAATCATGTACACTTTGAACTCAACAGATAAATGCTATCTTGAGATTCATTGAGTCAGTGCTGATAACGACTGTTTGTTTTTCTTTGTCAAAGAAAATTCCTTCTAAATGTCATAAAAGTTTGATAACGCTTAGAATTTCTTTTTTTGATAAATATATTTAATATTGGAAAGGTTTTAGTTCTCGATTATACTTGTAGTTTGGTTTGCAATTTAAATAACCAATTAAGCAAGTGTTTAGCTGCTTTAATTGTTCAGTAAATTTTGTGACAATGCCGAATGAGCGTCATGCAATAAAGCTGTATGACTAGTAAAATTTTATGGCTTCACCAATTCAATCTACAGATTCAATCAATTTAGTTACTGTTCTTCCAAAAAGATTAACATTGAACATTTGAAAACCTGTAAGGTGTAGCCCTGGGGGTTATAATGGGTTTCTGCTCATCTACAGGACACACCTTCTTAATGATTTCTCCATAAACTTAGAGAAAAGGAGGAAAGTTTCATGCTTGCCCATTAATATCTACCAGAAATCGCCACTGATTGAAATTCAACCAAAACTTCAGTTACATTTTTGACAAAGAGTCCAAATTATACTGCTTGATTTTGAGCAACAAGTATACTAGTGTACATAGATGTCTGTTATATTTTTTCCTCGATTAACTTAAAATATTCGTTGCACTTATTCTTTACTTCTCACTACCTTAAATGTAGAGAAGTGTTACAATTAAATAAACTTACTCTTACTCCCAGGGCCATTTGTATCGTAGGTGGTTTTTAGCCGCACAAAGTATCCGGTCTTCTGCATATCTTCCACTACTCCAGTTCTCTCCATGGCTACCTTCACATGTTTCCACCATCTGCTTTTGCCTTCCTCAAGATTGTCTTTCTTCAAGGTTTCCTTTAATTGCTTTCCTCCATCTGCACTCTCTACCTCTTCTCCATACATGCCCAGCCCATCATACTCTTCGACTGTTAATTTCATCAATTACATCTGGGCAGCTGTAAAGTTCTCAGACCACTTTATAATGTCTTATTCTGAACTGAGCATATTATTGGTTTCTTTGTTTGTGGGATAGTGATTTTGATGAAAATATTCTATTGCATGCATTAAATAATTTATTTGAAAATAAATAGGTACTGGTCGGTTACAGTTACCACCCATTTTAAATGTGGTTTAATAAGGTTAGATTAGGTCAGGTAGTATAGATATGTCAATCTTGATTTTTTTTGTATCTTCGTTATCGCTTGTTTGACCACAATGTGTCTGATACATGGCTACATAGGCTGGCCCGACCAGAGCGGATGGCAGGGGGGGGCAAAGTCCCCGGGGCTTGGACCCAAGGGCCATGGGCTTTAAATATAGTGATATTGTAACAATTACAAAAAATAAATCCTTTTATTGAAAATTTTTTTTAAATTGAATTTGCTTATGGTCTTATAGTAGAAGCCCTCTAGTTCGGCCTCGGATGGTTTGGTCGCCGATTAATCCGGCCGCGCTTTTCCGCGGGTGATTCCCACAGCCAAAATAGACACTAGTCAACTTTTTCCATGTTATATAACTAAAATATATCAGTTCAATTGCCGATTTCCGGTCTTATTCGGTTTCGGATGTCTTCAAAAACATCGTGTTCATGTTCTAATTTCGGTCTTTATCTTTTTTAGGTATTTCGCGGACCGATCGTTGATGTAACACGGAAGTTGGGTAATAGGCGTATTCCATCGCTATTACGATCCCATTTATACGTCAGGGAATTCGTTGCTAGAAGCACAGTATTATTGTCCATTAATCACAGTTTCATCACTAACAACCGCTTGTCCGTTGTCCGATCGTCATTTCGGCTGCATTACGTCTGAGCGAGCCAATTATTCATGATTGTTACATACTCATACTCATATTTCTTTATTCATTTCCATGTACATTGTATACAAAGAATAGTGTCAAGATTTTATTTATTAATTAGTGGAATCAATAAACACAATAACTCAAACTAAAATAACTAACTGGTTAAGGAGATTACAATTTTCATTAGTGCACAAATACCTTTTAGAATTTCTTTTCAATTGGGAGGGAAGTAGGGAGGGCCCGGTCAAGACTCATTCCAGGGGCCCCGCTTGGCTCTGGGTGGCCCTGTACATAGGTTGTTGAAGGTCAAGTGCTCATAATAAGGCTTGCTCGACGTATGGTCTACATGATTAACTAGATTACGCTGTATGTAATACTTTAATGCAGTTTTACTTTTAAAATGAGTGAAATAAGAATTGTCTGACCTAACATAACTCAACCACACTGGTGGCGCACTCACCACTCCCCTTGCTGGCATTGCCACCGTCTGGAATTTTGTTGTACAAACTGGATTAATCTAAATACCTAAAAATTTGTGCAAAAATGTTAACAATGGTGTTAGGCACCTTAAAATAATTGGAGGCGCCTATTAAGACAAGTACTATAAATAAACTATTAAAAATAAAAGTTACTGGTAATCCTTACTTCAATTTCTCATAGACAAGATCGATTCACCACGGATTACCACCAGGATTTAGTTTCTATGACACTAGGTACAAATGAGGTCTACTAAACCATAATTTATCTCTCTCAGTTATATTTGGTTAAATTTTCTATAATTACAGTTGACAGATGTTTTTAAAATGTAACAACATCATCAATGTAATTTATACCCAGTTCAAAATTTAAAGTGCGGTTGAAAAACAGTGAAAAACAGTTGAAAATTTTACTTTCCAACAAGGAACAAATTCCCTCCCCATGGTCCTGAATTCCTTTATTTTTCTTCATAGCTGTTATTTTAATTTCCCCCTTGTAATTCAGAGCAGATAAGCACCGATGATCATGCTACCTCTCCTAATTGCCGTTGCAATAAGCGCTTCTCTACACTCTCGATCATCAAAATAAGCATATTTGTTTACAAAAAGCAAAACATTGCATAAAGTGTCATAAGAAATAAAACACCTGTTAAATGTTCCATGGTTCTGATTGGTTAAATTAATTGCAGCAGGAGGAACAACAGAAAAGGGGGTTATTGAAATCTGCAATTAGACCACTCATTGCTCTTGAACAGACTATAATTGTGGGAACATGTATCCATCACCCAAAGGTTTGCCTTAAGCCAGTGAAGCCTCCATAGTAGTACAAAGGTTTTCTACATTATCTCTCTCACTAAAATTGCCTACACTACTGTAAAACATAAGTGTGGTACAACAACTGATTTGTCAATCTCAATTTAAGTTTGGTATGATTTTAGTTTTTTTGTGGTAGGCGATCAAAGTGTCCATAACATTGGGAAGCAAAATAACAAAAACAAAGAAAGGCTTTTCACAGACACGGTGTTCTTCTCAGAGACTAAGTGCGCGATGTATGCCACTTCCCCTATCCAACTTCATGTTAGTTTCGCATCCACCGCTAGGCACCAGCACTTACTGGGTGAAAACTAGACTACCTGGTTTGCACCCTACTACCTGGTTTCACCCACCTCTCCCCTATATATTACAATATAATAGGTAATAAAAACTGTACCGTACCTGTAATGAATTGAAAAGATAAAATTTTGCTAGGGAGATAGAATTTTATGTTATGTATTCTCGGGATTTAGTATAGTGAAAAGGGGTTTTGTGATTTACCTTTTTGGCCTCTACATCGTTTCACAAATATATCGTTACAAATATATTTTTTTCCTTTGAATTAACTGTCTAAGATAACGTTTACTAACAATTCATTAAAATGTCCTAGAGGCATGATAGCTATAATTTGCCGTGTTCGTGGCTACTCATCACTCTTATTAACTAAAACACTTTTATTTAAAAAATGCTATAGTTTATTGTTATTATATATAGTTTTATATAAAAATGCTATAATTATTAAAAAATTCATGATAGCTCTTCTGTTCCTCTTTTCTAGCCTTAAAATATTCATTTAACAAATATCATTTGCATAAAGTACTATCTATTACGTGTTTAATTTTAACATTTAACATTTTTTAAATAGAATTAAATATTACAAAACAATAATTTCTTAAACTATGTTTACAAATAAATACGTATCACATATATGCTTATTTCAACCGATATTCAAGTTTTTTGTGTCGTTGGTTAGGGCTTGGTCAGTAGTTGTTTTCTCAAAAAATTGATGAAAATCGGGCCTAAAATAAGGGCTCTATACACAAATTAAATTTGAAATTTTCCCATCAAAATAACATTGGCTTTGGGTTGAACATTTTAAACATCTGTTAATGTACAGCTGTAAATATGTGTAGTTTTTTGTGATTAATGATATTCACAATATTGGATTGGTCGGATGTCGTTGTTGTAGAACTAAATGTTACTTTTGTACTGTACCAAAATAAATTGCTCAATTACAAGCAACAATTAGACTAGTTTTATCTTGACTTTGTTACAATTGCTCATATTATAAAATTTTTATTTTCGCTTATGCTTTTATTAAATGCTAAAAATTGTTTTTTACAATATTTTTTAACTTTTTTAGCATAAATCGAATAAAAACAATTCTTTTAATAATTGGTATTTCAGTTTTTTGCTGTAGTAAATCTGTATTTTATAGAGAGATTTTTTCTTACCACTTACCTTTTGCGTCTTGTTTCCTATTTTTTTATAGAAGAAAGGGTCATTAACTTGGTAATAATAGTCATCAATAATCAGCGGGGCCGAGTAAATGTATGTTAATGTTCTCCTAATTGCATAACATTTCTTTCGGGCAGCCACCTCTTGCTACAGTTTAATTGACACTCGACACTTGATGTGTATTTGTCTTTACACAGCGTTAGAAGGACAGACCGTTACATTTATCAAAATTCATTAAGAAAATTGGAAACTTCACAAAATTAGACGAAGAAAACCTTGTAACATTTAAAGGACAGTCAAGGTTTTGAAGATTTTAAGAGTAAATAAATATACTGAATGATTAGAAACTGAATGTTTTCGAGCTCACCATATGGAAATAAAGAGAAAAAAATGTTACATACTGTAACAATAATACAACAACAAATGACGCGTGTGACTTGAAAAACTATTGTTTACTTAGAGATGGAAATTGGTTTTCATGGTTCATCTACACTGAAACATTCAATGACAGAGCAAAGGAATCTATAAAATTCTCTGCCTAATAGTTAAATTGTGAAATAAGATAACCCCTATTAACTGTTATGACCTTAGATGGTGTTTTAATATCCTTAGGTCGGTGCCCCCAAGTCTCCAGACCCTTGTGAAGGTTCATTGCTTGTAATTTTGTTTCTTAGTTAATTTATATTAGTTTAGGTATCCGAATCAACCCGATCAAGTTTAGAATTTTCACACAATTCTTTCGCAGTTTATTTAATTTTATACATTGTATTACAATTTTTTCAGACTTTGTAATTTAATGAACTAACATTATATAAGCTACTGGTGTGGTGTGGTAAAACTAATCCCTTCTGGACATTTTATCAGTTTGCGATCCAAACTGTACACAGCATTAACATTATCTCAATCCTTACCAGAAAATTTTGAAAACCTCCTAACCAAAAAGACTTCATTAAAACATGCTACTTAGAACATGTGAGGATGTCCCTGTCTCAACTTAGTGATTTACAATAAAAAATTCTTGTCTAAAATGCTAATTTTCATGCTAGATATTTTGAGACGCCACCAATCCTACTAATTTCAAACACAATAAGGTTTAAATCATTTCTTCAAATAAAATTAATATACAACTGCGCAAAACGCTTTATTTAAATCAATCTTAGTTTTGATGCAATGAGATAGCTTTATCTTAATTGATTCTTATTTAAATTGATTACGGTTCTGAGCAAATACAATAACTGATAACATTTTCAATAAATATATGAAATTAAGTTCTAGTGCTGTGATTAATCAAGTAATTTTATTTTATTAAAACACATGAAAATTACAAATGTGTTCATAAATGTGACCGTACGGATGAACTCATTGTTTCCTTAGTAGTGTTATAAAATTTAGAAAATCACGCTTTAATACTTAAAAAAAATTTAGTTCATGACAATAATATTACCTTTGACTATATACTCTAATGTGAATAGACCTCTCATAGCATAGCCATATTTGAAATCTGGTGCGATCTTATGTGGCATACATGAAGTACAAGTGACATATGATTCTTAAATCAGTAATAATACTCTTAACCAAGGATGAAGACATTTATACCTGAAGGTTATGTTTATGTTGTGGTAAAATGACTTATGGCAGCACTGTAAATCCAGCTGAATAATTACAACATTGATCCCAACGCCTCTGATGTACAAGAACCTTCCAAATTTCAGTATCAAACAAAAAGCAATGGATGAGAGGTCTATTCACGTTAGCTTTTATAGTCAATGATATTACTCCAGATTCCTTTTTGCTCCATGTTGTAGTGTTAATGTACTTAAGTCAGCTGTTTGACTAAAGAATTTATATAGAGATCGCCCACTGATCAAAACTCAACCAAAATATCCCTTGATCTGGTCCCAATTTGTTAAAAAATATTTCATAAGTAAAAAATATCTTCTACTTGATTTTCTGGCATTTTTTGATTACACCAACTGTGTAATGATTCAATCAATTACACTTCTTCCTTAAGATTAACAAAAATGCCATTTCGCTTATTGACAGCACAATACCTTTTAAATGCACATGCGGTTTTCTGCTACGATGTCATAAGCTGGGGGAAAAGGAGGAAAAGAATCATGCTTGCCTATTAATATATGAATAAAGGCTATAAGATATATAAAAATATACAAATCACACTACTGACTCTGTAGACTAAAAAAAGAACTTCAACTGTGAATACTTGTAAATTAATTTTAATTAAAAAAATAATGGATATTGAAATTTTTAATTTTTTGGTGTTTACTTAGTTTTTTGGATAATGTGAAACAGTGTTTACACCTCACCTGAAAGGGTTTTACATCTCGCGAGCCCCTCTAAAAAAAAACTAAAAGCCCCACTTTGGCCCTTGGTAGGAAATATATTATCTCACCCTTATATTAAATAATAAAAAAGATCATCATCACCTTTGAATTGCGCAGTTCATAAATAATTAATTAGTTAGAGTCTTGCAATGGTATTATTTATTTAGAAATTGTTTCGACAACTCTCCTTTGTTTTACCTATTAATTTTTTTTAAGTGATTGCAAAGCTAAAGCATTAGGTAATTTTTTATAGAATGTTTTTGCAAGCTGCCGAGGCATCTTTGGCAAAGAAGTGCCTGTGGGTAGGTGTTGATTAAAAATAGAATTACAAATTCTTTATTAGGTGATACAACTTTTCGTCATTATTAAATGTTTTGAGTAGAGTACAATTGTTTTAAAATTTGTTTAACTTTCTTTACATTAAGAGACTTACTTTAATAAAAATTGAGGCCCTAAGGGTAGGTTTACACGTGAGAGTTTTTCACTCTCAGAGAGTTTCGTGCTCTCAGTAGGTACTCGCACAGGTGATTACACAACCAGCATATTTTCCATGATAGTTAATTCCAGACAGTTTTCTGCGATTACGTCAACAACTGTCTGCGATTTTTATGAGAATTACTAACTAACTCTCCGAGAGTGACTCTCACGTGTAAACTTGCCTTAACACATTTACACTTTTTTTACATTCAAAACTTTATTGGTTTCCTTATGTTCTACAAGTACATGTACATGTGAATAAATACGTTTTTTTAATTTTTGTTTTATACTTGATTGTTGATTCATTAACCAAGTACTGAGTAGTTCCACTCCCTTAAAAAAAATTGCCTATTTACTTTTTTCATCATTTATATTCTTAATTTTGTTTTGTAAAGAATTAAAAAGTCTTATATTGATGTCAAATGCAAAGAAGTAATCCAAAAACAAATTAATTTTTATTAGTAAAAAAAGGAGGTTAAATATATTTAAAAATGTTTTTAATTTTTTAGGCCAAAATTTGTTTAATAGGCATACTAGGTTTTACATGAGTTAACTGTCATTGTCTAATTAATTGTGCTCATTGGCTTGTAGTCTTCACCCCTCAAGCTGGCTCATTCGCCTCCAGGATTATCTTGTTCGCTTTGCTCAATAGCCTCAATGGATGGTAAAATTACTGTTTTACCCGGTCTCTCTGGTTGAATCTGTATGTGTAGGGGAGGGGGGGGGGGGGTAGGTATAGTTGGGAGGTACGCCAAAAAATTGAAATTTATCAGGTGTTACGTGGGCACAAAAAGGTTGGAAAACACTGTCCTAAACCATTCAGTCAAATAAAAAATACTCAAGAGTAAAAATGTCTTAAAATTATGTTTTAAGAAAATTTCACTCATAAAATTGTCATTTACACATAAATAAAATTATTTCTTATATGGCGGACAGGTAATAAATAAAATTTTTTTAATTTGATGTTTGTATTATGCAAAATATCTTAAAACATAATTTGAGTAGGCCTATTTTTTATTTGACTAAAAGGTTTAAAAGATTTCGGCAATTAAAGTTTGCCACGTGTTATGCTTTTGGGACTAAAAATGACCTTCAATTGGCTGTAGCACCCTAACCTTTAAGTTGAGAGAAGAATGTCAAAGAATAAAATAGTCTCAAAAACACGTGTACAATCCAAAAAAATAACATAAAAATTGGGGGTTCGTATTTAAAATTTTTGAGTTGCCCCCAAAACCCTATTTTGAGGGGGTGAATTTTTTGAGATCATAAAAGACTCGTCGTTTGGTCATTGAAACTTTCACAGAGGTTAATCCAATTATTTGCACCAGTTAAAAATTTAATAGGGGGGGGGGGGGGTGGAACTTTTGGGACACATGATATAACTTAATGTCTAACATTTCCAAATTCCCTGTAAAATGCTTTTCTAAAGTAAAACCAATAGTTTCTTGTACTTTTTCAACCAAAGACCAAAAAGGACAACCACAAATGCAGCCGTATTTACCCATGCGATTTCCCAAAAATATACTTTTTTACATTTTTTTACACTTATCTCAGAAAGTAATGTAGTTATCTTGTTGAAATTTTTGCCAAGTGTAGGCTATATTATTGCAGGTATGTGGAACTATTATCTAATTCAGACCAAAAAAAATTTTACAAGAAAATTTATTTTTTATTACAAAAACATGTTTTTTGTTATCTATAGTGGAGGTAAAAACTTTACTCTTTCTGACAAGTTTTTTAATATGTGTAGCATTCTGCATTAAATTTTTTATATGGTATCACAGTAAACAGGTTATTAAATTTATTTATTTATTAGGACAGTCAGATACAATAGTTACATATTGTGTTGACTTTTTGCAGCCTTAAACAGATAGAGCCACCAGTTTATTAAAACCCATCAAATAATTCGGCAAAGTGCACTTTATTTAGGCTATAAAACTAGCAATTTAATTCTAAGTTTCCCAGCGGGTGTTTGCATGGGTATGATTTATAAACTCTACAACACTATAAAAAGCATTATTTATAAAATATTATTTATAAAGCATTATACCAACAACCAACTACCTATTTAGTTAGGTTTCAATTTCAATAAAGGTATTAAAGGTATTAACTATTCCTTCTCCTAGTCAAAATCATCATTGACTAGTCAAGTCAAGTGAAAATCATCGTTATTATATGAATAAAGATGATTTTGACTTGACTTGACTAGTTCATCGCAGTTTGAAAACGCATGCGCAAACATTTATTGTTCTATTTCAGTTTTTGTTAACCTTTGTTATTGTTTCAACTCCCTTATTATTATTTTCGGATAACCCATAAGACCCACAAAAAGTTATTTATATTATAATTATGTACATTATTAGCGAATTTCCCTTAAGGAATAAGCTATTACCGTAGGTCTCATGGTAAGACCTAAGCCCGGGACCATGTTACTTTTTCGTTTTGAGGTGCCCAGAGACCAAAAATAATAGTCATTAAAAATTTTATATATATATATATTCAAAATTTGTTCAAGTGCACTCCTGTGGACGAAAAAGAAATTTTAAATATTGTAAAACACTTCAAAAATAAATCATCTAGTGGATATGACGAAATTCCTATGAAACTAATAAAGTTTGCAATTAAGCCTCTTCTCAAACCTTTAACACACTTGATAAACTCTTCTTTTGTATCAGGAATTTTCCCTTCACACTTTAAAGTTTCAAAAATTGTGCCCATTTTCAAAAAAGGAAACAAACATGACCCTGATAACTACCGCCCAGTCTCGGTTCTACCTTCCTTTTCTAAGATATTTGAAAAAGCTATGTATGATAGACTGGTTGACTATCTGGAAAAAAATGAATTACTTGATGCAGAGCAACATGGTTTCAGAAGAGGAAAATCTGTTGTATCTGCACTAGCTGAATTCTGTGAATCAATAATAGACTCAATAGATCAAGGTCAAAGGCCTGTTGGAATCTTCATGGATCTTTCCAAAGCCTTTGACTCCATTTCTCACACTATTTTACTAAAAAAATTAGAGTCATTTGGGATCTCAGGCATAGCTCTCAAATGGTTTAATTCATATTTATCAGATAGATTTCAATTTGTAGAAATATCAAACACATTAGATAACAAAATCACCAAAAATACATCAAATAAATCAATTATTACAAGCGGAGTTCCCCAAGGTTCAATTCTTGGGTCACTTTTATTCCTTTGTTATATACAGGGACTTCCAAAAATTCTCAATAACATTGTAAACGTAAAGAGTCAGCTCGTTCTGTATGCTGATGATTCAAATTTAATTATATCAACTAATGATTTACAAAATTTAGAAGAAGCAAGTCATACCCAGCTTGCTAATTTACAAAACTTTTTCACAAACAACTCATTGTGTCTAAACACTAAAAAGACCAATTTCATAAGTTTTGAAACAAAACAGAGTAGAATAAGTTTTGAACCCAATATTTTTATTGAAAATGATCTTTTAGACCAAATAAATAGCACCAAATTTTTGGGAATGGAGGTGGATAATAATCTGAGCTGGGAGGGTCATGTTATAAATGTAATTAAAAAAATCAATTCTGGGATATATATTTTGAAAAGAATGGTAAATCTGTGTAGCCTAGCAGTTTTAAAAATGATCTATCATGCACACATACACTCCCATATTGCTTATGGCATTGGCATCTATGGGAGTACATGTGATAAAAATTTAAATAAAATTTTACTTTTGCAAAAAAGAGCAATAAGGATTATGCTGAAGCTTAAGCATGATGCCCACGTTAGGGAACATTTCAAAATTTTAGAAATATTAACTGTTTATGATCAATATATATTTGAATGCATTATTTATCTAAAAAACAATCCACAAAAAATAACATTACGTTCTAGAGTACACACATATAACACCAGAAACAAAAATGATATTGACATTCAAAAACATAAGTTGACTTTTTTCAACAAAAAACCTACTCATATGGGATCAAAATTTTTCAGAATTTTACCTTTGGAATTAAAAAAATGAAATTGACAGTGTAAAATTTAGTACTAAATTAAAAACCTTTCTTTTTCAAAACCCACACTATTCCTTAAATGAATTTCTCCATGAAGGCCAATGAATATGTAAAACTGGGATGCATTTATCATAGGTGTATGTGATTTGTTTATTTATGTTTTAAAACTCTTATACACTATGTATTTATTTTATTTTATTGCCATTGTACCACTCTCAATGTATATATTAAATAATGACGCAATTTATGTACAGGCTTGTACTTGTAAATAAAGAATATTTTGATTTTGATTTTGATTTTGATATGTATATATGTATATATATATATATATGTATATATATATGTATATATGTGTCCCTAGACACGATAACTCTCGTAAAAATGGTCCGATCGACACCAAATTTGGTAGAGATGTGTAATCCTATGTTTATTCGGATGAGTTCGAAAACCTGGGGCCTGTTTCATAAAAAGTGACATTTGTGACAGGATGACAGGTGACCGGTACATTTGACATATCTACAATTCTACAAATTTTTGTTTCATATAAGTTTTAAAATTTACAATGTTATGTCAAATATTTCTTACAATTATGTCATGTCTTGACAATTTCTTAACATGTGTTTTTGTGAAAATTGTCAACTTGTTATAAAAAAATATAAAACATGTGATAATTTACAATTTTAAAATTGTCACCTGTCGAATAGTATAATTTACAAATAATTCATTGTTTTTGACAAATTTGTCAAATTGTCGGAATTGTCAAACCTGTCACTTTTTATGAAACAGGCCCCAGACATATCGACCTACCGGAAGGGGTAGTTTTGGGGGGTTTTGTACCCCAAAAATGGGTTTTTTACATTTTTCATATGTAAATTTGAAAAATTTTCAATTTTTATTTTGACCATTGGATTTAGCTCAAAAAAACACACAATTTAGTATTTTGAAGCTTTGCTCTATCTCCATTGGTTACCGAGATATTACAAACTCTAAAGACAGTACATTGTCTTTTGGGCTCCAATGTTAATCTTATGGAGAATAAGGATGTGTTAATATTTCACTTATTAACCAATATTTTTGGATGAAACTTGGTATTTAGCTTCATTTGGTTGAGAATCATCCATTTAAGGTAAAAAATCTTGGTTTTTGTACTTATCGTGGCAGCAAACCTGCATACTCTTTTCCCATGTTAATCATAAGGAGAATAGGCAAACTTTTTTTATTTATGGACAGATATTGATGAAATTTACTATATGGCTTTATATGGTAGAAATAAATTTTTTCTATGCTAAAAACCTACTTTTAGTGTCCCCCATGGCAGCATACCTGCATACTCTTTTCCTATATTTATCATAAGGAGAATAGACATTTATTTCCCTATTTATGAGCACGTGATGAAATTTTGTTTACAAGTTAAGCTGGTCAAAATTAATATTAATAATTTGGAAATTCGCTGAGTACGCAGGTCTGCTGCGACGGGGGTATTATGTATAATTATGTATATTATTATGTATAATTATGTACATTATTATGTATAATTATGTACATTATCATGTATATTATATATGTCAATTTCCAAACTTGTTTTTGTATTGGAAAATGAATTTTTCTGGGGTTAAGTTACTAAATTTATTTGTGTGCCCAAATACAAATAAATACAAAGTTCAAGCAAAATCTACCTGCTACATTTTGAGAAAAAGCTAAAACACACAATTTGTTCCACACAATAGGCACTCCATATTAAAGTATGTAATTGTGTTGATATTTCAGTACCAGTAGTTTAATTGCTCCTATTCAGCTAGCTTTTAACATGTGTTTGTCTGTTTTAGTATCAACTGCTGTTTAGTTTTGCAATTCAATATAAATTGTTCCCCATGTTAATCTTATGGATAAAAACAAACTTTAAGGGCTTCTCCTGCCCTTCCGAGTACAAATATAAAAAAATCTAAAACCTTATAGCAAAATTACGAACTGAGACGAATCTTATGACATCTCAAACATTGAATTTCGTCCAGAAATAAGTAATGAATAGTGTTTACAAAATACCCCCGTCGCAGCAGACCTGCGTACTTAGAAAATTTTCACTAGCCTGGTTTTTTCCCGGACAAACGGAGCTTGTTTTAGAGTATAAGATAATATAATAATAATAAGATAGTACCAGGGGGACCGAGCTTAAGCTCTGTAAAATATACTTTTGTTCTCACGCAAAGCTCGTTCGCTCCGCTCACTCGCCCTCTTACTTTTTAAGACGAGCTCGTTCGCTTCGCTCACTCGCCAGGCCGAAGGGTGCTGCACTTTGGTATAACTTTCCTTTAAAGATAGATAATAACACATTGGTTTTATCTACAGTTATCAGCTGATTTTTGTTCAATTTAAAAACCTTCATTAGGATAACATGGGAACTTTTAAGGGCTCTAGCGCGAAAACCGGATTTTTCCCAGCTATGGGACTAGCTCCAATCGATTTCTGGTGGCCAAAACCCCCATATTCAATAAATACCCCCCGTCGCAGCAGACCTGCGTACTCAGCGAATTTCCAAATTAGTAATATTAATTTTGACCAGATAAACCTATAAATAAACCAAATATGATCACACGCTCATAAATAAGGAAATAAATGTCTATTCTCCTTATGATAAATATAGGGAATGAGTATGCAGGTATGCTGCCATGGGGAACACTAAAAGTAGGTTTTTAGCATAAAAATTTTTTATTTCGACCATATGAAGCCATATACTAAGTTTCATCAATATCTGTCCATAAATAAAGAAGTTTGCCTATTCTCCATATGATTAACATGGGAAAAGAGTATGCAGGTTTGCTGAAATGATAAGCACAAAAATCTAGATTTTTTACTAAAAATGGATGAATCTCAACCAAATGAAGCTGATTACCAAGTTTCATCCAAAAATATTAGTTAATAAATGAAATATTAACACATTCTTATTCTCCATAAGATTAACATTGGAGCCCCAAAATACAATGTACTGTCTTTAGACTTTTTAATATCTCGGTAACCAATGGAGATAGAGCAAAGCTTCAAAATACTAAATTGTGTGTTTTTTTGAGGTAAATCCAATGGTTAAAATAAAAATTTAAAATTTTTAATAATTACATATGAAAAATGCAAAAAACCCATTTTTGGGGTACAAAACCCCCCAAAACTACCCCTTCCGATAGGTCGATATGTCTGGTTTACGAACCTATCGGAAGGGGTAGTTTTGGGGGGTTTCGTACCCCAAAAATGGGTTTTTTGCATTTTTTTTGCTCGGTATATATATAAATTTAAATGACTATTATTTTTGGTCTCTGGGCACCTCAAAACGAAAAAGTAACATCGTCCCGGACTTAGGTCTTATGAGACCTACGGTAATAGCTTATTCCCTATGGGAAATTCGTTAAAAAAATCAAAAATCCTTGGAGCGAAAAAAAAGTTTGCCCGTACAAACGGAGCTTGTTTTAGAGTATAAGATAAGATAAGATCATATAGGTATCGACAACAAAAGATAATAATTTGTTATTTTTAGTATTTAAGGTTTTTGTATTTGTTTAAATTGACTTGAAAGTGGCCTGAAGCCAAAACTAGTTGTCGATAGAGTAAAATGATATTTAATGAAAAAGTGTACTTTGTTTCAAAATGTTTATTAAAATAATATACACACACATATATATGAATTTGAACAAACAGTGTTTTTGGCTTCTAGGGACCCCAAAATGAAAAAGTAACACTGTCTTGGGCTTACTGGGAGTACCACAGTAATAGCATTGACTATGTACACTAACTTGAATAAGACTTCTCATAGCATAGGCGTGTTTGAAACCTATTGACGGTGGTGCGATCTCGTGCGGCGTACATGGAAGTACAAGAGTCATATGATAGGAAAATCAGTACTACCACTCGTCTCAATCAAGGATTAAACATTTTGTAATGGAGGTTTTTGTTTATGTTGTGATGAAATGTTTTTGCAGCACTGTAAATTTTGCTAAATAATAACAACATCAATAGCAGTGACTCTGGTGCCGCGTACACAAACCTTCCAAATTTAAGTTTTTGCCTCAAACTAAATGCATTGGATGAGAGGTCTATTCACATTAGTGTACATAGTCAGTTTTAATAGTGTATTCCCTATTGTGGAATTCGCTAAAATTATACAGTAGTTAGTGTAATTGAAACATGTAAACAGACCAATATTAAATTAAACTAAAATGAGGGTATCGTAAGAATGTTTGCCATCCCAAACTGGCGTTATTTATTGGTCCCAAGAAGAGTTTTTTCATTTTTTCCCATGAGGCAGCAACCTTCACTTGTAACGCAATTCTACTATCTTTGTTTATAGCTGTTTAAGTTTGCATTGTAATATATTTCTATATTTTAGAATGAGAATGGATGCAGACAAAAATTTTGCATGATTACACATGAAACCAAATTTCAAAGAACTTTGGCCAATCTGAATGAGGTGAATTGTTTTGCTCAGCCTCTTTTTCATGCATAATTTATTTCTGTTACTTTTTACTTGATACTTTGTATATGTTTGTGTTATGTTTGTTGTATCCAGTATATATACACATGAAACCAAATTTCAAAGAACTTTGGCCAATCTGAATGAGGTGAATTGTTTTGCTCAGCCTCTTTTTCATGCATAATTTATTTCTGTTACTTTTTACTTGATACTTTGTATATGTTTGTGTTATGTTTGTTGTATCCAGTATATATAGAAAATCTGTCAGTATTATTTTTTTACTTTAACTTTTTGTTGAAACCTTTTAGGCAAAGTAAAAAAAAAACATTGACAAATATGATATATTCTGTGCTTTGTATGCACATGTAACTTATCTTTGTTGCAGGTTACCTGTGATAAGATTACCACGTTCCCATGTGATGGTCATGTAAGTGTAAACATTAATAAATACTTTATTTTATGTTAAAAGTACCAGGGGGACCGAGCTTAAGCTCGGTAAAATTATTACTTTCGTTTCTCACACAAAGCTCGTTCGCTCCGCTCACTCGCCTGGCGGAGGGTTTGCTGCACATTGGTTTGATTTTCCTAAAACCACAGGTTAAAGATGTAACACATTGGTTTATTTTATCTACAGTTATCAGCTGATTTTTGTTCAATTAAAAAATCTCCATAAGGATAACATGGGATCTTTGAAGGGCTCTAGCGCAAAAACCGGATTTTTCCCAGCTATGGGACCAAAACCCCCATATTCAATCAAAAAAATAAAAAATCCTTGGAGCGAAAAAAAACTTTGCCCGTACAAACGGAGCTTGTTTTAGAGTATAAGATAAATTGTTCAAAATCCCAACTACTGACATTATTTGTTTTGATTCGTTAAGGATTTTGCTTAACAAGGCGGCTACTTTTTAATTTATAAATCAACCAATTTCTGTTTGCAAAAACTACAAATCTGATCTTAGATTTGGATGTGATCAGTGATCAGTTTGGGGTATGAAATTCGTTTGGAATTGTAGGAGACAGCAAGTGTGAAACAAAGTGTTAATAGATCATGGGACTTAGACCTACAAGGTGACACAATCAATAAATCCTTGGCACAACGGAAACAAAAAAATATTCAAAACTGTTAATTTTAAATTAGCTGTTTTTCCGTTTAATTTCATTCATTGTCAATAAAATTATTTTATCAAAAACCTGGATGTATTAAAAAAAGTTGTTTGAGTCCAGTATTTGGTTTAACAGTCTTTGTAGTTAACATGACACGTTAAATGCTAGCAGTGGATTAGTTACAATATTCTCAAGGCTTGTGAACCAGCATGCTGTCAACCAGTAAACGAACCGTATCTAATTCAAATACAACGTTTAACCAAATTAAGATTTTGAGATGTTTTTTTTTATCACAAATCTTTTTTTAAGGTGTGTTATACCAGATGTTGACAACCAAAAGTTGTCAACTTTAGCCATATGGATATAACAGTAAAAGTCAACAACTTTTGGTTGTCAACCTCTGGTGTAAACAGACCTTTAAACAGATTTTTTTTATAAATTCAATTAATTTTTTTACTTTATTTAAATTTTGATATTATTTGTATACTGATTTATTTCTATTAATTTATTTATTTATTTAAAATATTTGTTAGGGGCTTAAATAAAAAAATAAACATTTAAATAAACAGTTTCTAGCATGAAAATTAAAAGATTTTTAAATTGTAAAACTTTGGATTTTTTTACAGTTATGCAAAAAGGCTAGTTTTTAAAAATTGTCTGATTTACTTAAATTGTTTTGTGTTCAATTGTGTAGCATAAGCACAATACTTTGCAAAAAAAAAATAATAATAAATAATAATAATAATAACATACCTTGTGAATGGTTGAACATTAAACATAACTTGGCGTTGGATCAATAAATTTAATTTTTTGTTTGAGCTTATCCGTAAGATATTTTGATACTGAAAAATTCAGAATTAAAATAGTTTAATCCTACCAACCTAATTTAATAGGTAGTGACCATTATTAAGGTGTTATTTTTTACTTTCTAATTGAAACTGGGGTTAAATAAATTTCATGAATACAATACAATTACTGGGAAGGGTAAGGTTTTTAGCTTGAACTGTTTTACAAAATTTTCAGTTTAGTCAACAAACAGTAGACCATTTTTAACTGATCTCCTCAAGACCCACAGACAGATTATGAATTTGCCGGTTAAACCGAAGGATTTATAAAAACGTTTAATTGATTTTGATGGCCTAAATGCAATAAATAAATAGTTAATCTGCTGTGTAACATTACATTATTGACAGTTACATTACATTTTTCATTTCTGCAAGTATTGTAAGTGCATAATAAGAGTAAAGATTTTTTTATTTATGAAATTAGCAATTTTCATTCCTTAAATCCCAATAAACATATTTGGCCAATCAAAATATTTTTGGATAGTAAGATTGAGTTACAGTTGGACTTCAAATCAAGTATTTACATATTTTCTGACATTTTAAGTTATTAATTGCTGTAAAATATGATACACTGTGTAAAAAATTGGTACGTCTTGGCACATACCTTGGCAAATTAATTTTCAATTAATAATCAGTTTAAGTATTGTACGGTATAATCAGCTTTTCCAGCTTTTCCAATTGGCATATTACGTAAGCTCAATGTTTCCGCCCCCCCCTCGTCAATCCCAGCTGTTTTTGGCCTTTCGTCAAGTTCATTAATATTGTGTATTGGTGAACCTCATCACACCAAATATTAACTTGCACAATGGTAACAGGCAAAGACAGTTTAAAATAGGTCCTTGCAAATATTTAAAACAGTTGTTCATGTGTTTTTTCCTGCTTGGTTTGAAACTATCAACTTTTCTTTCACCAAGCCTACCTGATTTTGTTACACAATTTCTTTAAATTTCCATGTACAGTGATTTGCAGTTTCACAAACAATCGGGTGGCAGTTGCGATGTAAGACTCATTTATTATTTAGGCGTGATGGGTCAATCAACAGGGTGTTATCGACAATATCTTGCTTTTCACGTAATTGAAATAGAATTTGCACATCTAAGTGAATTAGGTCTCGATGCTAGGTGTCATTCTTTTACAATTTAGCACTTTGTCATTATTGATTCTGCCATACCTATTGACCTGGTACGCTTCTGTTAAATAGTTTCATGGAACCAATCATGTTTATTGTTATAAAAGGAGTCGTCATTGGTATTCAGTTTTGGCTCAGAAAAAAAAACCAGAGTATTTATTAAAATTTTTAGTATTGATTAAAACCCACTATATAGTGATGAATATATGTGATATTTGTGTGATTTATAAAGTCCCCTTGGACTCCTCCCCATGGGCTTTTGTACTTCACTTACCCTCACAAACATCAACCTCTTAAAATAATGTCAAATGCAATTACTAATTGCATAACAAATTATGTTTAAACATTTTGTATAGTACAGATGAAGAACATTATCAAGGTTTTATTAAAACATCTCTTTTCTAAAACTTTCCGAATGAGTTAAAATGATTTCTTAAACCCTGTGATTTGAATGTAATATTTAGTTAAAATAATTTGGTATTTGGTTAGAATCATATTTTTTCTCTTGCATAATAAATTGGATCCTTACTCCAAATTTGACCTTGTACAATAGACGCTTCCATAGACTTCATCTATATTCATGGTTCCTTCTTCTGGATATTGATTTGAATTAATAAAAATAATGATTTTACTTTCTCCCTCTATACCATAGTATATGGAGAAAGTATTGTTTTCGTCAAAATTTTCGAATTTGAGTTGTTGGTGGATTTATCCATTTTGGTTCCCCCTGAGTCCAAAAAAGTGGTTTTCGGAGTGATGTCTGTGTGTGTGTGTGTCAGGATGTAAACAGAGCTAGAGAATGCCCCAATGGTCCGATTTTAATTAAATTTGGTACATAGGTCCAAATCCACGATAATTCCAGGTGTTTTTTCATTTTTTTGAATTTTTTATTTTTAAGGGTATTTTACCCCCAAAAACCCTAAAAAATCGTCAAAAATCAAAATTTCTCAAAAACGGCTCTAACGATTTTGATTAAAATTTTGTGGTTTATTAAGCTTAAAATGGTGAATAAAATGACACCACCCGCATCCCCAGGAAAATCCGCGTTCAAAAGTTATAGAATAAAAAGTGTTTCAAAAATCAATTTTTTGGATTTTCAAAATAGCTGTTGTCTTGAAATAAATTTTACTTATAACCATTAAATCAAGCTCAAAAAACTAAATAATCCAGTATTTTAAATTATTGCTCTAAGTCAAGTGGTTGAGGAGAAAATTCAATTTTTCGTTTAGCGGTAAACGCAGTACGTTGTTAAAAGTCACAGACGCGCGTAGGGTCAAACGAGCGCTGCTCAGCTGGTAACTATCCGACTGAGTCATCAAGACATTAATGTTTGAAGCTTTACACATCTTTTTTATATTGTTGGGAGAAAGTATGTGTCAGTTAACTGATACCGTTTATTTTTATATCTTTGTTTTCGGAGGTTAACTACATGTTTCATGGTAACAGCCATATTGTCAGGTAATCTCCAGATAGTCTAGTGTGGTGCTGTACTAGTGTAACAAGTGAATATAACATACCAAAGGTGATTTTACTAACTTGACTAGACCAGAGTCAAGTCAAGTTATCATATTGGCTTAAGATGATGATTGGGCCGAGGAAAAGAGGCTGCTAGCGAAGAAACCACGTTTAAAAGTCTTATATACCGTTTGAAAATTGTAACAGTGCATTGACGTTGGTTGAACTGTAAAATAGCGACAAAATTGTATCTAATGGCCTGAATTCTGTGAAAGGTAAAACCGTGAGAAAAAATTGCAAAACTAGTGATTAACGTCCCCTTTAATTTTTTTTGATCGCAGAAGTATTACTACAAGTGGATGGAAATTACATAAAAAAAATCATAATTCTCATTCAGACAACAAAACACGGTGTTCAAAACAAACTCCCAACACATAATTTACCGCTCTATGAAACTAACCATTTTACCTCGGAAGGTAACTCATTAAATCAAGAACTGGAACACAAAGAAGGAGTCTTGAAGCTAGCATTTAAGTAATACCAATTGCTCCAGACATTCTAGAATTTCAATACATTATTTGTCTGAAGTTATTTCGTGATAGGTTTAAAAACTATTTTTTATTAGTGAAACAATGCCGATGTGGGTTACGTACAACATTCTCTTATTCAACAGATGGCAAACCCATTTTCAAGGCAAGTGCAGCAAATTAGAAGAGGGCCTTGATTGATTTGATACCGTTAAAACTAAATAAAAATTTTGATAAAATAAAATAATTAGTGTTTTTGTTTGATCTACCCTGACAGCCGTGGTTTAAGTTACAACAATAAAATTAAGTGTTTAGATTGGCAACTGATGTACATTCACAAAAATTTTATGAGCTTCTTTTAAGCACTATAAAGAAAGATCTAGTGAGTTCCAAAAAATAAAGTTGTTTTACATCTATAAAATCACTTTTCAAAATGGCAGATTTTTGATAATGGAGAGTTAGAGGTTAAAAAAGGTCTCCTGAAAATTTCAAGGATGTAGATGAGTTGCCGATCAAGAGGTAGTTTTGGCCTTATTTTACTGTATAAAAAAATCTGTAAAGAGATTTTGTAATAAAAGATTTAATATTTGTACAAAAAACCCTAATATTTTTAGAACGAAAACAGATAATGAAAAACAGATTGCGGCAACTTACTAAGCGCAAAAAAATACTTTAAAATGATGGGTCACAACCCTATCTTTACATTTAAAAATTTTAATTTCATTCCAAGATGGCGGATCCAAGATGGCGGCCAAAAATTTAAGTCCCATCAAAAGAGGTACTTTTAAACTATGGGATATCTGGTGATAACAAGTCGATATTCTTTAGAAAAAAATTGGATAAAACCAGAGATTTTTTAATTTTCTTATTTTGAAATTTAGTTTTAATAAACCTGTAATATCTCGGGAACGAAAACAGATAATCAAAAACGGATTGCGGCGTCTTGTTCTACGCAAAAAATCACTTTGAAATGATGGGTCACAACCCTCCCCTTACATTAAAAAAAATTAAGTTCAGTCCAATATGGCGGATTCAAGATGGCGGCCAAAAAAGTGAACTATACCAAAAAACAGTATAAACTAATCAATGATGTTTGGTGGTGGTTGGGAGAAAATATCGTAAGAAATGCGGAAAAAATTAGGGGGGGGGGAACATTAAAAACTCACCCTGTATATTAAGCCTTTAGTTTCAAGAGACAGTTAGAGTTTGTTTGTCATCTGAAAGATTCAGAGATTTTGAGCTGCGCAGCGTAGCAGGGCGTTGGTGCATTGGCCAGCTTATGGTATCTTTTGTGCCAAAAAGTTAATAATGTTGCTGGAGTCAACATATCTAAAATAAAAAAATAAAGTTTTAAATTTGGAATTTTTTACATTAAAAACTGACAATTCAGGTGATGAGTTTGACCTATGCTTTTTATTCACACCTTTTGACAATGAAAGGAGAGATTTTATGTCGTACAGATATTCAGCTCATAGGTAACTGCTTAATAGACCCACTGTAGCCAAGTGTTATTAATTTGAGAAGTCTTATGTTATCCACTATTAGGGATTTTTCATAAATATGGGCTCCTAGAGATAACCTTTTTGGGACAGTGAGAGAGTTACATATCTTAGCATTTCTTTTTCTTCTTGAATAGTTGTTCTCCCTGATGAAAGTTGTACTTAGTAGCTATAACAGGATCCTTGCTTAACCACTGACAATACTAATGCTTCGAGTTTAATAAAAATTTTGCTTTAAGCACTCCTCAAATTGCTTTATAAAAAATAATCGAAAACTTTTTGTTCCAACTCTAATAATACCTGTAATTTTTATCCACAAAAATTAATCATTATTGCGATTAAGATTTGGTTTTCTTAATTTTTTTTAACATTAAATATTTGAATGAGAATGTTTTGCTGACACTAGATCAAATCATAGGGCTTCAAGTACTGTAAAAAATTCAGTTAACTCCTATGATTTTAAATATATTTATTTAACTGTCCTTTATGTACATAATGAGCCCATATAAAACGTCTCTTTACAAGGATTGATATAACTTCAGAATACATCTAATACATGTGAAAACAGTACACTTGTGCAGGATTTTGCTCAATAATGTAAATTTTAAAATGTTTAGAGCAAAGGTGGTGACACATTTACCTTATCTCTTATGCTACAATAGTTGTAGTGTCTATCAAAAGTTTACCTTTGGCTGTAAGCACCAAAATTTATACTTTTTTGTTTGAACTTGTTTTTCAAAACTGGGAGCCAAGGTAACTAACAACTAACGATTTTATACAAAATGTTCACAATACTTTGGTTCACATGTTTTTGCCATTTGGCAACCCAGAATGCACAATGTTATTTTTTTTTAGATTTTCTAAAGAGCTTTGTTACGAAATACCATAACATTACCTTCCAATCTTGTGCTTATATGCTTTTCCGTGTTTTGCATGGTTGAAATATGGATTACAGACCATTGTCATATTATAGGCGTTATATTTTAAACCCACATATACTTCACAATTAGACCTAAGTGTATTGTGTCTAAATATATTTATTAAAAATTAATGTTTTTTAAATACAATTTTCTTTAATATAGTAGTATTCATGGTAAAAAAGTAACATCGTACAATAAACATCTATTTTATTGCACATCCTACTCTACAGTAAGAAAAAATAAAATATCAATGTTTCTCTACAGGGGAAATTTGCTAAAACACAGATATGCACACACCTCAACCTTCATTGTTAAATTGTAAACCTTTGCATAAAATTGGATGAAAAGTTAACCAAATATAGGTAGCTCTATACACAAATATTAGTTTTCTCATTGCAAAACTTATTTGATGAATAAAGTTTAGTGCAAGGCTATTAATTATCAGAATACTTACTCAACACTATGTTATTAATTAGTGTTTTTCTATGACAAAAACCTTCCAGGAGCATATAAATCACTAAATCACTATTTTGAGACCGGGACCTCTTACATGCTTTGTAGTTTTCAGAATCACAAAAATATGTTTACCCCAAGTTATTTGTAAAAATATAACCAACAATTAATTCCTTCCATTATGAATAATGTAGTCTTTAAAGTTTATTTTTACTGTTATTATTGATTTAAAACTATTTTATTGTATATTTATAAATATATTTAAGTTACCTTAAATTTTGTAACAACTTTATACAAGGTAAATGTAGTTTTGGTAAGTTGGTCAGCATGCTGTAAAGGCAGTGAGATCAGTTAGTGTTTGAAGCTAAGACAATGCAGATGTGTTATATTAAATATGAACGCTCTAACAATAGTTTATAGTATCAAAACACATTTGGATATTTGAGTATGTATTGTTTTACATTTTATCTCTTCCTCGTATTGAGTTTTTGCAGGTCATGTAATATTTTAGTTAGTGCAAACTAATGTGAAAATTAAACATTTTCAGATCGTTTCTTGATTAAACATTTTAATTTGGATTCCATACTGTTCAAACAAATCAATGTTTGAAACATTGTATTTTTTAACATGTTGTGTTTTGATATAATTTATAATGGTGTAGTATGTAATGAAATTTATTCAGAAATATTATGATTGTTAGAACTGTTGTAACAAACACATAATAACATCTTGGTCATTATAAAACTTTTTCATCACTCTATAATGTGTTTTGGATTACAACAGTTTACACAAAAATCTTATAGATACTGTAATATTGAATATCAACCCAACTGTCTGAAAGGTTTTACCACAAGTACATCTTGATCTTTCATCTTTCTTTCAAAATATTTCTGTGTTTGAAATACAAGCAAATTTACTTGTTTTAAATCCAGTGTTGACTGTGGGTAGATATATTTATGTTACTATCTTACCCAATATTCTTTGCAATGCCAACCTGAGGAAAATTCTCCCTTCAGGTGAGCCTGTCCGCTACGCTCACTCACCATAAATTTTAGTGCGTTCGCTAAGCTCACTCGCCGCAATTCTAAAATATCCTCTATTTTTTTATTCAAAATCTTCCCTTAATACTTTAAATGAGAACAGCTGTTTATAGAATTAATATTCCTAAATGTAATCATATGTTCCAATAAAAATATGTTGCTTCCATAAGAATAACATGGTAACTCTGAAGACGTGTTGGGTGGGGTCCTTTGGAGGAGTTTGGATAAAAAGTATCCTTTATGTTCTTCCTGGTCCTAAGCTACCTCCCCACCAATTTCCAGCCAAAACGGTTCAGCCGTTCTTGAATTATAAATATTGTAACTAACACATCTGTCTTATACATATTTTCTTTTTTAATTATATATAAATTTTTCCAAAGATTATTAGGTATGTTTCCTACTACTAATTAACCATGAATATGACTCAACGAATCACTATTCATAGCAGGCCTATTATCTCTCTAGGCAAAAGTAATATCAAGTACATTGCAAAATTGTCAATACATTTAAGCCTATTATGAGCCATTTATAAGCCTGTTATGTTACATTGGAGCAAAATCAATGTAAGAATATCTAAAATAGGAGACCTTGTATTATTCTGACAATTTATTACCCTGAAGACACAATCAAAATCAAGGTTCAAAAGCATTGTGAAAACTTCACAAATTAATGATCAAATGTCTTCAGTGATATCCGTGACTGATCAAGGTTGGAAGTCAATAATTACACTTTCTTTCAGAATTCATGGATTGTGGGTTTCCTAAGCATGCTGTTGTATATGTCAAATATTTAGTGGCTCAATAATGAATCCTACGAAACATCTACAAAAAATTAAATTTTTATATTGAAGTTTCTTCTATCTTTTGAAGAGGTTTAGCACCACTGAAGAAACAATTCTAGAGAGTAGGAGGGATTTATTGAAAATGTGATGTTGTGGTGTGTCCAGAGTTTATCTCTTTTGGTTCTCAACCTACTACCGGTAGCGAGGATATTGCCAAGCGTACTGCCCATGTTATAGAATTTTCTAATTCAACGCCCTTTGAAACAGAGGTTGCTGATACCTTGATGCATCCCTGGATTTTATAATTTTGTGCTATGACATTGAATGTCTGGTCTCTCAGATGGGTTCCTCATCCGCATAGAGAATCAACTCCCCGTTGAAATTATGTGTCATCTATCTGGAGTTTTTCAATGTAAGTTCCCCAGCAGCACCAGTCAAGACCATTGATGAGTCACATAGGGGAAAGTTTCAAATTGTCTTCAAAGTCCCTCCATCAGTCTGTTAAAATCAAATCAAGCGAGGTTGTTGGTTTTGGTGGTGTCTTCATTGTTAGATTGTGTTATTCCCTTCAGGATATTTATGTAAACTGGATGTAAGGTGTACCAGACAGTGTTCTGGCTTCACGATAGTTACCATCCATTGTTGATCCATCCGTACCAAATGTCAGCCGCTTAGGTTTACCAGTGGTTATGCTTAGGATTTGAATTCACAGTCAGGTCGTCTAGGCTCGTGGTTTAGTGTAGTGGGGTTATGTTGTCAGCATACACTCGTGTATTACAGTAAGTTTGTCAGTGTTGAGACAGTTCATTTGATGGATGGATAAAAGGGGCTGAGTACTCGAATATATTCCCGAAAGTTAATTTATCTACCCCTAAACCAGAGGCATAATGTGGTTGTGACCAAATTTTAGCTTCTCTTTCTTGTGGGAAATGCTTTTTGTATAAAATAAAATTATTTTTTATATTGTCTATTTGATATTTGACAGATAAAAACAAAGCTCATTTTAAAATCAATTGAGTGATGCGTGTGAACAATTAATTTAGAACTAGTGCACTTTGCCTAAACCTTTTATATGGTATAACCAGTTGATATTTGAATTAGGATCATTCATTAATAGCTCCATAACATATAAAAAACTACATATGGATAGAATATCAATCTGATGGTAGAACTAGTTTTTATTTTAATTCTGAGTTCAATATAAACAATTTTGCAATGTAATGTAAATAAAAACATAACAAACTTGTTTTAAAAATGAAAGAAATTGTCGTTATTGTTGAATTATTTAAACAAATTACTAAAATGCCAGAAACAGAATGTTAGTGGGACTGATAATGCAATATTTATTGGTCCCATTTAGATAGAAGTAAGTGTTAATATCACTTGATCTTGTAATAATGATTTATCATTGTTTATGTCGAAGAGTATTTTTGTTAAAAAGTGATGAAATTACTTAAACTGAACAGACATAATGAATTTTGTATTATAATTTTTAGAATGAAGTAAAAATATTGTTTATTTTGTAATAACTTTAAAAAAATGACACTCGAAATTTCAACTTAATTGTTCAAGACTTAATTTGTCCTTAAGATTGATTTGGTATTTCGCTTATTTTCAATTGGTAATAATTAGATATGGTCTAATATTTTGGGGTGGTTGCTCAAGAATTAAAGAAGTTTTAATCCTTCAAAAGAAAGCTTTGAGTAGGTCAAATACAATGGAGCATTGCAAACCTATTTATATCAATTGGCAGATTCTAACAGTAATTCTTTTTTATTTATGACATCACAATGTATTTTTTTTTAATCTGAATTTGTTAAATTTAATAGACATAACCATAACACGCGTAACAAAAGTAGTGCTCCTCCTCAGTAAAACAGCAAACATATTATGTAATTAAACAAAATTTAAATGTTTTTAAAAATGTAATAAGTGCACCTTCTTTCAAAAAATTTAAAAAATTGCTTAAGGCTGGCTACTAAAAACCATTTCTATAGTTTGGACAATTTTATTATTTTAAAAGATGTAATATTCTAGAACAGTGAGGAATTAATATACTGCAATTATAATTTTATTGTATTATTGTGCAATTTTGTAGAAATCTTTAATTTTTATGTGTATTTTAGTTTTTAGAGATATATTATCAAACGCTTTTGACTTGGTTTTCTACTGTAAATCTGACATTTAAAATGAAACTGTAATTTTGTCCAAATGACAAATAAAAAGATTATTATTTCATAGTGTAGATTTCACTATTTGTTGATTCCTATTTCTCTTGAATAATTTACAATTTGTTGATAATTTTAGTTCATGTGGCTAGCACAACTTATTTTCTGTTCTATCCCATTCTTTGCCTTTTTTTAATAATTTAAACTTTAAAAAACTTTGAAACGACAGTGCTATGTTCTCTTCTCTACATCACCTCAAGTGATATTTTTAGTTGGTTAGTACTATTGATTCTAAATTTTTACTTTGTGTCAGTTTTAACTTTTTTTACAACAACATCGAGCATTTATACACAACACAAGGTTATGGTGATATCCTCCCCTGGGTGATTCTATTAATTGGTTAATGTAGTTGGTTTAGTTTGTAAATTTTTGCAATCAACAGATTAAAAAGTTGCTCAATAGTTAACTCTTCACCCGGCCAACAGTGACCCAGTCCCGACGGTGGCAGTCGAAGTGCCGTGGACGCTCGCAGTTTCCTGTGTCATGTGATGGCTGTGGCTGGGCGTAGCCGATTGTGACAGAGATAACTGATTGTTATCAAAAGTAATTGAGTTTAATAATTCAGTATGTATAATTGAAGCTTCCATAAAAAAATTTTCCAACTTATTATTTCTAAACCTTAGCTTTAATGCTTTAAAATTTTATTCCACTGATAGTAGAGTTGATACATTTCTAGATTTTTACTCTGTGAAGGTTTTAATTTGATGGACGAAAAATATTTTATTTATTTTAGTGTCAACAATATGTTCTCGATGTCTAATAAACCACTTTAACAAAACAATTATCCTCATTACTCATATTAATACCCCCCGTCGCAGCAGACCTGTGTACTCAGCGAATTTCCATAGGATCTTGAGATTTTGTATTTTTCCCATAAACCCATAGGAATGAGTTTGTAGGTTTGCTGCCATCGGATGTTGTTAGGAAATGTAATAGTTAGGTAAGGTAAATATCAAATAGTATCAATATTCGACACTATTAAATTTTCCCCATAAACCCCATGGGTGTGAGTATGTAGGTTTTCCGCCATATGAATGTTGTAAGCAAATATCAGTTTAACTCTACGTAGTGAACGTACACACCAAATTTTATCAAGTTATTCAAATAAATAAGCGAGATACAGGGTTTTGTTGATTTCCCATAAGATTAACATTGGAAACCTATTTTTAGCTTTTCTCCGTAACCTGTTAAACCAAGTTAAAAATTCAAAATACGAATTTTTTTAAGCTATTTTAAATGGTTCTAGTTAAAATTGTTGAATTTTAAGGTCCAAAAATGCCAAAAACCCATTTTTGACCCCTTTGAAACCCCATAAAAACCCGTTCCCATAACCCGATCATGCTAGTTCGCTAACTCATGGAAATAAATCTGGTCTTACACCTTCATATCAAATTTAATCAAAATTAGAGGTCCCCTTCAAAAGTTATCAGTACCACAGACATACCAGGTGTCCCATAATAGTCCCCCCCCCCCTGGTTAATTTTTGAAGGGCTCGGAATGTTCAAATGAAGATACATGTTACTAGGGTAATGTAATAGTATATTTCGTCACAAGGGCCGAAAGTGGCGTCTTGCCGGCCCCGAGATCGTGTTTCAAGTTCGAAGAACTTGAAACGATCGAGGGTTGGCAAAACGCTTTCGACCCGAGTTATGAACGATATTTTTCATCACACTACACAATTCAATAAATTCTAAACAAGTGAAAAAATTACTTTTTCGTTCATAACAAACAAAACAAGTGAAAAAATTACTTTTTCTTTCATAACAAACAAAACATAACCTCAACTTCAACCAACCTAGCGAGATGTACTGCTTATGTTTCTGGTTGCTAGGCAACCACTTCACATCTCTAACGGTAAGTGACTACAGCTGATTCCAAGGGAAAAGCACTATTTTCCCATCTACGTCATCATATTTAACAGTTGCTATCAGCTGAACTACTAACTACGTCACTGATTTGTTATTTGTTGTTGTTGTTGTTAAATACCTTCTAATATTCTACATTTCTCTGCTACCGTTTTCATTACCGCCCTAGGCCTGCAAAACAGGTGTTTCGTTGGTAGAAGTGAGGGTCGAAAACAGGTGATATCGATGTAGTGTGATGAAAAGTACTTTTTGGTGGTATTTTGAAACTCACCCCCCAACCTCAAATAGGGGTGCTGGGGGTAACTCAAAAATTTTAAATACAAACCCCCAATTTTTATGTTATTTTTGGATTATACACGTATTTTTGAGACTCTTTTATTATTTGACATTTTACTCTAAACTTATCGGTCAGGGAGCTACAGCCAATGGAAGGTTATTTTTCATCCCTTAAGAATAACATGGGACTAACTTAAATTGCCTATATCACCTGAACCATTTAGTCAAATAAAAAATACTCAATTATAAAAATGTCTTATAATTATGTTTTAAGAACATTTCACTCATAAAATTGTCATTTACACATAACTAATATTACTTCCAATATGGCGGACAAATAATAAAATTTGTAAAATTTTGTCGTTGTATTATGAAAAAAAACATCTTAAAACATAAATTTAAGACATGTTTATACTTGAGTATTTTTTATTTGACTAAATGGTTCAGGAGATATAGGCAATCAAAGTTTGCCCCGGCATGTTATTCTTATAGGACTAAGAGTGACCTCCTATTGGCTGTAGCTTCCTAACCGTTAGGTTAAAAAAATGTGAAAGAATAAAAGAGCCTCAAAAACACTTGTAGAACCCAAAAATAACATAAAAATTGAGGGTTTGTATTTAAAATTTTTGAGTTACCCCCAGCAACCACTATTTGGGGATGGGAGGTGAATTTCAAAATACCAGCAAAAAGTACTTTACATTACTCTACTATAGTAGGATTCACGAAAATAGTCCGATGAGAGTCGATACATTGTTGCCAAATTTATCCTGAAACGCATTTTTATACTATGTCACACATGGTAAACATAACCACAAATGACAACATTGCAGGGCGAGAGGGGGTGAGGGGGAACACAGCTGTTAAAATTTCCATCGGACTATTTTCGTGCATCTTACTATAGTAACGTGTATAGAAGTTTGTTTGAAAATATATAGCCGTTCAAAATTAACTAGGGGGGGGGGACTATTACCCGGTATATATATATAAGAAAATGTGTTTTTGGCTTATGGGGACCTCAAAATGAAAAAGTAAAGTGGTCCCTTGCTTACCATGGCTACTACCGTAATAGCCTATTCCCTAAAGGGAAATTCGCTAAAAAACTTTGAAAGAGAAGAATTATCTCTGCATCCCTCTGAAATTATACTAAGCATAAAGTTCCACTGTTCAAAAAATTCTACCATAAGATACACCCTACTTTACACAATACTGTACAGCACTGATACAATATCACCTTCACAACAGATTTGTGCATCTCTAATTGAATTTCACAAATTGTTATTTCCTTAAAAAATACTGTTGTATTACTATTTTTAAATATTATTTTCGATCACTAGGATCAAAAGTGGCTCTTTTTGGTGGGCAATAGAGTTTTTTAAAACGATTAAGCATCAAAAAGACACTTCTCTTTCGAGTGATACACAACTTTTTTTATCATAATGCGGATTTACACTTTTAATTGTTAAAAATATTAACTATAAAGTTGTATTTTTGTGGTTATATTTTCAAAGTAAGTAATATACAGTGTTTACATTTCTATTATTTACGAACAATGCTTTTGATAATGTTTGAATTTCACTCTTCTGCATAGAAAATTAACAAAAACCACTTAATGCTTAACACACTATAGGTTTAAATTAATTTTTCCTTTTCATTCAATGTGATTATTTTATTTTCGTTTAAAATCAAGATAAAACACATGCTTAAACGTAAATGAATTAAACTTTTTTTGAATCATAACTCATCGCTCATTGTACCAGTCTCACGATCAAAAATTTTTGTCGTCGTTTATTTGAATACATACGCTATATTTTAAAGTTTTGCTATATTTTATTTAAAGTATCATGTTAAAATCAGCTGTAATATCTAAAGAATTTGTAAGATTATTAACGCTCCTAGAGGATTTTGTAGTCATTCGACACAAAAAAAATTATTACAGTATTGCCACTTTAGGTGATTAGTATAATATAAAACCTTCTTCACTCATTATCTTCCACCTGGCTCTCTTTTTAAAATCAGACCAAAACCCTTGTTCTAATGTACACATAGCAGACGTTTTTTGAATCCCTATGCTAATCTTAAGGAGAACATTTTACGTTATTTCTTATTTCCTGGTAACATTACAGACACGCCGATATTTTTCCCTCATGCATGGAACAAAGACCCATAATTTGAGACCCCTCCCATCTTCCTGCAATTTGTATAACGCTCATAATTTTGTTCAAAATATTTGGCTTACAGAATTATATATATAAATATATTAAAACAGCAATAATCATTGCATTATGGAATTGTTTTTTACACAGTTCTGGAAAATAATAAATTGCAGCAAACACTTTTAGGTGAAAATAGCACTGAGAAACAAACTGATCTTAGTTAAGGAGTCATAATCTAAGGCTGAGATTTCAAAATTTGCAGAAACAAAACAAAAAGCTTAGCTCGTACATTCCAAAGTTTCTCCTCTTTTTAATTTTGAAAATGGCTTCGTAGTGTCTTTGATACTCATCGTTAAAGTGATCCAAAGGCCTTTTATGTGAAATTTTGAATCCACTTCCAATTTTAAAAATATTGAAAACTCACTGCTGACCCCTCATTTAAGGCTTGATACTGTTTTAATTCTAACAGCAGTACCATAAAAAATTCCAACGGAGGTCTTTTTAAAATTTACTTTTTTGACTTTTGACAAGGAGACTTTTGTTGCAACCGTAATTTTATACTTGTGATTTAGAAAGATCAGATCAAAGTATAATAATGAATATTTTTTGTTGCAGTTGATGAAGCAGAGGAGACGATATGTTGAACAACTATGCAGATAGTGGGGGTGGATTCAGCAGCAACCACGGGCAAACATCACGGCCCGCGGAGGCCACTCCCAAGCAGCATAACATCAGTTCCAGCTGGAATGGCTACAACAGCCAACTGGAGGGGATGTACTATGGTGGTGAGCAGCCCATGTACATGGGCCCATACGACGGGAGTAGCAAACATGCCAACTACCCGCAATACCCACACCAGCCAGTTCCTACACCGGTAGTCAAGTGTCAAGAAGCGTGCTGCCAACATTTCCAAGATAGATATCCGCTCAACCCGGCACCCCTGAGGTATCAACCAACACAACCAAGATATGACGATACCAGGCAGTATTTCACAGAGAGGAGAACCATGCAACCGACACTGTCGAGGAAGAAGGTTTACCCAACTGATAATGCATTTCCTGGCCTCCCAGACAGGCATTACTCTCAGTTCATGAACCGAGGGCAGTTCATGCCCGACTCCAGACAACAGATGCAAATGATGAGGTCACAGTATCCCATGTATCCACCTTATTGGGGTGGTGGGAGAGGCTATGGCCCTCGGATGAATTGTCCACCCCCACCGTACCACCAGTCTGTCAGCCAAGGAACTCAGCTCCAAGCAGGGTTAAAAATGAGTGATTCCCACTATTTGGATCCAACACAGAAAACTTTGGGAGCTCAACGTCATCGCACTGTTGGACCAAATGGAGGCTCTGAGATTATAAGACCGGTTCCAGATCCTAAAAGGTCTGCAATAGATCCCAATCTTCAAAGCTGTTACGAGTTTGGATACCCAGGAGGATTTGTATCATATGGTGATATCAATAAAATGGCAGGCAGCAGTGTAACACAGAGTAACAGTTCTTCTTGTAAAATACCAAGTGATAAACAATATCATCCCCACCAGATGCAGTATCCTATGCAAACAAGTGATAGAAACATGCTAAATTGCAGTAACACCATAAATGATTTGAGTTACTCTATGAATTTTCCTTTGCCTAGTGGTGATCCATACCTAAGAGCAGGTGTAGACGACAGTCAGACTGATTCTCGGAAATTGAATCTTCAGTATGATTCTTCACTAGGGAAAAAGCGGCCTGACTTGGATCTCCGTCAATACTTAGCTACTTGGGAAGATGATGAAGAAGAAGGAACAAGATTGTCAGAACCTGTAACTATAGGTAGCAATGGACCTCCCTACATTGTTGTTGACTGTAGATCACTTGAAGGTGAGGCTGCTGCTAAAATTCAAGAAAGGTTCAAAACCTCTCAGAACTGTGGTACAAAGTCTAGAAGTGGTAGTCCCGATGGTAAACGAACTGAAGATCCAAACAGACCTAGTGAAAATTCTGATGGCACTAGTTTACCAAATGAGTACCAAAATCAAAACTCATATGCACCTTCCATGCCCAACCTTTTGAATGAAAATGACAAGGGAGTTAATTTTTGGAATGGGACAGAGAGAGAGAATGAGGGCACGTCTGGAAAGAGCAGTGCTTTTCAGCCTTTGGATTGTTCAAAACGAGATAATAATCATGATCTTGGGAAAAGGGTTCATCAGGCTCAGAGTGAGATCCCAACAAGTAAGGTTCCCAGCAGTAATGAACCTGGAAGCATGTCCTTTGATAACCTTGTTTCTTACTATGGAGACAGCAAGCGGTTGAATGAAGGAAACTATGACTTTGTTGAAATGACTGAAAGATTAGTCAACAACTCTGATAAGTCGTCAGCAAGTAATCATCAAATCCCCCCAATGGCAATGACTCGACCTTGTGATCCTAGGCTTCAGCAATCACAAATAGGGAACAACCCTTCAATATACAACAAAGTTGCGCCCCGATACTCTGCAAGTAACTTTCAACATTTCAAACCTCCTATGCCACCTGATCCTTATTACAACTTTAAACATCCAATGAACCCAAGTAAGTACTTTGGTTATGATAGCTCTCAAGTCATTGATCCAAACTTTGAATATCATAAGTTAGCTTCAGAATTTGATCCTGCACGGTTGTATACAAGTAAAGATGCAGCCAAAGATCCAAGGCGATTATTTCACACGGAGCTTGATAAAGCCCCAGAAGGTGCATTTTTAGACCCAATACGCAAAGCTCAACTAAGTGATTGCTACCAAGACAAAGCCCCTTGTGAATTTAGTAATGCAGATCCCGACCAGTTCACATCTCCAATAATAGTGAAAAAGCCTGATATTGGTAGCAGGGATAAAACATATCTCGATAAAAATACTTCAATCAGGGAACGAATGGATGTCATAAATAGTGACAATCAAAACCTTCCAGAAAAGACAGTTTTAATAACCTCTCAAAATGGACCGCCAGAAATCTTTAGAGTTCCATATTCTCCTGAAAGAGATTTATCTCACAAAGATAATGTTGTAACCCTCCATTCTGGTGATCAAAGTAAAAACAATACTATAACCGTAGAAGTTCCTTATGTTCAACAATATTCAACTTTGGTTAAACTCTCTGAAGAAATAAGTAGAGCAGAGCAAGTAGATGGGAAAAGCAAATCTGGAAAGAGTGAAGGAACCTCATCTAATAGATCAACAAATGATGAAACCAAGAAACCCACCAGTTTTAAACTGAAAAGACTTCCGAACAGTAAAGAATGGGCAGTTGAAAGTAAAGGGCTGAGAGAAGGAAATACCAGAGTTGCTTCAGAAAGTGATACAGCTGATTCAGAGAAGACATCAAGTTGTGAAATGTTAGGAGAAAGAGACCACTTAAAATCATCTGTAACAGTGAGCAATTTGAACATGCCTTCATTAGACGACTTTAGGGAAGAAGAAACGGGGGCGGAGAACCTATCTAAAACAAAAATTAATGACACTTCATCTTGTGCTAGTAAGATTTGTATCACCACTGTTGATGATTCTAGTAAAAGTAATAAATACAACTCTCATCCCCCACAAATGGCTATTGTTCAACCTATGAAACCAAACCAGTGTGATGCAAACAAATCAGAATCAGACCGAAGTTGTAAACTACCCTCGAAAGATTGCAAAGACACTCAACAAAACAAGGCGATTACATCAGTTAATGTTTCAAATTCAAATCAAAATAGTTTTGACCCCGAAAAACTAATTAGTAGTACGAGTTCACATTTGGAATTAATGTCTGGGAATGATATTTCAAAACATGAGAATTTCAGGACGCATAAGAAAATTCAAAGTTTTCCAACGAGAATACCAAACTGCTTGCCATCTCCAAGTGAAGAATTTTTACGCTCTCAGGAAATAGAAACGGAAAGCCAAAAAGAATCGTATTCCCCTTTCCATGTTTACTCCGACTGTGACATGAACTCGCAAATAAGTGAGTTTTTCAAAATGGATGATAGAAATGTTTCGGGTGAAAAGATTTTGGAGAACAGAATGCCATCATCACCTGGTGTTGAAGGAATGTTTGAAGATATTAATCATTCCAACCCAAATAACACATACCAACCAAAGAGTTGCGACTTTCCTGAATTGACAGATTCTACCATAAGCGGCCACAATTCTCATTTTCAGTCATTTTCATCAATATTTTCTGATGATGTTGATAGAAGGGAAAGAATGGATGGATCTGTTCTTCAAATGAATGAGAAGAAGTGTCTTAATATAAACCATCAGAGTACAATAAAATCAATCAACACAACTGAAAATGGCAAATCTGATGAATCCAAAAAGTCACCACCGATTCCTCCAATCAGCTTAAAACTTAAATTGAATGAATCAAAGAAAATGTGGTGTATAGCAAACAATAACCAACATTTAAATGACTCAACAAATGTACATTCAAATGAACTCTCTATTGATTCAAGAAGTCTAAACCATGAAGCACTAGATCAATTAGATGCAGCCAAGGAACTAGAAAAAGATTTAGCTCAAGCCATTGATGAAGAAAAGAGAAAGTCCTCAGAAAATTTTTTTGGTGAAGTTCATAGTTATACAGAAATAAATCAGTTATTGTCAAGTGGGGCATCTGAAGAGGTTACATCAAACCTAGACAATGACATTTTGGCAGAAGCTATCTTAACCGAACCAAATATGTCAGAATTTTCAATTGAAAAAACAAATTCAGGATGTTCAGAAGGTACAAATAACAAATGCCTAGCAATCGCTAAGTATTCACCACGGAATAAATTATTTGAAAAAATTGGTTATTACAGTAGACAGAATACACCAACAACAATTTTAGTGTTTGATGAGTATGGCACTCATTTTCCTTTGATCAGAGAAGAAGCACAGAGTGAAGCAATAGCTGTTGTAAAAGATATAATAGATGATTTGATTTCAAAATTCATTACTGATAGACATCACATTGGAAAAAATAATATTGCTCATGTTGCACCTTTTTGTGAAATGCCTACTGACAATTGTCAGATGAAGGAAGTTAAAACCGCAACTAGTTGCTCAGATAAAAAGAAGATTATAGAGTCTGTTAAACATCATCCAGTCAGTGAAGAAATAGGAAGTTCTTTGGCAAAGACGACTGAACTCTTCATCTATAATGAAAAGAAATATTGCCAGCATAACTCTGTGATTAAAACTATATCATCAGTAAACAATATTGTGTCAAAGTTAAAAAGACCTGCTAGATCTATTTTTTCTCCCATGTCTGACCACGGCAAAGAAGATGATGAATTGACTGAAAGATCAGAAGGCAAAGAATTCCAAACCACAACCAATCCAGAAGAGAACTTATTAAATTTTGACAACCCACAATCATCAAATCAAGATGATTGTTTTGATTTAGAAAATAATCATGAGGACCAACTCATGGAGTTAGATCTAAGTAATCAGTGTGATCAGACAAATGAAAGTACACCAAAAACAATCGATAATGAAATCAAACCAAAAAATCAAAGTGTAATTTCAGATGGCTGTGTTTTTAATGTAGAAAACACCCATGAAGACCAACCCATGGATTTAGATATGAGTAATCAATGTAGTCAGACAAATGAAAATTTGACTCTAAACTCTCGTAATGACATTGAATTAGAAAATGAAATAAGAATATCAGAAAATGAAAATATGGAAAAATCACTCAATCCTTGTATGGTTAAAAATTGTGTTGTTGATCAAAGTAATACTGAAATAGATGATGCCCTTGAACTGATGGGTCTTTCCACCATACAATCTGCAGTATTGAATGATAATAAGTGTAATTCCGACAATAGGAGCAGTAAGTTTACTGCTGAGAACAACCTGTCATATCTCCAAGAACCATCAGAAAATGAAACCGACATTGAAGAACAGTTGGTTTCTGAAGAAAACAATGTACAGCCCTTATTTATGAAACATCTATCTAGAGACATCCAAAGTGCAAGGGTCACCAAAGAACAAACATTATCCTTGTCTTTGCAAAAAGAAAATATAAAAGAACTTGGAGATAGTGAACATGATGTGATCAAGTTTGATACTAAAAGTGTTGCTGTAACCAAGAGTTCAAATTTTGAAGCGTTACAACTAAAAGATAATGTTGTAAATACTGATTTGGATGATGAAGAACAGAGTGATACATGTTTTGATTCAAAAGAGCAACTTACCACAACAAAAATCTTTCGAGCTGTTAAACATGCAGAAAATACAAATGGAGATGATAAATTCCATTCATCTTACGAAGGACTTTTCAATGGAACCGGACAGTTAAAAAATACACTTGATTGTAGTAGAGAATCACATACAACTGTTGAAGATGAAGATTTTACTTCACATTTTAGTGACTCTGAACTCATGGTTTCTGATGGAGAGAGTAAAGTTGAAGACATTGAATCAAGACTCGAGACTTCAGTGATTGTAAGGAACAAAACATTTAATTCTAATTCCTCCAAAAAGACCTTTGAAAATCCAAATACATTTTACTTGCATAAAGTTACTTTCAGAAGTGATTCAGAATCATTTGTTCATATGAGAAATATCATAAACGATGTAATAAATTATGCCACATCAAAAGATTTTAACCTTCCCTCGCACAATTTTAAAAGTCAATTAGAAATCAATAATCAGAACAACCAGTTAGAGACAATGAAAAGTTTTGAATGTTCAAATAGTAATCAAGAGACTTTGCATTCGAACTGGACAAAATTACAGCATTATGGCCTGAATTACAGCAATAATTTAGAGGAAACTGCTGGCGAGTGTTCACATGAGGCCACGAAAGACTCTCATCTTGACATGCCTTGGTCCTCCGAACTGGACAATAAATATATAAGAACACACATTTCAACTGGCAAATCTCATTCAGTAATAACACCAATGATTGGACCACCCTTGGATTTAACTTCCCAAACCAAAAAGGTGAACAGATTTCCTGAGAAGACCTCATATTGTGTAAGTGAATCAATATTTTTCAGTGAAATGGAAACTTTATTTGTTGAAAATATAAAACCTAGCTATTTTCACGAGTTTAAAAAAATGAAATGGCAAAGATTTCATAAGTCATTTTTCAAGAATGATGGTTGGGAACCAAAAGCTTGTGAAACAGGTGACCAAAATGGACAGGATCATGATGTTACTTTAGAAAACATTTGTGTAAAACAAAATGATGCAACAAGCAAAGAAATTCGTTTTCCAATGGAAAGAACTAGCTGTGATGATGAAATAAATCCAGAAATGTCAGATTTGAATGATATTATCTCATATCCTGAACCAGAATCGTCTGGCCTGCTTCATTCTAATATTAACAATTTAGGGCATAATTTAAACAAATCATGTAAAAATTTAGACAAAGAGTTTTGTGGAGATGATGCTAAAAAAACAGGAGATGAAATTTCCGTTGACAATCAAGGTCAAGAATTAGTTTTATTAAAAGACAAAATTCACTTTTACAATCAAAAGGAAACTCAAAGTTTTTTCAGAAGAGACTCTTTAAAACTATTAGAAAGAGAGGCAGTTTTAAGAGAAATATTTTCTCCTGAACCTGAACTTGATTATTCTGAAAGTAAGGAAAATGAATGTCCAGATAAAAAATATCATCATAAACTAGAAAGTGGCCTTAAACCAGTAGACTCAGAAATTACTATGTCCAGTGCTTTGATGAATTCCTCCTTGAGTGGGTTTTCAGTACAAAAGTTTCCTATTGATTCAGAGTTGCAGAAAAGTTACCCTCAATTAACAGAAGAAATGTCAGACCAAAGAAATATTTCTGAAGTCACCATAGACCACACAAAAAACTCAAGATTAAAACCCAAAAATGATTTTACTGCATCGGATGAATTAGGAATTTCAAATGATAGTACTACATATAAGTCGTCTAGCTTAGAGTCTGAACTCATTGAAACCCATTCACAACCTGCTCAAGATGAAACTTTAAATTCAATTGGCAAATGTAATGAAGATATAACAAATGACTCAAATAACTTACCAGAGTCATCTGAAGGTTCTGATGGTAGTAATGATTTTGGACTTCCTAATGAAGTTTCAATTGTAGAAAAAAATTGTTCATCTACCTATCTTCCGACTAACGTGGAGAATGAAAATAGCTTATTAGAAAGAAAGGCAGAAGTATTTCAGTTCCAAAATGTTCAAAACATTGTAAATGAAAGATGTAGGTCTGTGTCAAGAGAAGGAAGCCCACTGATGAGTCAAGAAAAGGAAATTTCACCCGACGAAGAAGAAGGAGAAAGGACAAATAAAAGTGTAGTAAATGGTGATGATGAAAGAAAAATCAGCCTATCATTCTGTCATGATACAAACACAAATAACATTTCAGTGAAGCATGAACAAAGTAAAGAAGGCAATGCTATTTCTTTAGTCACTGGAAAGGATGTGTTGTTCTCAACGACCCAACAGTCCGATGATCAAGATGACGAGTCATTGAATCCCAATTTACATCATAAAGAAATTTGTGACAGAGATGTTTCATATGATGAAGATGAAAGGGAGGATTTACATATTTCAAGTTGTCAAAATGACAAGATCAATTCTGTTCAGGATTCTTTAAGAAACAGTCATCATATCAATAAGGAAACCTTTCCTCTGCAGTGTTTGGTTGAAGCTGCCCTTGCACTTGAACATAGTGACTCCAAACAAATATTGTTAAATAACTCAAATTTTGCTGGGCTTTATTCTCAGTCTGATGAGGGGTTTGTTGAATCTCCACTAAGTGACAGTCCATCTCATGAAACCTCGGAATATTCAACAAAAAGTGCCGCTTCTAATGGGAACTTTGACACTTCTGATAGGGAAAAAGCTAAACCAAATGATTTAACTGAAGACAGTACAGAAATAATATCAAAGTACGAAGAAACAAATTACAATTTAAGGGCCTCAACAAGAATTGTCACATCAAGTAGTTCAAATATTATACCATATTCAAAACGTAAATATGGCTTAAAATCTTCTAAATCTTCAAGTGCTGTTTCTGAGATTAAACAAAAAAAAGCAGAAACATTCTGTTCTGACAAAATTAAAGGCAAGAAGCGCAGAAATGTCTTTGCATATCCCCGTTCAAAAAGACGCAAAAAGAATAATAATAAGGATAAACAGAAATGTGATGTTTTAACAGGTTCAGTCAATCAAAAAACTACTGAAATTGCTATGGACTATCGGGAACAGAACAACTTTGACAAGGAAAATACATCAGTTAATCAAAGTGAAGAAGTTCCATCTTGCTTAGTAAAAGAAAGTGACAGCATCAACTGTTCTAGTAATTATACACATTTTAAAACTGAATCTCAGTTAATAAAGTCCAGTATTCATTTACCAGAAAATGAATCTAAAAATGACTTTGGTGGCCCTTTGTTGATATCTGGTGAAAACACAACAGCTCAAGGAAACATATTCTGTGTACATGTTGATTCTGGTATGGAAAAAATGGATGATTATGTTAATACTTTAAATGTGGGTGGATTGGGTATACTTTCTGATAACAATCATTCACTCTTCAAAGATACCAACACTGATGGTATAGGCTCTGACATTCCTAATGTATCTTTGGAGAATGGGACAAGTTTAGTCATTATTATTGAAGATCTGAATGACAGCTCAGGAAAAATGCAGTTTGATGATAATTGTAAAAGTGAGTCAGATGTGATGTTGGGATCAATTAGAGATGCTGATTGTTCTGACGTTTTAACAACTGAACTATCCATAAATGAGTCTTGCATTTGCCCACCAGAAATCGGAATGAAAGGTGGATGCGAAAGTGAACTAAAATCAAAGCTCTCCTTTGGGAGAAGTGATGAACTCTTATCCACTAACTGCTATGAGGAAATAAATGAAAACCTCATTAATGATATTGGAAACTGGCCTTTTGTTGAAGAAGAAGTTGCAGAATTTGACAACAGATATGAATTGCCTAATAAGATTCCAGAAGAAGGAAGAAAAATTGAACTAAAATGTAGCTTACCGTGGAAGAAAATCTTTAACATATCCAAGGATATCACTGGAAAAAGGGAAAAACAGAAAAAGAAGAAAAACAAATTGACAAGAAAAACTTCAGGTCTAGAATTGGGTCCTGCAAAAGTGGAAGTTCGATTAAAAGCTCCCTCGGCTGAATGGAAGGTCATCAGTGATTATCACGAAAATTCTTCACCCGTGGTTAAAGTTAGTCGTCTCATATTACAAAGGGAATCAGATAACAGTAGCAGTAGCTATTCTGAAAAGGACAGTGAAGAAGAAAACGAGCATAAGAAACAGCCAAGTGAATTCATTGGCTCAAAAACAGATGACAGTCCTAGTTGTGGTTCGTATCTCGCTGAAAATATTTCAAGAAATGAAAATTGGCAACCAATTGTTGTTTTGAAGAGAAGCAAAGAGTTAGATGAATTGACCTCAAAACTGCAGTCTCAAACATTATCTACTCTTTCTAATTCTCATTCAAGTTCTAGTGATGAAGGCAAAGATGAGGAAAGTTCTGAAGACTCTGACAGTGATTTAAGTGATACTGAAGAAAATGACCAGTCCATACATTCAAGGTCACGAGAAAGTTCATCATCCTGTAATTTATATGAAAATAAGGTATGTTTAGATTCTTCTAAAAAGTATTATCAGAGTAAATTCTCTGACACGAATGAAAATGATAGAGTTCCTTATGAAAAGTATTCACCTACTGGCTGTGGTAATTCATTAGCTAATGAAAAGATATACAGCCCAAGCAATCCTCACTTCAGCCCTGGTGAAGTTTATCCAGATTCAGATTTAAATTCAGACGGTGAAGGTGATAAGGCATTGTCCAACCATGTTGAAATGGATTTTATTGGTGAGGTTACAAACACTTCAAACACTGAAACTCAGATCATATGTAATGAAGATAAAATTGTTGCCACAGACAATGTAGAGGGTCCAGATGCTGATAAGTCACAAGTAGAAAGCTGCAATACAAATATCATCAGGCCTCAAAATGAAACAGAAGTTTCAAGTCCTTGTAATTTGATGCAGGAATTGTCCTCTGAAACAATGCCGTTAACTGATTACTCATCTGATTTAAATGAAACTTCTCCCCTAAAAGATCCTAATTCAGAAGATGAGATAGGAAACACTACTGAGGATTACAAGTCATCAATTTGTTCAAATTTTTCATCCACATCAAATGATATGATCAATTCATGTCAGTTGAAGAGAGAATTCTTATATGATCAAACAAAGAAAACTAAACGGAAAATGCCTAAAAACTTTTTTGTAAGAAAAAAAGTTAGAAGAAATCGAAGTGAACTAAGAAGCAGCAACACTCCACCTCAAGATTCAGAAGCGAAGTCATTTTCTTCTGAAACCTTGACCCCTAACTTTGTTGAAAATTCTTCAGTTAGCCCTTCAATTGCTCAAAATGATTTAGAATGCCGTATACCCTCATTAAGTGTAAATAATGAACAAAAATCTGAAATTAAACTGCCTGTTGCTAGTAAAAATTCACGTTTACAATTTGGTTGTGGATTAGAAGGTTCTTCACCCACAAGACTTAATGAATCTCCTGTTATTGCAAGATTTGAAGAGAAGTTGACATTAAGAAATCGAGGACGTGGGCTGAAAAGACCTGGCGAAGGGCATTCGAGAGAGGATACAAAAAGGAGACGGTGGAAGCTGCGAAGTCTTTCTAACACCTGCCAAGATTGTGATGTCACATTCAATAACAAGGTAACTTTTTAATATTTTTTTCTTATGATTTTTTTGTATTGGCTTACCTTATGTACACATAATTCAAATTTATATTCAAGCAATTTCAGTTTGGTGAAATAATTTTTGTTAATTTAATCACGTTTAGTTAAAACGATGTACAGTTGACTCTCTCTAACCCGGGCACCTCAGGACTGGACCTTTGTCCGGATAAAATAACTTTCAAAACATCCGGCGGTTTTTTACTTACGTAAATTACAATCTTTTCTAGTGTATATGTAATTATAACCCAAACATTCATACATTACGGGATTTTCTACCAACTCGTTGAATCCTCATTTTCGTCACATAGATAAAAACAAACTTTACACCAGACAATAGGAGAGAACACGGAATTATAAACCATCACAAAACAAAACTTGATTTATTTTTTTAAGAAACTGGCTTAATTTTAGATTCATAAATTCATTATGGATTACTCCAACTACAATTTTACCTTACAAATAAACTCATAGTAACAACTCACATTTAACATCACTAAAACACACAACAATATACTGTAGCCTACTGTAATTTGTAAAATCAGCTACACTGTGGTGTAACAACCCAGAATGAACGCTATTGTAAGCTGAACTGAGGTTCTTTGGTTACATGTATGCTGGAAATAAACAGACATTTTTAGTCATGTCGATTTTGGAAATGAGAAACCCATGGCGCACTGGACCTATCGTGGATTTCTCCTACGATGCACACGAGCTGAGAAAAAGGTAGAAATAGAACATGCTTGCCAGTTAATATATAGATTATTATAGATTTGTACTTTTGTTTTTTTATTTAATCAGGCATTTTAAAATTAAATAAAAATCAAAAATTATCTTTATTTAATTTTGTCACATGTAAATTATTTACAATGAATAGGGTCATTACTAGCCTAAATATTATTTAAACAAAATATTAAATAATACAAAAAATAATAATTCCAAGAGAACGCAATATAAATTTGAAATAAGGTTCTTATAGATTATTATGAAAATTGAACTGAGAAAACTATTATTCCTAAATACATTTATTGTTATTTTTATGTATATTTATAATATGATACATGATACACGTTACAAGATAATTGGTCACTTTTAATAAAACGTGTTATTTACATAGTTTTGCTATTAAAAGATTTTCAAAACTCTGTGCAAGCAGCCCTCCAAAAACTGATTTTTTTTTTTTAATCTTACTTATGCAACTTGTAAGACCAAATTTTAGAATTATAATTGTAGCAACTGTGGGGTTTTTTTTAATATTTACAGTAGTTCTACCCAAGAGTGACTTCCCCTAAAAACTGTAAATTATTGCTAGATGTTATCAAAATTTTTATTTTTGTTTTGAAATAATAAAACTTATGAATTTTAGTCTTTTATGAATTTAGGCTTATTATAAAATTGTTATGAAGTAGTTAGTATTTATTGTTACTGATATGCATTTAAAGGTATTTAAAGTAAAGTAGCGGAACCCTAGGCCTATGTCCTTTTAAGTCATTGTATTCTGATGTAAGTTCTGATTCTTTCATACCTGCTGGAAGCACTGTTATTTTCTCTCCAATCCATCCATTAAGCTTAGCTTAAATATTGTTGATACTTCAAAGCAAACCTTGCTTGATTTTTCTGGCACTTTGAAGCCCCGTTGCCTCTTTTAAGGTTAAAATTGTATGTATACTGTGAAAGATGTCTCTATATTATACCTGGCAAGAAGTAATCTGCAAGCAAAAACACCAATAAAACGTAAACATGGGGTTTATATTGCAATCCTGCGATAAACATTTATTACATTGTATTTTTCAATTTACAAACTTATCTGGTAAGTTAATTGGCAAACTTATCTTTGATCAAATGGCAAAATCTACACTGAATAGAGTATGAAAATAGCCGAAACTAATGTTGTAATATTCACATTTACTGTTAAGTTTCACTGCAAATTATAGGTATGTAGTTTACAGTACATCAGAATTTACACAGTACTTTATTTATATTGGTTGAACGACAATCGGATATTTGTTGGTGTGTGTCAACTTGAACGACACCTGTGCAAGCATGCCTCATGTTATTTACCGTTTTGCCATCTCTTTCCTACAATTACTCTAATCGTTCCAATCGTACTTTGCAAAAATTACAAAAAGTATCGTTCAAAGTTATTTCATGTAAAATTGTCATTTCTTTTTGTTACAAAGTTGGTGGAAATGTAGTTTATTTCATGTATGGTTTTGGTTTAAAAGTAAATTTTCAACCCTTTAATTGAAAAGTTTATGTATACCTGGCCTGCAGGTATGTTATTTTTCAAAGTAAGTGTAAGTTTAAGTTTATTTATTTGTATCATTGCATTGTATTATCTATATATTAATAGGCAAGCATGTTTCTTTTCGTAGTTTTTTTCTCAGCTTATGTGCATCGTAGGAGAAATCTGTGCATACCTTTAGAAAGGTTTGCTCCTGTGAACTAAAATCACATTATAATTCACATTGGCCCCCAGTTCTACACTGTCGAAGTTCCAATGTTAGTCTTACAAAATAAGGGTAATTGATTGAATACGTATGATCAAGCTGTTGTAACAAAAAATGCTAGCAAAAGAAGAACATATATTTCAGTCATAATAGTATTTTTCTTCACTAGGAGCAAAAGTGGGTCTTTTTTGTGCGCAATCGAGTTTATAAAAACGATTAAGCATCAAAAAGAAACTTTTGCTCCAAGTGAAGAACAACTTTTTTAATCATAATGCGTAGTTATACTTACAATCGTTAAAAATACTAACTATAAAGTTGTATTTTTGAGGTAATATTTACATAGTAGCCTAAGAAATATGCAGGGTTTACATTTATTTCTGTTAATTACAAACTATAATCTTTATAACATTTGAATTCCAAAATTCTGCATCTCAAAATTAATAAATGAGTAATAATATACTTAGCAAACAGCTGACTTTTCAGTCCTAGAACAAAAAAGAAACGTTTTTTCTACTATTGAGAGAACAAATAAACAGGCTGATTTTGTGCAGAATGATAAATTTTTTTGGTACAGACCAACTGAAATTTCTGTTTAATATTGACCATGGAGTGATCTCTAGTATTTTTTATACTGCAGTATTTTTCAAACATACTAGATCTTCATAGGAAATACTTTTTTTTACGTTTTCAGATTAAGACTTTACTGCTTTGAGTGTTTGAATATTTCAGTAGTGTGTAAATTCAAACAACCTCCTAAAGTCACTAGGTTTGCAGATTGCCAAATACTTTAAAGAAACTTTGTTGGTGGGGTGTCTGTACGAATGCAAATAAGCCAGATTCTATGGCTTCTAAAAATCAAAAGGTTTAGAACTTATTAAAAAACAATTGTTTTTTATTTTACAGTTCTTAATGAAAATTAGTAAATTATAAAAGGTAATTTAAAGACAATTTTGTTAAATTTAGGCTATTAGCTTTGATGGCATGAATTAGTCCCACACAGATTCTGAACCAGTAACCAGTTGTTTTAAACTGGTTCACAAGTATCAAATCAATGATGTGCTTTGATCTGATTTGAATTTATAACTGTAAATAGACAATTTTGAAACAAAATTAATGTCCTCCTCCACCTATATTTAAAACAAAGTAACTAACTAAATCTATTAATTTTCAGATGACAATGACGGTATTAAACTCTACTGCATAAATTATAATGGTATCACGTTGATTTCAATCAGTCATTTTGCCCAATCTCAAGTAATAATTACTACAAAAATAACCACCATACAATTCAATAAACATTCCTCATATCGTTCTCACGACACAACTTTATTATCACTGTGAAGTCTCTTGTAGTCTTTGGCTAACATTTCACTAAGCAATACGATTTCAACCCACAAAAATATAAGTTGAGTTTAGTTAATTATTTAAAATAGATCACCAGAAGTGTGTACACAAAATTCCTAAGGAAAAAGTATTTAAAATTGTTTCATGTTCATGAAAGATACAATTGAACTGTTGGCTTTACATCTGTTGTGACGTAATATATCATTTGGTTTCTACAAACATAGGCGTCATTTGGGGGGGGCAAGGGGGGGCAGTTGCCCCCCCCAATAATTTCGGTGATTTTTTTTTTTTAATTGGAAATTAAAATGTTAGGTTATGTAATATGGTGAACAATTATAAACTTCTGAATCAGACTTTAACAAAATGTCTACTTTGTATTATTTACACAAAACTCTTGAATTGACTCATTTGCAATCGTCATCTGTAGCAGGAAATCCCATCTCACGTCTGTTGTTGTTAAGGGTCCGGTCTACCTGCACGAACGACGTTACCGAATGCCGCCTCTCGGCCGTAGCGCTAGGCGAGTTCCGCGCGAGTTTGATGGCTGCAGAGGTTTACGGGAATCGTGTTTTAAAATTAACTAATTATGATAGAGATTGACTCTTAACTTTTTATAAGAGTATAAACAAGTATCTCGTCTTCTCTGGTTTTAGAATTTTTTTATAAAATTTATAATTTCAGATATAACTGTCTAAAATCGTCTGTTTTTTCTAGGGGCAATTTTTATAGATGCAGAGGTTTACGGGGATCGTGTTTTAAAACTAACCAATTAAGATAGATATTGGCTCTTAACTTTTTCTAAAAGTAAAAAGACGGATCTCGTCGGCTCTGTTTTTAGAATTTTTAAATACAATTTCTAATTCTAGCTATAACTGTCTAAAATAATCTGTTTTTCTCGATTTTTAACTTAAGTTTTCCATTAGTTTAGATAACACTACCAAAGTGAGATTACCAAAGTGTAAGAAAGGAAATTTAGCACCGTTATTCTTCTTTAATATGACACATTAGTTGTAGCTCTAGGCTGAATTTAGCAAAAGATAACAGGATTCTAAAAACCCTTTCATTTGCATCGAGAAAAACAGATGATTTTAGACAGTTAAAGCTGAAATTAAAAATTTTATTTAAAAAATTCTAAAAACAGAGCCGAAGAGACCCGTCTCTTTAATTTGAGAAAAGTCAAGATCCAATCTCTATCTTAATTGGTTAGTTTTAAAACACGATCCCCGTAAACCTCTGCATCTATAAAACTCTTTGCCACTAAAAACAGATGATTTTAGACAATTATAACTGAAACTAGAAATTGTATTTAAAAATTCTAAAACCAGAGAAGACGAGATCAGTCTCTCTACTTTTAGAAGAAGTTAAGAGTCAATCTCTATCTTAATTAGTTAACTTTAAACCCCGATTCCCGTAAACCCCTGCACTGTCTGCAGCCATCAAACTCGCCTAGCGCTACGGCCGCGAGGCGGCATTTGGTAACGTCGTTCGGGCTCAGGTAGACCGGAGCTTTGCCTTGTATTGGTTCATAACCTCTTTCGTGTGAAAAGGTAGATATAGTACTTTCGCTGGTGTCCGATGTTTACACTTCACTGTTGTTTACTTGAAAATCAATAAATTTCCTTACTGATATGTAATCAAATGGGAAAATTACAAACTTTAAGGACTTGTAGGTCCCCTCTTTTTAATGGACAATTTACCAATTCACTTTTAAAACAACTTCACGCCGAGCTCTATCCAATGGCACTAAAATAATTAAAATCTATTGCAAATTGTGGGAGGAGTTTCTTGTACAAAAATCCGTATCATGTATTAAATATGTATAGATGTTTTTGTAAATCATTATTTATCATTTTTTAATCACTTAGTATTTTTTTACCTTTCTTGTCCTCAATAACAATTTAATTGATTTTTTTAGGTAATGTAATGGGCAATATACCGTAGCTGTACCTAACCTAACCAACAATAGTTAAATGTTAAATGATTTTTTGTCCCTTATACGGCAGACTGCAAAGGTACTTTGTCAAAAACTATTTTTTTATAAATATAAAACAATGTGTTTTACCATACAAACCTATGGAGTTTTAGTCTATGTATCCGACTGTAAAACTTTAGAGTTGTAAATAATATACAAAAAATAACAAAATAGTTATAAAACGATGTTTATTTTTTATTTTAACGAGTTAGCATCCATTAACCAATTAAATCTTTTAAATTTCTTAAGGTGTTTTACATCATAGTAACCACTGGCAGTTCCAGAAGAATAATGACTTTCTACAAATAGAAACATGTTATGTAATCAAATTTTACATGCATTAGGGTATTGTTTTCATGGGTTTGTGAGATTATATTATAAGTTCACGTTTTATGGACAACTTAGTGTCACAATGTAAACTTAATTAGCTTTTATTGACAGTTTTTAGCGAAATTTAAGAGGTTTGGCGTATTTGTTTGAAGGGGGGAGGGGGTATGACCTTATGAAAATGTTGCCCCCCCAATCAGAATGCTGAAATGACGCCTATGTCTACAAACAATGCAAAATGTGTTACTTCTGTAAATAGCACACTTTTTCAACATCTTCATTTTGGAACAATAACTAAAAGCAAAATATTCTTTAACATTGACTACAACAGGTACAAACTTGTGTTTCAATGTCTTTACACTATGAGAAATTTTGGAAATGTCAAATTTTTTAATATCTACTATTTAGACCTATTCATCAGAGAGATTCAACTTGGTTTTAATATAGATTTAGTAATAAAAAGGTGAGGTTCGAAACCACAAAACTTAATGTTTTGCACACCAAGTGTTATAATTAATTTCATTAATTGATTTGTTTGTAAAGAGTTGATGGGAGGGAATTTCCTACACCTGCATGCAACTGTAGCTAGCTTTCTGATAATCTCTCTAAAAACAGCAACAATATATTTGTGATCCTTTTATAGCAACTTGCAAAATGACTCATGTAAGTCCATGAGCTGTACCTTGTTTTTCATCTTCAATGAATAGAATTCATTCTGTTAAAATAAACTGTAGTTTAACGATGCATACTTATGGTCTTAGATTATCACTTTAATTCTTAGGTTTTTAGTCCACACTTGTTTTACTTCTTGGTTTAGTGGTCAGAGAAACAAGTGATGGTCTGCTATGTCACTTAAAATCAATGAGTGCACATTTTTACTTATTAAGCCTTGAGCTGGCGCTTCACCAGCAAAACGTCAGAGGACATATGTGGAGTTTTATTCTGCAACAATAAGTTGCACAAATTTACCCACTTTATATGTTTTTATAACGATATATTGTATTTAAATGTTGACAAACTTCATCAGATATCACATTTTATCGTTGATACCATTGATTGTTCAACTTACTATGTTTAATATTTCAATCAAACATACTAAGTTATTTTCTAGTATAAAATAGGTGTCGCTGTGATAAGGGTGAGGGCGCATGCGGAGTTTTGTTCCGCAAAATACAATAACATCAGTTCAAACTGATGTACAGTAGACTCCCTCTTAACCGGCCACCTCGGGACCAGGACGCAGCCGGATAATGAATTGGCCGGTTAAACCGATGTTCATTTAAGAACGCCATCCCACAATTTTATATGACCTAAATATAATTATTACTTGAAAAACAACCTTAAATACATTACTGTATATGATTTACAGCTACCACCACCCATGAAATCCACAACAAACCTACACTAATAATAATTCTTTTCTTTATTGTGGCCTACTGGATAGTAGGCCCAAACGCATTGATTTCCAGTGGCAGTCACTTCCGCCCAGGACATTATAGTTTAATTGGTTTGGGAACGTCAATATGAAATAAAGTTGAATTGAATGATACATTAGATAAGAAAATTTAGTTTCCGGCGAAACGCGGCCGGTTAAAGCGATGTTGAGATAAAAAATGGCCGGTTAAAAAGATGTTATTTTGTGTCAGAGTAGGCCGGTTAAAGCGGAGACCGGTTAAAAGTTGGCCGGTTAAGAGGGAGTCTACTGTATAGTTAAAATATATTTAATTATAAATGAAATTATACATACAAACATGCTTAAACCTACATACAATAATCTATGATACAGAAAGGTAATCTATGACACGAAGAACTCCACACTAAGTGTCACGAGATGGGGTACACGCAGAAAAAAAACCTCCACAAACTGACATTTCATCACTGAATGGCAAATAACAAAGTAATCAGGGGGGGGGGGGGTGGGAAGTATAAAAAGCTTAAGGGGATTTCCCGGAATGTGGCACATGAAGTACTAGGCTGGACACGACTGACGACATACATTATGAATTTTAACAAAAACTACACAAGGCGGGGAAAAATTTTGCATGTGCCCGCTCTAAGGTTAAACGTCACGGCCATAGTTAAGGAGAGGGGAGGGGGAAGCACGGGTTGTTAAGAGTTAAACCTTCCCCCCCCCCCTTGAAATTTAGAAATAAAATTTATAGTACCAGTAAAATTCCATAAACTCTACTCATTGAGGACTTAGGCAATGCTGAGTTTTTCTACAAAAGGAAAGTAGCCTCTATTATCATTTTAATTAAGTAAATTAGAGTTCTAAAAAAAACCACCAAAAAAGTTGGATTCGGCCTTTTTATACGTGACCAATAATTTTTGGTAATGTAAAGAAAATTGTCTCATCAATTGCTTGGGATACTGAGCAAGATGTAAACTGTATTTCAGTAACTTGATATTGCATCTGATCTGATTTTAACGTTTGCAGGAAGAGTTGACACGCCACAACGCATACAGACACGCAAATCGCAGAGAGCTTCACCACTGCCTTTTGTGTCAGCGAAGCTTCTCATCAGCCGCCCGTCACAGCCTTCATGTTCAGGTAAACAATGCATGTGACTGGATAATGTAGTTACCGGAGGAGCTTTGACTCTAGCTGACACAAAAGAAGACTCAGACACTGACTTGCCTCAACTTTCCTAGAGAGCCCTGTAGATTATTTTGCTACATTCTTAAGTTGAATAAATGGAACACCTGCCAAGACTATTCTGGAAACTATTCATTCGACTTCTTTAATCTCACAATATCTTTAAAACTAAACAAAATTTTATTTTTGCTGGATCGTACTGCTGCTTGGTTGATAGTGCGGCTTATGGAGCATGCCTTCATCTATTCGTCAATAAAAAAATTGCTTGTAGCAGGAGGAAAGTTGTTAAATTGTTAGAAACACAGATTAATTGCACTAAAGTAGAAAACACTAATGTTGAGATCCAACTTTACATAAATGAACATGTAGATCAACTGCACTAATTTTTTACGCTTCCTAAGGCTAGGTGAAGTATAAAAACACATTTTTTGTACCTAATTCAGTGGGAATTCACACTTGCGACTGATCTCATTTACTCAGTTGATTGTAAACAGTTCATTTATTGTTGGCCTGAAGTGATTCAAGGTAGTTAACCCTCCAGAGGTCGCTTAAAATTTCAAACGCCGTCTCTCGCTCCAGGAGGTTTCTCCCGGGTTTTAAATTAATGCACTAAATCTATTCTAAATACTTTAATTGTTTGAAATAATAACAGAAAATTATTACAAAATACATTTCACGCTATATCACCGCAAAACAGAGTAAGAATGGCATAGTTAATTTAACAATATAATTATTCTAAATATTATGGATTATACTAATCATGTTTCACTTTTTTATACTTAAAACTTAGTATTTTTGAATAATAGTTTTGTAAAATATTGTGAAAATGACGTTGTGGAATACAAATAAAAAAGCTTTTATATAAAACTCAACTATCAGAATTATACAAAATTATTATGAGTTTTCCCTGCATAAACCATAAATTAAATAACAATGACACTACAATCAATTCAATAATTTCACATGGAAAAAAAATTTACTTAAAATTTAAAAAAATCTAAAATGGCAACTGTAGCTTACATAATTACAAATAACCAAATAAAAAACTATCGCACACAGACTCTTCCCCCGGGTTCACTAAACACACAAGAACGCTCATGGAGGAATCGTCCATCACCTCATGACAGTGCTCGCCAAACTGACCCTGGTCGGTGAAAGTGGAATAGGGGTAGGTCAAATGCGGGGTGAGAAAGGGGGTTACAACTACACAAAAGGACAGTGCTGTCAACCCCAAAATAAATATTTCCCACAACTAAAAACATTGACCCGGGGGATTCCTCTGCTAAGCGTCCTCTCGAGGGTTAAAATATTCACAGCGTCTAGTGTATTAAAATACTCAACATAATTTAGTTAAAATACTCAAACAAGTGAATTGTCCGGTGGCCGTGCAGGGTCGGTCTCACCGGCACCTGGAGTTGACGCAGCGCCACACGATGCATGCAATGCATCGGCTGCTGGCGGGTCGGGACTGCCCCGCCATCGCCCCACTGAGCGGGGGCGAGCTGAGGGCGCTGCAATGGCGGCCCAGCCAGCCCGGCTACACACACATCTACCACGACACCACGCCACTGCACGCCCTTCTACAGGTACAATAGTCAATAGTCATGCGACATTCTCAAAACACTCTTGACTCATGTTACAAGTGGTCAGTCTGGAAAGTAGGAAACTGAATAAAGCGGAATTGGCCATTGGTTTCCATCTTTGTGGCAAACAGCTCAACACCTGCAGTGAACAAAAAAAGGTTGTGCAGTCAAAAATTGTTTTCACCTTAAACTACTTCTTATGTTGTTTACACTTTTTATTTTTTGTTTTGGACATCTACTTTAAGGCTATTAAGGTCAGAAGTACTGATTTCTGTGTACAGTGGAACCTTGATATATCAAACCTCAATATATCGAACTCCTCGATGTAGGAAAGTTTTCCCATTCCCCTTGAACCTGCCTATCAATCTAAGGTCTTTTCTACCTCATTATATCGAAGGATAAGCCAGGATTACCTCAATATATCTGATACACAACCTAAGAACTTCTACACATCAATTTTTTTTTACAAATCCTAAACATATTGAAGTTAAAAAAGAACAAATAGTTGAATCATCGAACTAATCCATTTTCTTTCGCATTGTAACCTGTCCCTCTACAGACGTCGCCTGTTAAAAATTAATTTTTAGCTCCTTCCACATCTTTTTAAAGCAATCAATCAGTATTTTAGATTGTCTCCTACCTGGGAAGTTGTTCTGGGGAACTACTGCCCCCATCACTAGAGTAAGCCTGTGGCTGCACCACCTCAAAGCTATATTTACAAATAGTCTTATAAAATTAATTTATAGACACTTATTATACAACAGTCTATTTTTATCTGTATTGAGATGAATACCATATTTCAAATTAGTAATGGTTCTCAACCAATTCCAACACCGTACTTGGGCCGACTCAAAACTTAACTTTTAATTTTTAAAACTCAACCTTAAATTTTTCAATGTTTTTTGTGTCTTTATTTCCATACTCTTTTTTCTGTATTTTACCTTCAGAGTAGATTCAATCAAACAAATAAAGAAAAACTGCTACTTTTTTGTCGATTACCCTGCATCAAATACAAACCTTTCTCGGCTGTTTCTTTACTTGTAAATTGAGTTGCACATAACACAGGAGCTGTTGGGAGATACTTTGATTTTGGAAGCAGAAGTTTATTTACAGCCTCCCCCTCTTATCCTTGCAAAACTACTTCCGCTGTCTTACCGAATGAAGAACCAGCTGAGTATACAAAACGGCTGATATCTGTGTACTGCGGACCTGTTAAATGACAACTTAAGACGCTGAAGCACAAAAAACAAAACATTTTTCAATTCTTAAAAAAAATACCCCATATTATAATGCCGATGATTCTAGAGGATTCTAGATCTGGTGGATTCCAGATAGGTGAGAGTGTTGCACATAGAGCATACCCTCAACTACAATTAATTGGCGTGCTATAAAAATAAATTTCACTATAGACTGACATTAAGTGTTCTTGAGATGTGTGCTGAATAAAGTGACCATCAACTATTTTTTTATGAAACATGGAGCTTTTTATGGCTTTTCACAACAAAAGTTGCTAAATTTGACTATGAATTATTATTAGCAAAGAGGCTAATAATAGCCTGGCAATAACAACAGTTGTTTATGTAACAATTTTTTGTTTATAGGATAGGCCTATCCAGTAAATTTGCTGTAGCAAGTGTTACAGGCCTACATTTTGAAGTATGTTTGTTTACATTAGCATTTCTCTCCGAGAAATCTGCATCACTTTTATGGTTTTTTTTCAGGGCCAAAGATCGGATGTGAGTGAGGAAACGACCTTTTCTGAAGAAAAAATGGTAAATGACTGAAACAAGGTAATTGTAGTTCCTCAGTTTGACCAAAGACATGCTCAATACCGTCGGGACCACGACCTGATGTGTTGTTTGTACAGATATAAAGTTTTATCGTTGTTATCACTCGACGTGTACCACGAGTGCGCTTACAGTAGCAGTGGTTCGGCTCATTCGACATCATAGCTTTTAAGATGGTTTATTTATACTTTCTGATTACGTTGTAAATATGTATATTTTTATATCATATGCTGTGGTACTGCTTAAAGTCAAATTGTCACCACCTAAAATCGAGGCCTAAACCAAAGAATGCCTCGATGGTATAAGTTATTTATTTTCACATTTCATCAAATATGAAGTTATTTTTTGTGAGTTGTTTGTTAGTTAACGACTTTAAAAGTGTCTCGTATATCACAGAGTAAGAGTACATGTGTGATACCATATAGTTGTTCCTCACTTTCAACCAAAAGATTTGTCGGCAAGTGCAATTTGCTCTGTCAATGTGCCTATTCAGCAAATGTGAATTTTACCGTTTAAAAAATTTCAGGATTTTAAAAAACTGTTACCAAATAGTGAATAGTTTTATTTTATTAGAATGCTACCAATTTTAATTTTAGTCAATGAATTTTGTCCAAGTCATGCATGCTTGTCACCAGAGATGTTTATTTTGTTTTTCCCCAAATGTTTATGTTGCACAGAGTGTTTTATTTTATTTGAGGTTTATATTGTTATATTTATTTTCTGTTTGTATATTATTTAGCCTAACTAATTACTATCTTCATATTTTAACAAATGTTTTCACATTCCTTCTTAATGAAGGTCAAGCCAAACTTTACCCCCTGGAATTTTTCAAAAACAGCCGTTGCTTATCAACAAAGACTCAAAGGACTTTATGCAGGCAAGTCTATCCTGCTTCAGCCTTGAACATTCCATTAAGTCGACATTTGGAAAAGTTCTTTCAAACGCAATTTGCGTATAAAATAATTTGCGTACAGTATCCCAAAAATAATTCTAAATTCAGTTAAAAAAATAAAAAATTCTAAAGTTTGGCAAAGTTATAAAAGATATAGAATAACCAGTTTTTTTAATGAGTAAAGTTTTTTATTAAACTGTGACTATAATTTCTGAAATACAAAATATATACCAACCCCTGTATCATCCAAGCGTAATATTTTTGTATGTATTATATATGTGTATTGCATAAAATAGTAAATTGCTTAGTATAAAGAGATTAAATTAAAGTTTATACTGAAATGTATTAGAAGATTTTAAATATTTAACAAATTTATACGTGTGTGAATATTATAAGTAGCACGTACTTAACTGTATTTCTTTGTTAATATTTTTAAAACCACGCTGAAGCTTCTGTATGTAGCATTCCATATTTTAACGTACCTTTTAGCAGGACAAAGTACTTAACCGTTAGATCACCCTTACTAGTCATGAAGCCTAAGTTTTGTTACCAATTGATCTCATTCTTTCAAACAATATCCTCCCGCCGGAAAAAGATGCATTCCTTTTTAATAATACTGTGTTTAACTAACCAAAGATTGCAACCATCTTTGAAGCAATTTCAATATTCCACAATATGATTATAATAAACATTATATTATACAACCTGAAATCTAGATACACAACTACTTATGGAACCATATTCACAAATACATTGGGACAAAAAACAGTATTTTTTTGGTATATTACATCCAAATAATCCTTTGTTTGATTAATTTATTTCTAAAAATTTTCAACTACTTCGTGTTAATCAACTGCCTTGAAAATATTTTCTTCTTTGTTTCAACTTTTCAGTAAGCCCTTAATATAATGTTATAGGATTAAATATAAATTTGCGACCTATCTATTTAATCCAGATCAAACAAAGGTGATCTGTTTGTAAGAATTCAAACTAGTGTACTTTTCGCTTGAAATAGAGCAATTTAATCCAAACTCTGACATGTCATTGCTAAGGATGTTTAGTTCTTGTTTTAATTGTTACGTTTAGTTCTAAATTAATGACTTCCGACCAATCCAATATTGTAATTATCAGTAATTAACAGCTGTACATTAACAGATGTTTAAAATGCTCAACCCAATCCCAATGCTATTATAATGAAAAAATTTCAAATTTAAATTATGGATAGTGCCGTTATTTTATGTCTGATTCTCATCAATTTTTTGTGGAGGCAACTACAGACTAAGCCCTATCGAACAACACCAAAAACTTAAAAATCAATTGATAATTGTTGGAGGAATTCCTTTTTTTATTCCCTAGCGTATTAAAGAAGTATAGATTTTAATCAAGAGATAAATGTTGATGTTGCCTCACGTAAGGAAGAGGACAGTGAAAGTAACGTAATCTCAAATTGGATGGAATGAAGGTGAAATGATTTTTCAGTGAAGCTCAACAGAATGGATTCACAGTTTCAACTGTAGTTTTAAATAACTTTTTCATCATGACTATGTAGTCAAAGCAGACTGCAGAATCTATGCCCAAATTATTGGCTGAACCCCAACTTTTTTCATTAACAGACACACTTGAGTTCTAGTCCTCAACATAATAAAATAATTTTCCTTTATTGATTTCTTAAATATTTTCTTTGGCAATGTTGAAATTCTTCATGAGATATTTTTGTCTTCTTTACTGAAAATGCATTTTGAGAAAATCTTGAATGGTGGGTTTTTCCAAGGCCGATTACACTACTGGCCCAAACGCTCAAAGAGATGACGACACAAAAGTGGCTAGCTGATTGGTGTTTCCAAGAGCATATAATTTTCCATTATACAACATCTAGTAGCATGTTGTTTAACGCGAGTGGTGGGGAGAATTTCAGCCTGTTGTGTAGTTGGCCTCAGTTTTGTTTAAAAGGTATGCATCTTTAAAACATTATCCTAATTCAGTTTTGTTGATTGATAATAATCAAAACTTTTCTGTGCCAGTAAGCCTGGTTGAAGCCAGCAACAGTAAAGGTTAAATTTGCCTTACTATTTCTGTTAGGTTACTAATTTTGTTGAAAAACAATCATGTTTAAACTATTAAATGTAGTAAAAGTATGTACATATAAAGTTTGGAGTATAGTTTGTATAGTTAATGCAATATTTTGTGATTTTTCGGGGTTTTGAGTAACTACTTTAAATTTGTTAAGTTTTTTTTTTATATAATTGTTAGTTATTTTAGAATGTGATAATTTGGTTTGTTGATTTACTTGTTTCCAGCGTGTATTACTATCATTCCCCATTTATATTATAGTTCATATTGTAAAAATCATTACCCTTCAGAAAATATAATTATTACCTTAAAATGTCTATACTTGTTAAGTTTCTACTTTTATAGGAGATATAATTAATTTTAATCGGTATTGTAAATTGAATGTATATATTGTATTTATCCATCATAAATTAGTTTGATACACACCCACAGCTTGTTGTTAAGTTTCACATTTTGCTAAATATTTTAATCTGTTATCCATTTTCTTTAGATTGAGAGAATTTTTTCATTTGTGTGTTCAGATTTGATGTGTTGCAACTGTTATATTTTCATTGTTTCTGTACACATCTTGTTTGGGGGTTTTGCACGTATTTCTTTACTCGATATCAGTATTGACCAGCCAAGACTGACATCTACTTCAAAATTTATTAAAATGCATTTTGTGGCCTTGAAATAATTAAGAGATTCTTTTCTATGAGCTTTTTATGAAAAAGTGAACTATTTTTGCAAGAAAGCCTTTTCACCATCTTGATGCCTTATTTTCTGGAAATGTAATAAAGTATTTATTGGATTACCTACAGTTTACTGAAGTCCCCAATTTATTTTTAGTTTCTCCTTTTGAATTTGTACAGTATTTTCCTAATCGGAGTGTCGGTGAAGTAAGTCATGTTGTATTTCATAAGAGTGTTACACCATAAATAACTTGATGTGATGTTGGGTTGGTACATGTTGTTTTCAGTAGTTCAGGCCCTCTTGTTGTAAACGTGTATTAAATGTTGCTCTTGAGGTTTTTCATGTCAGATCAAACCTACATTCCCCTTACATTCCCATACATTTCCTTTTTTAAAACTGTCGGAGTGATTTTTTATAGTATTTTTTCATAGTGTTAATTGTTGAATTTCAAACTTTAAGAACAATCCCTCTATTAATTTGCCTTCAAATCAATTATGAAAACAAGATCTTGATATTGTTTGACATAATAATTCCTGTATTTCCACAGACTGAAAGAAGTTTTTGCAAAATCTACTATTGCTATTTTTTTAGCCGTTTTTTTTATTTTTTTTATTTAATTATTTAAATTTAAAACAAATTAATTTTGTTTCCATTTCTTTTACTACTTATGCATCTCAACACTAAAGTGTGACATTATTGCAGTGTTAATAAAATAATAATTTTAAAAAATGGTTTTTTGCATCTAACAGGAGAATACATTTTTTACCCATTGAAAAACTTGTTTATTCTCAACACAAACAATCGTTTCCCATTTATATTGATTTATTTCCATTGCCTTTCCAACTCCTGTGCTAAATTAATATAAATTTAATCGCAATAGAGGATGTTACTCCAATCACTCATCCAGTTGAGTTGCAACTGTCTTTCTGTAAAACAATATTTTTAAACTTAATTTTAGAGGTTTTTTGTAAAAACTAAATAGTTTTACTTTTCTTGATACTCTTGATGACAAATAAAATTAAATAAATAAAAAAGAAATAAATCGCAAACATGCTTTACAATTGCGAATTTTTTTTACAATTTCCAAGTTTTAACTTGTCATCTGGAAAAATAGCCTTGATCTCAGATGAATAGTACCAATCTATAAAACAGATTGGGTTATTCTTTAATTGGCTATATACCTACATATACAGAAGAATCAACCATGATAAGGTTTAAAGAACCGAATATTGAATCATTTTGTGGATAACACCCTTTCATGAAAATGTTTTGTTTATTATGTCTGATAGTGGATCATTTTTGCTAAGTTTCATTTTATTCCTATCTAGCAAGTCTCTACAGAAGCTTGATGTTCCAAAATTTCAAGAGAATTCTTTCCTTTTATTTAACAACCACAATGTTATTTATTTAATTAAGAAATGCTCTATTTAACATCAATATTTTAAAAATTAACACATTACATATATGTAGTATTTAAGAAAAGACTGAGTGGTATTAACAATACCAGATGTAAAATTATTGGGTCCATTTACACTAAAGTATTACTGTAATAGTAAGTAATTTTTATCATTGAAAACTATAGTTAATTTTTATGTCATACCACTCGTGATTCAAACCAGTAAATTTTCTGTATTTAAATTTAGTATGAAGTTCAAAGTATTTTTTTAACAATAACGTAATGTAAAATAGTATAATAATTTGAATAAAACATTGAAATTCTGATGTTGTCATTTAGTAATTGTTTCAATGTTATATTTTAATATTCTACTAAGTCATTTATGTGGTAATTTTTGTTCTACTTAACTTAAAACCGATTTTTTAAAACTAAAATAAATTACCCTTGATGAGTTAGGTGTTGTCACCTTGGTAGCTTGGTTTACGGTGTAGTCTCATATGTGTTTTAGTGTTTTCTGCACGGTTGGATTTGTGGTTCATAATAATTTTATCTTTTTACATAAATATACCTTACAAAAAAAATACAAAAATTAGATTTCCGTCTTAAAAATTGTGTTTTTGACTGTCGTTGGGTATAAAAAACGAGAGGTTTTGAATGTTTTCACAGTGAACAGTTATGTCACATTTTCAAAGTATTAAAAGGTTAGTGTCACGGTATTATTTTGAAACACTTGTGCCTTAGAGCTGTTCACATATTTTATTGAAGAAAAATTAGATTTAAGCATATTCTATAGATGTGGTTTTATTTTTTGTTAAATTTATCGAGTGTTTACCATAATGTTGTACATCTTAGAGAATTTTATTTCCTGTTACATTTGTAAATAAATATTTTGTTTTAATGAGAGATCCTATATTTTATTTGCACAATCCTAATACAAATAATTTTAACTAAGGATCATACAAGACCAGACTTAAACAAAGTGAATTATACCAGAACTATGTGAAAAATACCCCCGTCGCAGCAGACCTGCGCACTCAGCGAATTTCCAAACGATCTTGAGAGTTTGTATTTTCCCCATTAACACCATAGGAATGGGTATGTTGGCTGCCTTGGGATGTTGTTAGAAAATGTTAGTTTTGTTAGGAAATGTAATAGTTACGTTAGAGGTAAATGTCAAACTGTATCAATTTTCGGCACCTTTTAATTTTCCCCATAAACCCCATGGGGGTGAGTTAGTAGGCTTGCCACCATATGGGTGTTGTAAGCAAATATCAGTTAAATCCTACCTAGTGAATGAACATATCAAATATTATCAAGTTATGGTGTTCTTTTCATTTTCCCCATAAACCCCATAGGGGTGAGTACGTAGGTGTGCCGCCATGTGGGTGTTTTAAGCAAATATCAGTTAAACCCTACTAAGTGAATGTACATACCAAATTTTATCAAGTTATTCCAATAAATAAGCGAGATACAGGGTTTTGTTGATTTCCCATAAGATTAACATGGAAAACCTATTTTTGGCTTTTCTCCGTAACCTGTTAAGCCAAGTTAAAAATTCAAAATATTAAATTGTTTGTTTTTTAAGCTCTTTTAAATGGTTTTAGTTAAAATTGTTGAATTTTGAAAATTATGCTCCAAAAATGCAAAAAACCCATTTTTGACCCCTTTGAAACCCCATAAAACCCCGTTCCCATAACCCGATCATGCTGGTTCGCGAACTCATGAAAATAGACCCAGCCTTACACCTTCATACCAAATTTCATCAAAATCGGAGGTCCCCTTCAAAAGTTATCAGTACCACGGACACATAGATATATATATATACATATATATGAAAATGAACGAACGGTGTTTTTGGCTTCTGGGGACCTCAAAATGAAAAAGTAACATGGTCCCGGGCTTAGGTCTTACCATGGCTACTACCGTAATAGCGTATTCCCTATAGGGAAATTCGCTAAAACTAGCTAAAGATGCACGAAAATAGTCTGTTGGAAATTTTACAGCTGTGACCCCCTTCACCCGCTCTTGCTCTGCAATGTTGTCATTTTTTGTTATGTTTACCATGTGTTACACAGTATAAAAATGTGTTTCAGAATAAATTTGGCAACAATGTTTTGACTCTAATCAGACTATTTTTGTGAATCCTACTACTGTATAGTAGTGCTCAGGGCACAACTGTAGTATAGCACTACTATAGCCCATTGATGGCTGTCATTAAACTATTAATATTTAGCTTATAGCTGGGTACCCATGCTTTGTTATGAAAAGTCTAATAATGTCTTGTATTTTTAGTAAAACATAAAAAAATCATTAAGTGTAAGAAACTTTAAATCTAATGACAATAAACAAAAGGCCTGTCCACAATGTAATAGAAGTTCTGATCTCTCACAAAAATGGGTAAGTCTAGCACTGCCACCTTGACGGAAAACACAACCACCCTTGACACCATGCATCTTGCCCATCACACTGTACACAGTATAGTGTCAAACTTAACTAGGGATTAAAAACAAAGAAACCCTGCTTCATAACTATGGAGGATTTGGTTTCGCTCTGAAGATTAAGATTAAGATTGCTTTGAAGGTTTTTCTTTGGAAAAAATCACAAATCAAGGTAAATTTATTGCACAAACGTAGTATGACATAAAACAAGTACAAGGGAAACCCTAAGCAAAGTTTTTTTGTGGTATCTGTATTCATAACAATGCTTTTATACCATAGGCGTGCGCAGGGTCTGAGCTCTGTGGGTGCCAAGCATGAAAATGGCACCCCCATGCCGCCCCTCACCAACCCGCCCCCCAGGCCTAAATGTCCCATTCCCACTGCTCTTATTTGCTGTTAAAAACATAAACTTGAATAGCTATAGTTCATATTTTTGGATTGCCAACTCAAAGATAAGAATTTCTTAGTTTGGATGTTAATTGAAGAATTCTATAATAAGAATAGGAAGATAGGAACTATTCATCCAATGCGTATTGCCAAAGAAACCAATTATATTACTATTAGTAAATTGATGTTGAAATCCATAGGCTTTTAAAATAACCATAATTGTGACAAAATTGTAGATAGGCCTACAATAAAATTGACTTTATTAATGATTGATTAATCAAGTAGAAATCTGACAATTAAACACAGTCGCAAACGCAAACAGTACGATATAGCGGCGAGCGGCCCGTGCGTCCGCACGGGACCTCATTGTGTTGCCGGTTTCGGGGGCCAATGATCCCTTGAAAGAGTCGGTATGAAACTCGCATTTTTTTAGCGTATACAAATGTGTTGTCTCCACATTATCTTTTCATTTCGTCCATTAAATTGAAATTTTTCTATGAAATTAAAGGCCGCAGATTTAATAACACAAATAAATAGATGGATTTGTTTCAAATTAAAAATCAAATTACTTAAAAATCACTTAAAACATTTCAGGTACACTTGAGCAATTGAAGACTGAATATTGTCGAATGCTCAATATTTACCGTACCGTGTAGGCCTATTCATTGTCTTAAGACGATGTATTAAAGTTTGAATTCTCTTAATCAGAACTTCGTCATACCGGACGTCCCTGTGATCAGCTCAGATAAAATTTTCCCACACAGTCTACACAGGTGTATTGTTGAAAGGAGCTTACCAATTGTTAGACATTTATGATATTTTAATAACAATATTTTTAGTCAGTATGCAAACGAGATACAGTACTGTGTACATCTACGTCCCTGTCCCTCCAAATATTTAAAAATTGTTTATTTTTAGAGTTAAGTTCTGGTTTAAGATGTGGACAAAATTAAGTAGTGCAGGATACCGGAAACGTAAAAAAACAAAAGAAGAAAGAGCTGAACATAATAAACTAAATTCTTATGAATATTATTTATTATTTGTTTATAAAACGAATTTTGTTAACTAATTCATAGTTTTTGTGTTTTTTTTTTTCATTTTAAACATTTGATGAACAGTATCGACCTTTTTATGGTCTACCAGTCTACGACTAACACGGTACCAACAACGCATGAGCTTGGGTGTGAAAGTCAGTTTTATCACGAGTTAAACGACAGGGAGCAGGGTTTGGACGGTCGAAAACGAAAACATAATTATCGAAAACATAATTATTAAGAGCCTACGTTATTGATTGCTTTTATTTTAATAATCTAACTTCATTAAACCAAAAACTTACCTTCCATTTCTTCGTTACATGCCATGATGTCAAGAGCCTACGTTATTGATTGCTTTTATTTTAATAATCTAACTTTATTAAACCAAAAACTTACCTTCCATTTCTTCGTTACATGCCACGATGTCATCAAACGCTAACGAAAACATACATCTACACTCCAACTCTGCTAGAAACTAACTGAGAAAGAAACTCAAATGAAAGAGGAATTATGGAGAGGTATATCTATTCCTGTTCCTTTTGAATAATAAAAGAAGATAAAAAATATTTGATACAAATCCAAACGCAGATATGACATAATGGTTCACTTCCTGCCCGTCCTTCTGAGAAATGGAACGGCTGAGCTACACCACTCGCACGCACATGTTCCTTGCCGAATTTCATACACTCAAAACATCTGACTGATCAATTTAAAGTTTGTGATTTTTAATAAATAATTTTGTTAACATAAATTATGTAACTTAACACCACTTTTCATTTTACTATATATTTTAACTATATTTAAAAACATAATCAATATTTTCGTACAGTTCTTAAAATTTAAGTAAATCTTGTGATTTTTGCGCCAATGGCGCCCCCCTCAGGCCCGTCTGGAGCTTCCGTGGGTGCCGCGGCACCCATGGCACCCATCGTGCGCACGCCTATGTTTTATACACAAGGCTTTTTTGTCATACATAATGAAAACTTGCTCAAATGTCCCTAGTGTTTTTTTTTTGCTTCATTCCATGTTTGTGTGCTGAAGAAAATAAAAAAAATTGTATAAAAACATTTTTTCTTTTGGAATTTTAATCCATATTGAGCTATAATTGTTCAAAATTGATGAACTTTAGACATAGCTTATGTCTAAATATACAACAAAATAATTTCAAAGTAACTTTTCTAGTGCTAGAGACTTCATCTTTGACTTGACACTTTTCTCAAATTAAGTTATAATACTACAAATGAGAGCATTTAATGGGAGCATGTGAAACACTGCATTATGAATTTCAGACACAAGAGATTCCTGAAACTGACAGCTGCTAGCATCAACCAGATATTGACACTGCTATCCGTTGACAGGCTATGGATCGTTGCTTAAGAAACAACACCGTCATTTTGGCAAAATTAAGATTTTTCATCTCTATGGAAACATATGCGTCCTTGCAATGTATTTTAGTGAAAATCCATCAGAATTCGCAGCTATATTATTTCTTTTAACACCGCCTATCTTACTGATTAAACAAACACCGCCAATGTCCACTAATTCTAGCATCGTAGTCAACAAGAGATGGATGTCATTCTGCTTAAGGTGAAAATTATTTACTGTTTTGATTGATTTTTAAAAGATCATAGATAGTGTTAGTTTTTACCTTGGTTATAAAAAAATATTTTAAGAGTCAAATTAGTAGATTATTGGAGATAGGCGGAGTTATATCGTACTCTTCATATAATACAACACTGTCTATATCCTTCGCGAGGTTATTGGCTCTCCTGAAAAGTTAAAGAACTTAACTGTAATCTTGCCATAACTGGTCGAGGAAGTTGGCTGAAGTATTCTCGAGTTGTCACATGAGTTATCACAGTCTGGAAAAGAACTATTATCTGTACCACCCTAAACTTCATTATCTTACGGCTCTAAGGCACCCATGTCACAAAAACATATTTGTTAAAATTATGAAAAGCCATTTTTCTGCACTTTTGACTATTAATACTAAAAGAGCAACAGTAAAAATTATCAAGTCATATTTGGTTTCAGCTAAATACAGCAAAACTAGATAAAGGAGTAGACCACTTAAAAAATATCATAAGGGTCAGATAAGGTATCTTTACAACTTGTGATTGAGCCCAGGTTGATACTCAGAATTTCTGCATTACCCATTGCTGTAACTAAACTACAAAGTAACAAAGGTTTATAACTTATTTTAACAATGTTGTAAAACACTCATGGTTTCCCTAGAGACATTATCATCGTACAGTAATAGCTTTATTCCACAATGGGCCTAAATCTACAATATGGTACATAAGATCTACAAATAGTTTGTTGTTCCATCATACAAAAATAACTGGGTATATTGAGCTAAAGTTTTGCAAGAATAAAGAAATAATGTCAGAGGTTGCTACGAGGCTTCTTTTTGTTTTGCAGGTATACACCCCATTGACTTTGTAAGCTCCAATAACGTTATTCTCATAGAAAAAGGTTTCATAAAACAGATGATTCCTTTAACAACAAAATAAGATATTTTAATGAGTATTTCACTACATGTAGAGGCAAGTGAGCTAAAAATGGCAGAAGTAACTAATTCTGATGGCAAGTGAGCAAAGCGAACAAACTCATCCCGGATATGAGGGAGTGGATAGAACAAACTCACTCACTGATAGTTGACTAGGGACATCGACACTACTGTAGCCAAATAGTGGGTAAAAGCTAAAGGTTTATAACTATACTGGTGTTAACACAGTAACGTTATGAATGGAAAACTTCCCTGGACGCTGAACAAAAACCAAACTCCTGCCATGGCAACAAAACTAAGTGCCATTTACTGCTTTGAAGTGTACCCCGCTCATTGGTAGGTTGCAGGACATCAGTAACAGTTGTGTATAACGGAACTGAAGGTCTGCAAGTGTAAGAAGTGATATTGAAGTGGTTCCACGTCTGAAGCTTGCCAAACTTGTGCCACACAATCAGCACACTTCACATGATACATGTTAAATTCAGCTGTTCTTCTCAGAATTGTCATAAAAAAGGCAATTCTTGCTTTTTTCTTGCTGGAAAAAACAGATGCTCCTATCAAGACACTGGAAAAGGCATTTTAGTAAACAGAAAAAAATTATTGACTGATAAACGAATCCTTACAAACATCTCAGGAATATAAAACAGAAAAGTTTAACTACAAAAAATCAGCTGATTAGTTTTCCTGTTCTTCTAGAAAACGATCACTTTAATCAATGTATACAGAATTGAATAAGTAGGGACATCCCATTTTTTTTAAATTCTAGTTTTGCCCTCAAAAACCAGAGAAAAATAAAGCGCTGATACTAGGATTGCGCTCCCTATTGCCACAGAAAGCGCTCGTTCTACCTCTTAAATTACCAAATGAGCATATTTGTTTACAAAAACAAACCAATAACAAAGTCATCTGTTTCCATTCAACCAAACATAATAATCCTTAAATAAAAATTGCATCTTGGTGGTGCCATCTGTGTTTCAAGGGCGACGTTCTCACCTCAAAAGGATGTTCCTACTTATTCGTTTCTATATACATTGCTTTTTTTCTCAAATGTCTTCAAATAAAGCCCTAGTACCAAGTAAACAGAGCGTTACTCGTTGGTTTTAACCCTTCCTGAGCGGCAGCCACTATGCGTGGATGCACTGCACTACGCGAAAAAATATTTTGATTGGGGTAAAAAAATAGATTTTGAAATTTTGATGTTTTTCCGTTTCCATCTAATGGTTTAAATTAATTATGCACACTTTTTTTGTCAAAATAATTTTTTTACAGGTTTTACGACCATATTTGTTTTGACGTATATATAGTAGTTCAGTGGTTCTATTATGTCCTCTTCAAAATTCGGATCAGTCAACCTAAAAGTCATTGTTACTAAACATCACAGCACAGTCTAATAAACTGAACATGTTACACTAACCTTCACAAGATGTAAACAAATACTGCCTGAGCGCGCGAAACAATAACACGAGAATGACTCAGCCGGCAGGTAGAACAGATGTTTTGAGATCAGTGATGCCAACCCACCAAAACAGAAATTTACCAATGAAATAAAAAATTATTAAAACAATAATATTCATTTATGGCCTAATGTAACAATAGACAGCGAAAAAACAATTTTAAAATACCTAAATGACGATTTAATTATTTGACGTATATGTATACGTATGGTGTTTTGTAAGTTGTATTTTGCATGTTTGAGACCATGTTTGAAGGGCAAAACTTGTCGAGCTCTTCAAATTTTTGAGAACATACCCAACACTTTCACTTGAGTTTTGAATGATATTTTCATTTCTCTCCAAAACATCATATTGACATACAGCCCTCTATTGTTTAAATTGGAAAGAATTGAAGAAGAGAACAATGTTGCATTGTTTAGTGTTTACATTTGAAATTGTCCACTAACCAACAACTTGTAAATATGACATTTTCGTGGGGGATAAACAAAAAACAAAAACAACTGAACCCAAAATAGTGTATTGAAAAAAGGAATTACAATCTACTCCCCAATAATTCCCTTTTTTCAAATCACCAAATCATGAGAACCATGGAAAACAAGAAGAACAAAATAATACAATCCTATATCAGACATTTATTTACACAGTTTATATACAATGAAAGACACTCGGAGAGGGCAGAGGGACGTTAACTGAGCTCGAAACCAGAGCCAGACTGTATTGCATACAAGAGTTTGTCCTTGAGTAAAGTTTCAGACTTGAACTCCGGCAGTTTGAGCAGGTTCATGCAAGTTGAGGCTGTAGGCAGTCGGTCAGCCACACCTGCGTGCTGGATGCAGAACGGGGGGTCCAGTTCCTGCACAGAACAAACCAAATTTGTTCAACAACTCAGATAGTAATACAGAATATGGCAGTTTAACTACCCAAGTTAGCTTTTGAAATAAACTCTAAAAAATTGAAATTGTCCCTGAATTAACCATTTATTCAATATCAGGGACAAGGGACTAGCTCTACTTGGAAGATTTATTCCTCTTTACAAGGTAGTGAGCTCTCAAGGTTGTTATCCTATACTCTAATATCTCTATACTCATATATATATTTGTATGTATGTATTTTTTTTTCAAAATACTCTTTATTGACATGAACATTAAGTACAGTCATGGCGTCATTATTTTTCTTCTTCAGTGATGAGGTTGGCCTCGTCCCTCCAGGCATTCTTCAACAGAGTAAAATTCTTTTTTCAGTAGCCAGTCAAGAACAGCTGCTTTGAAGTTCCGGTTGTTTTTTTGTTCTTTCAGTGCAGGTGGAAGGGTGTTGAATAGTTTTGCTCCGATGTAGCTGGGTTTTTTCTCATAGGCTGACAGATGATGTGCAGGGAGTATGTAGTTGATTTGGTTTCTGGTGTCATAATGATGGGCCTCTGAGAAGTTTACTATGGGTCTTTTGTTAACAACGAGGGTAACTACCTCGGCAATGTATAGGTTAGCTACTGTCTGAAGTTTCAGCCTTTTGAACTCCCCCCGGCATGAGTCACGAAATGCCAGTCCAGCCATGATTCTGACTGCCTTTTTCTGTAGACGTAATACCCTCTGAAGGTTCCCCTGAGATGATAACCCCCATACAATCAGTCCATAACGCATTTGCGCCTCAAATAGAGCATAGTAGGCAGTCCTTGAGGTTTCGTATGTATACACACGGATCTCAAAAATGGCTCAAACGATTTTCTTTAAACTTTGAAAATAACTTATTTCTGTGAGAAAAAGAATATAAATACATGTATAAATGCCAGGAAACAACCTTATTTCTTTATGATCTTTAAATGAAATTTTAAAAATTTAACATTCATCTTATGGAATTAAAATTTTTTTATCTTTTTTTTGGCCAAAGGTTAAAATAAACGATGACAAGCCACACTTAACTAACAGGAATTTACAAACAACAATGGAATTGAAAGTGGCATGAAAAACAAAACAATTGAAATAGAAAGTCACAAATCAATGTTTTCTTCTATTATGAACACCATTAGCGCTTCTAAGATTTCAATATTATCTAAGGAAATGAGGTGTAGGGAAATCATGTTTCCCCTTTCTCATCCCCTACCTTGAACCCGAGAAGAGGTGGGCGGGAGCAGCTGGTGACGAACTTGAGCAGTTGCCTTCTCTGGATGTCGTCGAACTCCGCTACCGCCGTCCAGAACATCTTGATGGTTGGATGTTCTGCTGAATACCCGCCTAAATTGACAATAAGTCACTTAATATTTTGTGATTGCAAAATGTAAGTGCTGCTGAATATAAAGGCACAAAACATAATCATAACATCTGGCTTTCTTTACAGTTCAAGCTTGGGTCTGAACTAAGAAGCCATTAGATCAATCCCCGGAATAACCGATACAAGGGGTAAAGGCATCCTTCCGATATTTTGATCACTGTAACAAATTCTCTTTGGCATTGGCAAGCAGAAGGCAGAGCAAACATACAACACATTAAAAGGACAGAATTATCCTTTCAAAGTTTCGCAAAATAATATTGATATCACTATCAAGTAGACATTTCATACAAGAGTGGTGATTAAAAATTAGGAACTGTGTATACTATCGGTACAACACCTATTTCTATTCTCGGTTCAGTTATAACATCTCTGTTGAGCTAATGTTTATCACTTTCATGAGTTATTTTGACAGACAATGTATGAAAGTTTTGAAACTGACAAAAAAAACTATCTCTAACTTTTTTAACCCATCATTTTTTTATTAAGTTTTTATTTCAGTTAAATATTTTTTCCTTGGAGTTTTAAAGCAGTTCACTACAACATCACTAGTTTCCCACAGTTAACAATCTTTAAGAAAGAAACTTGACTCAACAAGTAAACAAAAATTGAAGTTAAAAAACATACTAAGACATGAATGTTATCCACAGGATTACACCCAAATCCTTTTGAATTGTGTAAAGTTAGCACTGTGTAAATCCTAGGAATTACAACCTTTCATAGAAGTTACCATTCAATATAGTTAACTTTTAACAGGCAATATCCACTTCTTAAATTATTAATTTCAATATATTGTTGGGACACATCTAGCAGAACTAACTGGTTCATTTTCACCTCACCATATTAAGAGAAGAGTTACTCTTCCCAAAAACAATAGAAAAAATGAGTTGCCTACATTACCTGTATAATTTGTATGCATCTGTAGATCGTGCACATCAACTGGGATTTCAGCTCCGGAAATCAGGACTTGAAACTCCTTGTTGCTGAACATTTGAAGCCACTCCAGTGGAACCACATCCGCCAAACCCTGTACAATGAAAATGAAGATGTCACGAAACTCAAGTCTTAGTGCTGAACGCAACAGGAGCGAAAGTGAGAGTGTGTGTGAGTGCGAGAATGAGATAGTAGGCGGGGGGGGGGGGGGGGGGGGTGTTGGCTGGGCAGCGGGTTTTGGGTTTGTCCGTCTGTCCGTCCGTCATTCCAGTGGTAGTAGTTATGTAGATAAAAATTAGGGAGCTTCCATTGGTATGCAGCAGAATGACTCATCCTCACACACAGGCTTAGCCTATGTGAGGATTACATTTCATATACAAATAATGTATTGTGTATATTATTGGATAAAATAAATTATGTTTAGATTTTGATTTGATTTTTTGGCTGTCAAGTATGACTGATTTCCCTTCGCCATGGTTCCTGTTAAATCTTTTCCAAGGGCCTTGAGTCAGTTGAGTCTGAATATCTCATCTGAACCCAGGTAGGGGGAAGTTCCCAAGTAGATCTTGTGCTGTGTCTAACCCAAGCTGCCTGGAGCCTTTTCTGATATCCTCTGGTCTGCTTGGCTTGGTGACAAACCCTTGTAATCCCTCTCAACACAACGTAGGTTAGCAGGCTATATCAAGGGAGGTCCTTGTCTGGAGGATTTAGAGTTTTGTTGGACTTGGGCGGCTCCACCTGAGATTGGTCGAATATTGAGGCTGGTTAAGGTTCTCTCTTCTTTCTGGCTCAAGGCACACTGAACTTCATATATGTTTTTTATTTCTGAAAATCCTTTTTTACGGCGGATGTACAATATCCCACGGTCAGACATTTTTGGTCAGAATGTGGTTTAAAGTTACAACCAGACATTAAGTGGACCAACAACAAGTGGACCAGCATGATTCTCAACTGACTATCTAAATGAACATGACACACAAGTGTTGGAACCTAGGTCATAGTCGACGACCTGCATCGGACTGAAGACAACTTTAAAGTACATTTAAATTTTACCAGTTCAGGGGCAAACTCTCCAATATGAATTTCTGGTCAGCTTTAATAGGGCCTTTAATCACCCCCACAAACAAAACAAACAATCAAACCTATGGATAACATTACCTACTTGCAACATATTATCCATCTCTACTGTAGAAATTCTTGCGAAAATTGCTTCAAGTTTATTTATTTGAGCCCGATTAAAAAAAAAATGCTTATACAACACTGTGCACTTCAATCATCCTATGGATCAACCACTATGTAACTATCATTACATAATTTAAATGTCATGTTGAATAATTAGTTTCAATAATGTAATGCCAGGCAAATATCGACTAGTTTACAGATACAAAGTTTTCAATAGAGAAGTTAAAACGTCTACAAAAAGTTTGCAGACTATTTGAACTAAAATCATTTATACTTTTAGTTAAATTGAAGGACCAGAAGACATTTATTTATTTTAAATTCTTTGTTTGCAAAAGAGATATCAAGAATAGTTATCTGTTAGTTAAGGATATATAGTATCACCAATGTATTTGAAAGATATTTGAAAATGATTACTTCACTGAGGTATAGTTTACTCAGATGAAAAAATTTAGTAAGTATACAGGGTGATAACAGTAACAACATTTTTTTTTAAATCTGAGAATTTGTTATGAATGAATGAATGAATGAAAATAATTTATGTATCCTAGGGATGGACTGATCTCGAATTTCAAGAAATTTTCTGAGAAATTTTAAATCTCTAGACGAGATTTTATTTGATCAAGATTTTTCGAGACGAGAAATAATTTGTGAATAACAATAAAAACAGGTATAATAATCTACGAATTTCTAGGCCTATATTTTACTAGCAATTTA